>VZTD01000305.1:320083-624446 GCA_013397725.1 Rhagologus leucostigma
CTCCCCTCGGCGATGGGCTCGGTCCGGCAGCCCCGGCTCGCTGCCCGCGGGGCGGGGAGGGGCCGCGGGCGGTGTGCGAGAAGCGCCGGTCTCCGAACGGCGTGGGGTGACAGCAGGGGAAATAAAAAAACTGCGACAAAAAAAAAAGCATCTGCGGGAGCCGACTCTCCCGGCAGAAGGGAGATGTCTGCCTGCCGTGGCTCGGCGGTCCCCCAGTTTGTTTTCTTAGTGGCTCTTTGATGTATTTTTCAGCGTGTCAGCTGCCGGGTGAACTCCTCGTTCCCACACACATAAAGCCCACCGCACACCCCAGCCGACATCAGCACCACCCCAAAGCAGATTTGGCATCATCCTGAATGCTGGAATAAATTTCTCCAGTTTGATAGGGTGCTGGCATGCTCACAGACAGCTCAGCAAAACAAGACTGGGGACATCCATGAGTTCTCAGAAACACCGTGTCTGTACTGCAAAATGTCGCTTTATCAGACACATAAAAAATTCCAAACGTGGTAAGATTAGTTCAACTGATCCTAGAGGCTCTAAATGCTGAATAGCACAGGTGGATTGCTGTGGAAGTTTTTGACCTAATATCAGCATGTCTCGTTTTTGGATAGGCCACCAAATATCCAAGGCAACTAATCACCAGCCTGACCATGCCTCTAGGCCAGCATTGAGCACTTTTATTTAAGGTCCAGCAATTTTGCTTTGTTTAGACATGTAGTGAGAAAGTTTATTTAGAGGCCTCTTTTGAATGCTTTTCAGCCACAGTTTATACACTTTTCAGCTTCTAGATATCTTAACTAGTTCCCACAACCATCTCCAAAATTTGTGTCCTCAGTTTGACTCATCCCCCCTATCTTGGCTTCCTCTGAATTTAAGTGCTGTTTCTCCTTCCTGCCTGCCAGATGACTAACAGCACCGTGTGTGATGAACACTAACAGTTCATTTATTACTTCACCCAAAACTGGCTACAGTGAAATTTTCCGTAATGATTTGTTTCATCAACAGTGCATGTACACATAACTACACTGTATTTCCTTCCTTGTAGCGGTTTCTAACTACACAGGCAAAAATCCAAGTACCTTTGTTCCTTTTTTTCCTTATGGAGTGCAACAAGTATTCTGTCCTGAGACTCTGTAGGGCAATAGTCATACTGTTAGCTGGAGCAGTTGCCCCAACAGGAGGCCCAAGGAGTTTTGGTTTGGTTATTGAAAGAAGAAGCATCTATGCTGTAGCAGAACTACTTGTCATATCCAACTCTGATAATCAAGATTTCCTTTTTTCACAGTGGCCACAATTTCTTCAGTCACTGGAGACTGAGAAACTGTTTTTAAAATTACCCGGCCTTCTCAAAACTTTCTGCATGGCAGTGATTTCAGTGCCTGAGTTTAACAACTCTTGCCATCGTCTTTTTGCTTCTTTCCTCATACTCTGTGCTGTTCTTCTGCAAATGGGTCACCCTTACTCTCACGCTTAACTAGCTTGGTCAGCTAAAAGGAGAAGAGAAATTCCAGCTTATTATCAAGAGCCAAGAAATTGGGTTTTTTACAATAGTTGCATGTTACATGTGCCACTGCTTTGGGGCTTTCAGATGTTTGGTACTGGAGAGGGCACGTGCTGTTTGACGTGAAGGTGGGAGAGCAATTCCTGCAGCCTTTGAATGCATGAGCATTGGAAATAGGAGCTTCACTCCTTAGCACTTTTTTGTTTGTTTGTTTTATTCCTTGTCAGGAAGCTCGAGCAAGTTCACAGCATTGTTACTAGCTTTTAAACATAAACACGAGAGAGACGTACTAAATGAACACTAGCAATTTATGTAGGAATGTGGCTGTGGCTTGCACCTCCCTGGAGACAGAGACCCCTTCTAACATTCATTTTAAGTAGAAACTGCATAGCATCCAGCCTCATATACAAGCAACCTTGAACTTCAGGAAGTTAAATTCTGCAGATAGCCCCTGTCCCTATAAAAGACAAACCCCCGGTGATATATTTAACACTCTGTGAACCAGGATATGAAGAAGCATACCATTTGTATCTAGTCATGTTTCATTTTACAACTTGGGCATGATTTTATCTGCCTGCTTTGTCACAAGTAACTCCAAGATACTGAGGCATATGTTATTTTGATCATTGTTTACACCATGATCCTGGTATTCCCACCATGAGCTGAGGCTGGCTCTCAGGACACTGCCATTTAGTCCTCTACCTGGAGGCAAAACCAGCAGCTCAGACAATGAATATTGTCCCAACAGCTGAATGTGTCTTTGTGCATTTGGCAGGGATGGATACAAAGCTGCCAGCTGCTGCTGCTGCCAGTAGAAACAGAAAGAGGAGGACTGTTGGGAGTAACTGCTCTTTTATGGAGACAGCAGTGGGTCATATAAGAATGGTGTCTAAGGCATGTGTCTGGCACCCAGTTACCAGTGAGGCTGGAGTGTATCAATTACTCTAAAGCAGTCCTTCAAAGGATGTTTATGGTTAAGTTATGTATACTTTAAAATTTTGCACAGTGATGCTGAGCAGTAATGGTATAGTTAAAATTATAAAATCAATTTAGATTTTTTAAATATGCAAAATTCAAAGATAAATCTAAATTTTGAAGAGAAAAACACAGAAGAGTTGCTGGTATCTCAAAGTGACAAGCCACAAGGCATGTCCTTTTTATGGTTCAGTTCAATACTTTTAGGCTGGATCCAAGATTTGTTGTCGTTTCAATCTAGGCAGAACTCCTCCCAACTCCTTTTCCTAAAAGTCGTTTTACATCTAGGTATGGTTGGCCCACTTTGCTTGCTTGCATGTGGAGAGATGCATGTATTTTTTTATTGCCATTGCACCTTTCCATGACTTAAAGATGAGAGGTAGTCCATGGCCAAGAACTGACAACCTGTCACTCGTGCCTATACTGGATCTCATAATGAGAACTATCAAGAAAAGGTGTTCCTGTGGACAGAGACAGCTGTTCAAAAAGAATTTAGCTTCATTATTCCAGAAGAATGGATTCTTGAAGGATGCCCTATCCTTTAAAGAGGTGTCAGACATCTGAGCATGTTACAGTACCCATTGCAGCTTCCCACTTTTGGACTGGTTTCTGCACTTTCAGTACCTAACACAAAGTGAAGTTCAAAATTTGTAAGAAAATTAGCATATTTTGCCATGTTGGCCAGCCATACTTGCCGATGTTATTTGTTCAAGGATCAATAAGTATTTAACTGCACAGTTGTCATCCAGATCCAGTGCAAATACCCTCCTTAAAAAAATAATTATCCTTTATCTCTGTAGTCTTCCCAGAGAGGTCAAACATTGGTCATGGAGCTGTAGCCCATTGCAGGGTGGTTGTAGTAGGTGACCTTTAAAGGTCCCTTCCAACCCAAGGTATTCGATGATCCCATGACACTTATCCCTATCTTTGGACTCGCCAAGGTGAGACACACAGGAGAAAAGAAATGGTCAGTGTTGCACAGCTGCTTCCAAACATCATGTCAGTGTTCCATAATTAAAACTGTACTACTAGCAAGGATTCAACTGTTTGATTACATATGAAGAACAAAGCACAAATCCTTGAAAACTGCAGAAAACATTCCAAGTATCTGTTGATATATCTATTAATTAGTTTATAGGTTTAAGAATTTTAGGGTTGGGGTTTATAAGAAATGTAGGGTATTGATACTTTTTTTTAAGGTATTACCTTTGCCTTGTCATGGTTTCAGGAGCTTTACATAACAACACATCTTCAAAGATCAAAACAAATACACAATCCTAAACACTAAAAAGCCAGTTTCAGGGTTGTAAGATTCCAGTAAGCACAGCTGATGGGAATACCATTTTCGCTTACCATTCAGAGCAAAATAAAAACACGTTCCAACAACCTGAAAGTCCTAAATAGTGACTGCTTCTTGCTTTCACAATATTGCAGTGTGATTATGCTTTGGTGTCCTTATTTTGTAAAAGAGAATATCAGAAAATGTAAGTATCTTTCAAAGCTGTTTACACATTAATCAAGACACTTCAAAGTGCGATACCAATTTTAAAATATGCGCAGATGTAGAACAATATTTGTTGTGAAAATGTCTATGAGTCTTACTAAAAACTCAGGTAAGAATTTGTGAAACAGTTCACAGATACAAAATACAAATAAAACCTTCAAGAATTTAATAATATTTTTGGATGTTATAGATACTCTGTTGGTTGTATGCCTTCTATATTTATCAAAATAATTACTGCCAGTAGTAACAACAGTCTACAACTCCCAGTACTGCTGTCTCCTGGTGTTTGCATATGTATTTATGCATTGGGGGAAGAACATAAAACATTCTGGACTCTTTCCTTAGTGCTATACCACAATACTTGGTAGCTGTCACCTCTGTCTTACCAATGTGTGTTTGTCTCTATTACGAAGCAAATAAGTAGCTTGAGCTCTCCGGGATAGTTGTCCCAGAGGAACATTCTTACTATTATTGCTGCGGCTTCTGTAACAATGTATTACTATTAAACAGGCAACTTATTAACACTCACCAAATATTGTATTCCTTATATCCAATACACTTAGAGCTGAGAATGAAACCCCACATCATCAGCAGCAATTTTGCTTTCTTGCTGTTCATTGTCTGGTCTTTCCTAAATCCCCTGAGGAATGATCTTACCTTGGGCGTTTCTTGGTTGTATAGTCCCACATTCCTCCCTGAAACACCACAGGCATTTAGGCTGCCTGGCTGTTTGCTCAGAAGAGAAAGTGAGGTTGCCAGATAATCGTTCAGAGGGTAACACATCTAATCCTTCGGGAGGTCAAGTGAGGTGAGAAGAAAGGAAGAGATGCATACTGCTAATGCTCTGACAGCTCTGTCAATATAAATTCATTAGTATGTATAGAACTATTTTAGTTTTCAAAAAGCGGAATAGTACCTCAGTTGTATTCATGAATTCAAGTCTATCCCGAGTTCACCGCAGGAAAAGCAGATGAATCTGGTGCAAACTGTGTGTGAAATGCAGAACTTTTGGAAGTCCAAAATGCTTTCCACAGACAGCCTTTTAGATCTTATCAGTATTAGTTCTGGTTTACTTTTTAATGTCAGTCAGTGGCATTTGACCCAATTGATTCTCAGGTGCGACCACCAGTGTGTTGACTGAACAGAAAGATGGGACAGGGGCCAGATCCTTAGTGCTACACTCAAAATCTTTCTCCAGTCAGAAGAAAACACCAAATATGGAACTAAGAACTTCTTTTTAGTTCAATGAATATTTTAACAGTATAATTTTTCAAAATATTGGATTCATTTGGAAAACAAAACCCAAACAAAACCAAACACCCTCACTAATAATGCATTTATATATACATTATGCAATGGATACTTGTTATACAGAAAATGCTTTAGCACACAAAAGGGTCTGAGAGTATAATTATGTATAATTGTAAAACCAGTGAGCAACTAAAATTACAATTGTAGGGTGTAAAGCTAAGCTCAGGTTTCTGTAGATGTCAGAGACTACAGTCCTACTTTTAAAGTAATGACGTCATTGAGTAGCTTTGCATTTCATATGTGTCTGTCAGTGTGCGTTTTACACACTCTGAGATAGTGCACAGTGATTTCTGAATGTATGTGAACATAACTCGATCCTACATAGATAATTGCACAATGACTGGAGCTATTTCATAATTACATCTTAGTCAAATTCTGATCTAAGCATTTATCAAAACATGGAAAAATAATTTCCTTACATATGTAATGCGTGTCTTGAGCCGTTGTTTTTCTGGAATCTGCCTAAAGACACTATGAAGAACATTTATCATGTTCAATTACCCATCTTCATAAGTGCATATCTCTCGTCTCAGAAATGCTATACCTCTAGATCTCCAAAGTTACCTGAATTAATTGAATAATCACATAAGGTTATGTATTATTAGTTGCATTTTGGTACCCTATCAGTTTAGGGACCCATAGTTTCCACTATTTTCTGTCTTAGACTATCCCCAGTACAATAACTGAATCCCGGTGATACAGAGCTACACTTACAGGTGTGCAATCTGTTGCCATAGGTGATTGTATTGTATGCAATAAAATTTTCCGTAAAAAAATTTTTATGCCTTGGTGATTCACCTTTTCCTCTTAAAACACTCAAAACTCTACATTTCTATAAATATAGAAAACTTCATCCAAGACAAATATATACACACAGACATTTATGTTAGGAACATCAATATTCATGGATTAGGAAGAACTAATCTGTCTTCACACAAGTTTTTTCTTGCTTAGAGATAAATCCTTTAGGTTGGATCATTTTTCTCTTGTTAGAAAGGTTTATATCATGCTCGTTTTTAAAATCAGCCATGGCATTTCAGTTAAAAGTAAAGTGGTATGACTTTCACTTTTTCAATATGTATGTAGTTTAATAAAATTATGCAGTAAAGAAAACCAAGTGATACACAGCTTACAGTGTGAGTACATTTGGAAGGGATTGCTTAAACTGTGTTATCTGTGGGAAATAAAAGGAGCAAATACAATTAATAGTTATCTTAGTTACTTAGGCACCCAGCACCTCCCTTAGTATGTGTTTCTGAGGATATACAGGATTATTAGCTGCATTTCTGTTTCCTGAATATTTTATGTTGAAGTATGTACTAATAAAACAACTACTTCATTACTACTTAGTAAAAAAATTTTCTTCATATTATTAGGTAACTTTTATTAGATGACAATTCTTTGCAACAAACAGCTAAATATTTTTTAATCCAAATAGCAATCTTCACTGGTAATATACTAATTACAATCATGTATTATATGGGTAAATTTTGGTTTTCCAAGTTAATGCAGTCCCAGTTCCATTAGAATAGTTTAGGTGCTGATGGCTCTCAGTCAGTTTTCCTCAAACACCCTTCCTTTTTGATGTCTCTGAGCCTTCTGTTTATCTCCCAAAATTCTCTCTGGATGTTGTATTGCATTACCTAATCCTACTCAAAAAAATGGTTAATATTGGTGCCCAATCTCATTTTATCTTAAGGAGCCACTCGGTGCAGGTTTCCTCACGCTTGTACCATCAGCTCCTGCAGCAGGGCATCATCACACATCAGCAGTCACCCTGCTCACAGCAGTTCTGATATCTCCTGCTTGAATATCCAGCTTTTTTGTTTCTTTCTGCATTGTATTACCTTCTCAGGCAGCATCCAGGCTCTTCATTTTCCTCTTGTCCCGTAGTTCTACCAGGAAGGCAGGCCATCCCCAAGTGGGGAGGTTCACCTTGGTGTCTGTAAAGGTGGGGTATAAGCAATTAATTGCGCTTTTCTTTATGGCACTCTTCAGATAGTGATCTGCTCGTTCCAGGATTGCATTCCTTCCCCAGTTTTCTTCTGTTGTTTCCATGTGTGTTTGTTCTAGGTCTGACTATTTCCTTACTGCACTATTTCCTACCACTGCATATGTGCGTGGACTACTTTTCCACTTCTTTTCACTTTGTCATCCCCCTTTTGCCACTTTTACCAGAGAAGAATATGTGAGAGTGAATGCTGACAAAAGGAGCAGTTTTTACAGCGTTTGAGTCATGCACTCAGATGGACTTTTTGTTTGTTTTTCTTGCTTGCTATTATTTAGTGTCCCCTGGATCGCTTCTTCCCTCATACGGCTTGCTAGCTCATTCTGTACTGTTCCAGTGTCTACAGGCCCTAAAACTAAATGCATTTCTGTGTCCAGGACATCCACTACAGGTCTTAAAATACACCCTGGTCATAATTCAAGGCTTGCCTGTCTCAGCCACATAAACTTCGAACAGAGACTGTCAGCTTTTTCTGGTCCTAATACATCTCTGCTTTCTTTTGGCTTGTGATCCATCCCCAGATGATACAATCTGTCAAATTCTGGGCCTCCTTTTCAAGCTCATACAGTGTAACACATCCACTCACAGCAGGCAGTCGTTACTTCAGGAACAGCTGATTTGCAAGAATCTGCATCTCCGAGACTTAGTGCCTGCTAATGTGCCACTCCCTCAGCTCAGCCATTTTTTCTACAAAAAGAGAGGAGGACAGGTATTTCTAGGAGCAGAGAGGGCATGTGCAGTAAGAGGTTGGATTTGGTTTTCTCCTTCCTTGGTTCACCTATCAGTCTACCTGGCTTTGTCCTTTACAGGTAAAGCCATAATAAAACCAGTCTGTACTCAGCTGGCTCATGAGAAAGGGGCAGAGACAGAGATCTCTGATCACACAGGACTATGATCAGAGGCTTTTAAAGCAGGTATCAGCTTCCGTTCAGTGTCCACCTATCAGCAGCTTGCTCTGACTGCCATCTCTTTTCTCCTCTTTCTCTCAGATTTTCGACAGTTTCCTTTGTCCCTCACAAAACCTGCCACTTACCAGGGCAAGGTTTGGCTGGAGTGAGTGGTAGCCAGATCATAAATTGATGTAACTACTGTTTCTCTGCTTTCCTTGGATCGTTAGTGACCCTGAAGCACCTGGGTTACCCAAAATTATTTTATTTTACAGTAAATGAGATAATTGCGGGAACACAGGACTGCACACCTCTGCTGCATTCATTCCCAGTCTTCTATGATGACTGTAAGCTTTCTCCTACAAAAGTTTTTGCAGAGGCTTGGTTGTTCACCAGCCCAACTAGAAGGATTCACAGATGGGTTTGCCCACGTCTTCCCCTGATTTGTTACACTGAAAATTTTCTTTTCTACACCATATACACACTACTAAGAATTTACTGTTAGTCCAGTAAATATTCTAACAGTATGAGTTATCTGATTAATGCAGAAAAGCCTCACTTTTCTGATGTTCTGGTCACCCTTTCAGTGTGCCTCTAAGTTCTGAGCTTGGCAGTCTTCCTGATGCAGACAAGAGACAGGACTTACTTTATAAGTCATCAGCCCCTGAGGCCTGGCCTTCAGAAGAAGAACAGTGATGTTCACATTGGGGGATTCTAATTCCTCAGCCTTGGGTACGTTTGCTTTTACTTTTAAACCTTTTCCTTACACCACCTGCTTCTCTCTTACCAATTCCCAGCCAGTTTGCTGGATATTGCACAATATCTTTACTCCAGGGCTCTCAGATTTCTACCATCCTCTGCAATTTTATTCCTCTATCACTCAACCATTTACTTTACTAAAATGAGTAGTTTCAGCAATATAAAACTGTAATTCCTTAGTGAAGAATCCAGGAGACAGGTTAGAGACAGGTTGATTTTTCAAAATCACAGTAGTTTGCTGAAATGCACAGTCAGCAGAGCTGTATAAAACTGGAGGTCACTGCATTAAGTTCAAGTTTGTCATTGAGCTACTCAAGAAAAGCGTTTATAAATGGAAGACATCATGAATGTTTGTACTGTTCAAAGGCCTGTTTTACAGCCTGCCTGCAATTCAGTAGTTTGTCAATACAGAACATAAAAAACTTAAGTCTGATATCTCTTCTAATTTATTCTGCTTTTGTAGAATTTACCAAATTTATGTTAAAATCCCAACAGATGTTACAAAAAACATTATATCCATGGCTTTTGGGGCCATGAGCAAATCAGCTCATTGTGCACTAGTCTTACATTACCCGGCTGTTGATAAATAGGCTGTAGAAATATTGTATGCTGTAGAAATACTGTATAGTGAAATGCTGTAGAAAGTATTCAAAATGCTATGTCCTGGTAAAAAATTACAAATATTTTTATGTCTTCTTTTATTCCAGCTGTTTTTCCTCAAAGAATTTGAAATATGAATAATTGTGGTGGGATAAATGAGAACACGTGGACCTGTAGGTATTTTGAGTCTCTGGAACCCATCTGCCATTTGCTTTGTGCCATCACAGAATCTGATAACACAGTGTTCCAGGCAAAATTATCATTACAGATTTATATTGTTATAGGTTGTTATGTATCTTATTATAGATATATAATGCATTGTTATATATATAATATGATTGTTATATGCATTATTGTATTTATATATTGTTATAGATATATATTTTTGCCTTAATGCCAACCTTTTATAAATTTAGCGGTTTTTTAATCAGTGATACAGTTCACTGTCTCTGGTCAGTCAAGCTGGTAGTAGTCAAGTAGTAGCCATAATAGTACTCTCTAGTAGGAACAGTACACTATAAAGTAGGAATCTTTTTAAAAGTCTTTCATGTCTCATCTTCATTAAAGCTTAGTCTCGTAAACCACACTAAGTCCTCTCCTGAAATTTTTCTGGTTGTCATTATCTGGTTCCTTTACTGTTTAGGGCTAAGGAATTAATTTATGCAAATAAAGAGATTTCTTCATTCATGAGATGATTGTCCACACTGTTAGAATTATTTTTTCTATTTCCCCCTTCTGCTGTTTCAGCTGCACACAGTTAAAATACTGAATTACTCTTAAAATTCATGAATTATCTGTTGCTTCTTGGCCTAAGCACTCCTTCAGCTGTCTCCTCAGCAACTCCTGTGTTGTCATCTGATTCAACACATGCACAGGGAACACTTACAAAGAGAGCTGAGTCATTCTCTAAATCTGGACCATCATCCTCTGAACACAAAACCTTCCTCTGCAGGACCTAAGGGCAAGTATTAACTGTGTCATTTTGCATAGGATGTTTTAGCTTCTCTTACTTTAAATTACTTGTGTATCTAACTAAAAAGCACATAATTTAGCTGTATCCACCAAAATTTTCTTTGTGTCATTTGTGTTGCATAGTGCCAAATACTTATGTATCTTCCTACTTCTGTGTTCTATTTCCTTTTCTTTTATTTAATTGTCATTTCAAAGTAGACTCACATCTTCACTGGACTGTTTTTTGTACATGCATGTAATTTCTGTGAACTGTGACTACTTTGCTGTCGTTCAGGAACCCTTGAGTGTCAAGGAACATAACCTTCTGTGCAATCAAATTGTTATTCGAATCTTACCATTAAAAGACACTCACTGTGAATATCAATCTGACTTAAGTCATCTGATATACCTAACATTTGAACGGGCTGAGAAATGAGGACATGTATTAGACACCCTAAAAGTGAGGACAAAGCAAGACCAACTGTTTATTTCTTACTATTATCTTAGCACTATAAAATATCATACACATTCTTTGCATTTTTAAATGGATGGACTTGTTTTCAGTCTTGTTTCTGTGCTTGCCAAAAATGTGTGCTCTGGTAGGTTGAAACCACTCTAGCACTACTACAAGTGATTAATACTAGGATTTTTTCAGGTGTATGTCCAAATTTCTGGGTTACTTGCAGTTCTGAATAAGATTTACATGAAGACTTGTGAAGAGCTCTGTATCTGAGTTGTATTACATTGCTTGAAATAAAGCTTTTCAGCTGACTTCTCCAGTATAATTGTTTTTGTGGTTTAGGAATTTTCATGCTAGCTCTGTTTTTATAAATACTGCCTTTATTAAATTTGTAATATCCCAAAGTAACACTTTTTGGTTTAGATTTATTTTCTTGATTTATGTGCTTGCATGTTTATCTTCTCCCTCTCTCTTTCCTAGTTCTTTTTTGATTTAACATTGATTTTTTTTTTCCCATTGTTTTACAGTAAGTCATGTGGCATTGACATTCCTAAGGAATTTAAAGTTACATGGAAGAAAACTGAGCAGCATATTAATGGATGAGATAGGCATGATGGTTTCTCCATGATGTCATTGCGTGTTGATGAAAGAACAGGATTGTGAAATATGAGATGCAAGTGTCATCAAAATATTACCTTGGTTTTGCAAGGAGTTGCACAAGAAGCCACTCCTTTTCTGCAAAAGGAAGGCTTGAGTATTCATAACGGTAAAAACAAAAACCAACACTGCCTGCAACAGAAAAATAACTGCCATATGTTTCCTGGTTTTCTAATTTCCTTTCTATTCCATCTATTCCATGAAGTATAGACATTCCTATTAATGAAAAAAAAAAGGCAGTCACCTCTTGTCTCTGTTTTTCTTAAATCTAGAAATGTTTTGCAAGTTTAGCGTAAAACAGTCAAATGTCTTGCCCTGTTTTTCCATTTTTAGAATAAACTGAAGTATTTCAGCTTTTGGTGTCTGTCCTGCTTGTTCATGTGATTTCATTTTTATGTTCAGTTTTTCATAAACATCAAGACCTTTTCCAATACAGAGGAACTGAGGTGAGTTCTGTTGTATTTCTGTACTAAATTAAATTAATTTTATAACCTATTCAGTACTCAGAAACATGAAAACAAGTCTTTTTCTGAGTTTAAATTGGGTACATTATGCCTTTAAGGTTAATATATTTTACAAAGTGCTTTGAGTGCAAGTTTGCATATTAACTGAAGGAGGTTTGATTAGTTTTATTCTTTTCATTCTTTTCAAAAACGTCTTTTGCATTGTGTATTATCTCTATTAGTAAAAAGTATAAAATCTTCTCTGATAACTTTCCATTATGTTAGAGAAGATTCAACAAAGCCTTTAATTTTTTTTGTCTTACATTGTGAACCAGGATAGTTAAGGGAAAAAAAATCTTTCAAGAATGTGGTTATCTGCTTGTAAATATAATACTGTCATTCATCATTAGAGATAACATGCAGGGGTTATAGCTGTGTGAGCTATTTAAAAATCAGAAGCAGCACACTCAGAGTGTGGCCATGTTTGGAGGAGCAGTATGTAAAAGTTACCCCTCAAGAACATATCGTTTTCAAGGGTAACCAAATATAATTATTTCATGTGGTGCCATATAACTGAGATGACTTGGAATTCCCCTTCTTGCAGCACTTTTGATCTGTCTCTTAAGTTTGACAGGGTAAGGTTAAATCTCCTTCTCCTATAACGGGTTGAGAAATACTTCTGGTGCTAAGAATAGCTCATTAAAGGTGGATGGAAAGTCTCCTTTTCTAATGTACGTATTAATTACCATAACACTCAGTGAATGTGTCTTTGCTGGCAGAATGACATACCTTGCTGCTGTATCAAAGAAAACTGAGTTTCTTGTTGGTTAAAACTGTCATTTGCCTGGAATAACTAGGTCCAATGAAGTAAAAACATGGGAAATGGAGCAAGATTTTTTTTTAAATATATGTTTCTGTTCTAAACAATTCAGCATCTATTTCTTATTAGAGAGAATTTGAGTTGAGCACAGGACTTCTGAGTCGATAAGCTCAGATGAGACAATCCACTGCTCTTCTTGACCTCATATTTCAGGTGCTGAATTACTGACTTTACAACAATGCCACTCATGGCAGAAAACATTAGTAGGAAAACTTACCAATGTGCTTGAACTTTAAAACTGGAGGTGAGTGGTGCCAGGGACATCTGTGGCCTGGAGGCAAGGCCAAAACACTCCTTTACTCCTACAGTGTACATGGAAAACTCTTGGTAAGGAGGAAGGGCTGGAGAATACATACACTACCAGATCTGTGTCTGTTTCCACAGGACTGCCCTTGCCCTTTCCCATATTCCCTGCCCAAGCACAGGGAGACACCCTGTGTAACCACAGTTTAAGATGTGGCCACAATGCCATCTTTTCCCAATCTACCAGAACTCTTTGACTCACCTCCCAGAGTGCAGTGGGTGGTGAGTAAAAATATCACAGAGTGGGTCAGGTTGGAAGGAATGACAGTGGGTCATCTGGTGCACCCTCCCTGCTCAAGCAGGATCATCCTAGAGCACATGGCACAGGATTGCATCCAGATATTTCTGGTATATCTCCAGTGAGGGAGATTCACAACCTCTCTGGGCAACCTGTTCCAGTGTATGGTCACTGTAAAGTTCTTCCTTATATTCAGGTGGAACTTCCTTATGCACCGTTTTCTGCCCTTTGCCTCTTGTTTTTTTTGCCTCCTATTGCTTAGTACCACCAAAAGAGCCTGGCTCCATCCTCTTGGCACCTCCAAATATATCCTAAAAAACTAGTAGCGTATACAGCTTTGTTTGATTTTCCTTTCAGCTGTTGAAATAAGATCCCGATTTTCTCTGTGTTGTATGTAGATGGATGTCCAGAGTTTGTGAAGTGCCGAATGTGTCACTTGTGGGATAACTGTCAGAGAGGCAAGGCAAACAAGATGCTGCTGAGCACTGGGTAGTGACAGTGCTTGCCCAAAATCCGGGTAAAGGTTCACTGTTCCTCATAAGATGGGCAATCCATCTGAAAAATTTTTTCAATAGCACGGGCATCTCCATCACAACTGTCATCATCACAAAGCAACAAAGTATAGAAGAAATATTTCAGTGCACATTCAAAGCACATGGTACTAGAGGAAATCTTACAAAATAAAATTCACTGTATCTTATTGGAGTTTGGCCAATTTTGTAGCAGAAAACTAACCAGAAATAGTACATAATTATTTAAGTACTTAGCTGTGTCCACTCTGGTATTGAAGGGAAATACAGAGCATTATTCTTTTAGAAACTTTTTCCCCAGTTGTTTAAAGCCTTTTCTGTGAATTTAAAATCTTGTCTGTGCATTATTTTTGATCTGTAGGTAATCCACAGATAATCACAGAATAGAATGGCCTGGGTTGGAAGGGACCATGATAATCTGGGACTAGAATTCATATGTGGAGAATTGAGTGCCTCTGTCTTGTTTCAACTGAACTTGCATGATATTCCTGTTACCTGTGGATACTTAGCACACTGCTGCTGCTAGACATTTTGACATGGCTATTCAAATGCCATTTTGAGTGATTTCTCTGTAAGGCTGTGATTATCAAAACCCACAAGGAATATTAACTTACTGAGCATCTTTTACCAATTTGACAAAATATTCCCAGAAATGTTTCTAAGCATTCACTGACTGGCAGACAGCAGTGCCTTTATATCCAGTAGCGCTGTCTCCCATGGGATCAGAGCAGTTGCTGGACTTTGCCTCTGCCTAATCTCTTCAGTGCAGTCTTCCTGAATGACAGGGCTCTGCCCACGTATTACTGTAGCAGAACTCCCCCAAGACACCCTCCTTTGAACCTGAGGAGCCTACGGCATCCCGTATTCTTTATTTGTGAATATGAATCTCCTTCTCATAAGTGTATCCCTTTAATGTCTGGCTTTCAGTACATTTGATTTTTCTTACTTTGAGTGTCCTACAGCTAGCAGGTTTTGATGAGCCCCAAAGAGGCACCTCCCTGTTTCTAACCTTATTGACACAGGAAGCCAAAGGATGATTTGCCCTGTGTGACAGTTCTCTCTGGGTACCACACCACTGTGCAGTGACTTGCAATCTCCCTAAGAACTGTTTTACAGAAGAAAGCAAAATGTTTCTCCTTCTGTAGCTTGGTGGAAAGTTTATCCACTCTGCTACATGCAGGAAGCCATCCTGCCAACAGTATGCCAAGCAGTATTGCCAAGTGCCACGGGTGCCCCTGCGTGTTTTTCACTGCTGCTCTGGAGATGCAGCCACCTGGCTGGGTTTGCCCCAAGTTTGGATTGTAAAACTTAAAAGTGGAAAGCAAGGCTGTAAACTGGAGAAGGGCAAAGTAAGATTCCTCAGTTAACAATTCCACCACTTTTTTCATAACTCTTGATGTATTCTTGGAAATATTGCCAATCACAGTCTGAGTCCCTGCTTCCTTGATAAATTTCAAGCAAATTCACCATGAAAATATTAAGCAGCTGAAGTGAAATATGTGTAACATTCCTGAAGCTGTTATTCCCCCAAGTTCCAGTCAAGTCAGAGGCACTCACCCTGCTGGTTAACTTTCACTCAGCATAAGGAAGGATCAAACTCCTTTATTAGGTGTTAGAGAAACCTAAGCCTAAGTTTATTTTAACTACTGCATCAACTAAGCATGATTGTTTGTAACAGGATGATTCTTAGTAGTATTACAGATGGCAAAAATAAATTTTTTTGGAGGACCTGGTTCTTTAGACCCTCTAGGCAGCCATCTTATGTTCCTCCCTTCTCAAAGAAACATCTGTGGGAGAAGGGGGGGCAGTCTCAACCCTCAGAAGAGTTCTCAAAGCACAGCTCACAGATAAGCCAGTTTACTGTAATTCATTTCCTAATCTACTTCATACTGCTCTACAGCATTATTCATTCTTCTCACCCTTAGGACTTAATTTTTTTTTTTTCAGCCTGCCATACCAAAAGGCAAGTTACAGACTTTATTTAATCCTGAGGAGCAGGGATGTTAACTGGGTTGAAAATGGTAATGATGCATCTAATTCTGTCTTATCTACACTGCTCATCCTGCTCTCAGGACACCTAGGTGCACCTGCATCCCAGAACAGAAGCTTGAACACGTATCTTTCTGTGTTATACCCAGCTCCTCCCTTGACCCATTATCAGTGGCACATTACCCAATGACTCAAATATGAATCCCTCAATGTTTCCTCTCATTCTGTTTCTGAGTAAGAGCAGGTATAGCTCGAGACATTTTTGATGTATATTGCCTCAGTTAAAGCATAATTAGTTCCACAAAAAGGAAGCAGATTAACCAGCTCCACCTTAGCTGAAACCTCTGTCACCTTTACATTTCAGACTTTTATTTGGTTCTTCAGCTATTTCAATTACCAGTCAAGGAGGGTTTCAAGTCCACAGCATAATAATACTTGCAATTACTAGTAAATAGCATTTCACAGCATTAACTAGTCTGTCCTTACTGCATCCATTTCAGGCAGGCAAATAAATGTTATTATCCTCATTTTACAAACACATTGATTAAGTGACTTACCTAAAGGCCACACATCAATTTCAATGTCAGTGCCAAGATTAGCACAGAGGAACTTCTGCATTGCAGACACAGAGCGAAGTGATTGGTATTATCAAGCCCACCCCCCTTCAGAAACAAACAATCATTCCTCAGCTGTGTAGTCAAGTAGCACCCTCCTCACATCCCCCATGTGCTTTGTCCACCTCAAGCTGCTCCTTGATGATGGCTCAAAATGGTTCCCAAATATGTCTCTAACACGGGAAGCTTTTCTATCTGCCTCCTGCTTTTATCGTGAGGGTTGGAGAGCACTGCGTGGAGAACCGTGAAACTCCCACGGTGGTGGCTGAGCCTGTGGAGGCAGAACAGAAGGTGAGGGCAGGGAAAGGTAAAGGGGCTCATGTTGCTCTCTGAAAGGCAATGTGAAGATGAATAATGATAAGAGGAAGCAGCAGGGGCAGAATTAGGTAGAAATTAGGATGACCATTTGCAACCTCATTTTAAGAGATTTATTGCCTCGCCAACCAAGCAAATTTTCAATTTTAAGGTTATGTACAACAGGTACGATTCTCTTTTCTATTGCTGCTCTAGCTGCTGTTTGGAAATTGTGGTAATTGCATTGGTAACACTGGAAGCTGAGTCTTCAGCTCTAAAACACAGTAACATCTCTAGCCCTCAGTCTGCTGAGCTATTGGGTAAATTGCTCTCTTTTAAAGCCCCTTCTTTTGAATTTGGAAGGAGTTTTGGATTTGGTCTCTGTTGTCTGGTTTAGACAGACAGAGTTGTCTGTTCAACACCTAATTGATGAGTACAGACCTTACTGCATGCATGGAGGTAAAACAAGTAATACCACAACAGGCAAAAATCTTAAATGTTACTAAGTGTCTAAAGGTAAAAATCTGCTCTGCTTACAGGCAGTTATCTCTAAAGAAAAATATATGATGGCTATATTTGTTTCCCCTCCAGAACAAGTCTTCCTACCTGGAAAAACAAACAAAACAGAGACTCAGGACAGCACTTTTAACAGCTAATTAAGGCTGTCTGTGTGTAAGGATGGCAGCCTTTTGTTCTGATTTAGGTACAGGTCACAAGATCTTCTTGGCTCCACTTCTAAATGTGACAAAAAGTCAAAATAACTGTAAATCTTTCGAGCCACAGTAGTTTAGTTCCTCAGCAGATTCACAAAGCTGCAATTAGAGCCCACAGTGTCATCTGCCAACACCTGAATTTGACCTAGTCATTGAAGCTGATCCTGTGCCAATGTCTGAAAGCAGATACATTGAAAAACTGTTGAGCATTTATGATGGATACTGGTATTTCAGAGCAGACTCCCAGGTGATGAATTATATCCTTAATAAGCAGACATGACAAAGTCAAATTTAGAAGTAGAATTTGAAATAGTTGCCAAGTTTTTAACTGAAGGTCATTTATTCCTTTTATTTTTTTTAAACCATGTGCATGTAGACACAAGAAATGTGTGAACTTACCTTCAGAATATCTCAAATATTAACCATATGAATTATACATTTGCCTTTTACTGACTTTTAAAAGATTATTTCTTGCATAAAACTAACATCATTCAATTTATTGCTTGTGAGTCACCTGTAGATTGCAGTATCAGAATTATTCAGTAGGTTTACGCCTGTCAGAATTTTGTATTAGCTCCATTATTCACTAAGAGAAAAAAAAAAAAGGCATCTTTTTAAATGAATGCTTAAACATGGGTATTTTCTTGTCACGTCATTGGTTTGTCTTCTGTGAAATTCTAGTCCTTGCTCTTCCACCTCAGAATTATTAAGGTGTCATATACAGAAGTGGTAAGTTTAACTGCATCAAACTGTGATAGAGGGTTAATCTTGTGCAGGGAAAAAGCAAAACATGGCTGGATGGCCAAAGATGTGATTATGTGTTCTGAAGCCTGATAAATATTGTATCATGCCACAATTCAAGATTCACAACTTTAATTGCATTTTAGTCATGGCAACTCTGTTCAATTATGTACTTCGGCTTCTTCAAAAATAAAGCACTTAAGTCTTTGAAAAGATGTTATGGTACATCTTACCTGCAGGGCTGCTGCCCTATTTTCTTCAAGGGTGGTTCTGGGTGCTGAGAAATGCAAACTAAAGGCTTCTGCACTGCGAGAAAAATAATGTAACTGAAAACAGAATCAAGAGTAAAACAAGAGGAAATAATACGGCAGACAATAAAATAATGGAAGAGAATGTTTTCTTGAAAATGATGAATTCTCTTTAGCTTGAATGTTCTTGTACTAGTTTGAAAACAAACCAGTGGTAGATCACAAGTCAGAATTATAATTTAATAGGAAAATTAAAATAAATGCAATAGTACAGAAACACTGACAGAGTCAGGATACAACCTGACACCCTGTTAGTCAGGGTGGTGGTAGCAGTCCAGATGAAGTGGTTCTGTTGAAACAGTGATCCAGTAGAAGGGTCTGGTCTTCACCTGCACATCCATTGGTAGCTCTTGTCCTCTGGGAATCCAGTAGGTAGAACTGCTTGTGCTGTTCCAGACCCCAGGTTATATCCAGGTGGGAATGCCTGGCTCCTCCCCCTGGGCAGAACATCTCACAGTGGGATGATGTAATTCTATGAGTCATGCAAAGGGTCCTTGATGGCCAGTTAGCAGAGATAGCCCCCAGAGGGAGTTATCAAGGATGAGTCATGGTAGGAGATAATGAGCACTGCCCCACCTGCTTTAACAGCTTGTGAAGATGATAATAGAATACATACTTCTGGTTACATCTTATATTGTAACCTAGGACAGTTCTGCAGAGCCAGTAGCACCTAGGGCTTCCTGAGATACAGTACACTACGCAGTAGGAACCTCGTTTGAGGTTGATCCTTAGCTAATACCACGAACATCACAGTTGAAAAGAAGTTTTTCTTATAGTTCTTTCTGTTTTGTAATTTATTTTACTGAGCGTCTCATAAACTCTGTTCTACCTCCTTGCTAAAAGAAATTAATGATTGTGACTAGGCACTTCAATTTCAATCTACTAAAGCACTTAGAGGCATGACTATGTCTTCTGAAACTTTTAATACTCTCATTGCCTTTGGTGAAACTTCTCACATTATTTGGAGTCACCGGCATGCTTTAGTGTTTCACTGGATTACGACTTTAGCCATTTTTCCTTTCTTTGCGTTTATTTATATGGCGTGGTTTTTTAAATCTCCAGTGGGCTGATGATACTTCAGCATTTTATCATGTTTTTTGGCTCAGTTTTCTTACTCAAATGTTCACAGATAACTTGTGTCTTTCATTCACTTCCAGAAATCCACTCATGATTTTAATAAATACCTCAAGTCAGAGATATAGTGAAATTAAATATTCAGCTGTGCTTTGAAAAGAAGTTAAAATTATCTAGTGAATATAAAGTCTGGGACAGAAAGCCTTATTTTCACTTTAGGGAGCCCTTACAAACAGAAGTATTGTGTTTGTCCAGAAGCACAACTTGTGCAGGAGCTGTGAGTTAAATTCTCTTTGCTTCTCATGTGTCAGGCCTAGCTGATCAAAACACTCTCTTGTGGCCTTAATAGTCTCTGATGAATTTTGAAGCATCAGATCAATGATATGTTATCTTTGTTTCAAAAGAACAATCTTCTGTGATCATTACTGCTGTGCTAGCTGATCATTTTAAATTAACATAACACAAAACAATTTCACAAAATCAATTCATATTCTTCTTTCCAGAGTTCTAATTTTAAATATGGGAAAAGTGGATCCAGAAAATAGGTATTTGCAGGAATAAGGTGCCTTACGTTTCCCAACGAACAACTCTGTTGGGGGTTGAGCATGCCTGGACGCCAGGTGCCCACTAAAGCCACTCTTCTCCCCTCTCCTCATGCAGACAGGGGAAAGTATAACTAAAGGTTCGTGGGTTGGGATAAGGACAGGGAGAGATCACAAATTGATTAGTGTCATGGGCAAAACAGACTCAACTTGGGGAAGTTGGTTTGATTTATTGCCAATCAAATCAGAGTAGGATAATGAGAAATAAAACATAAATCTTAAAGCATGTTGCCCCCACCCCGCCCTTGTTTCCAGGCTCACCTTCACTCCCAACTTTCTCAATCTCTTCTCCTCCAGCAGTGCAGGTGGACAGGGAATGGAGTCTGAAATCAGTTAATCACATCTCTGCCACTCCTTCCTCTTCAGGAGGAAGGAATCCTCACACTCTTCCTGTTCCAGGGTGGGGTCCTTCCCATGGGAGACAGTTCTCCATAATCTCCAATGTGAGTCCTTCCCATGGGCTGCAGTTCTTCACAAACTCTTCCAGTGTGGATCCTTCTTATGGGCTACAGTCCTTCAGGAACATGCTTCCCCAACATGGGGCCCCTGTGGGGTCACAAGTCCTGCCAGAAAACCTGCTCCAGCATGGGCTCCTCTTTCCACAGGGTCACAGGTCCCCGCCAGGACCCTGCCCCAGTACTGACTTCCCATGACGTCACAGCTTCCTCCAGGCATCCTCCTGTTCTAGATTGGATCCTCCCCGGGCTGCAGGTGGATCTCTGCTCCCGTATGCCCTACTGGGCTGCAGGGGCACAGCTGCCTCACCATGGTCTGGCCAGGGGCTGCAGGGGAATCTCCTGCCCCTCCTTCTCCCCTGCCCTTGATGACTGCAGGGCTGTTCCTCTCGCACATTCTCGGTCCACTGTCTGGCTGTCGCTACACATTTCCCCCCCTTCCTAAACATGTTATTCCCAAGGCACAATCACTGTCACTGGTGGGCTGAGCCTTGGCCCGTGGCAGGTCCGTCCTGGAGTCACCTGGCATTGGCTCTGCTGGACATGGGGGAAGCTTCCAGCAGCTTCCCACAGCAGCCTGTAGCCCTCCCTGCTACCCCTGTAGCCCTCCTTGCTATCAGAACCTGGCCAACCCAATACATCCTCCGTTATCTCATGGTGCTTTTCAAATAAATGATTTCATGTAACTCACGACTTCTGAAGGGATTTGAAGGTTATTGCGTTCCATTCATTTCCAAGTAGATTGGATACTAAAAATAAAAAGTAATGACTCAGAGCTTACCTTTCCTGAATCTGGAGCTGAAATGGTAAATATTTAATGAGGGAAACTCTTTTACCAAAGTTTTGTTCTTCTTTGTCCTTCTCTGTAATAAAAAGCAAAATTAATTTCTGAGCACATCACTGTCCAGATACCACACTCATGGAT
Source organism: Rhagologus leucostigma (assembly GCA_013397725.1). Lineage (NCBI taxonomy): Eukaryota > Metazoa > Chordata > Aves > Passeriformes > Rhagologus > Rhagologus leucostigma. Next base: position 341,809 of record VZTD01000305.1, read on the forward strand.
AATCATGTTCCCATAGTATAGATGCACAATCCCCATCCTGCAAAAACCTGTGAGGATGAAAATAGACCCGATAAAGACAGTGAGAAAATAATGGAAGGGCTACTGTTCACTGAGGAAAAAAACACTCAGATATACAATCTTTCCTTTCGTGCAATGCAATGGCTAAATGGACAGAAAAAAGCCTTTTACCATATACTTTACTGTCTTGGTATCACTTTTACAAACAACATTTACATACAAACAAAATATACATACATGTATTATGCAGATTACAATAGATATTTTTAAAAATATATATAACATATATATAAAATTACCTTTCATGTACTGGGGAGCAGAGGGCACAGTGCAGCATTTGTCCTTTAGCCTGTTTCTCAAACAAGGAAAAAAGGCAAAGGCATAAGGCTGACAGTCCTTGTGCTTTCCTTGCAAGGTCTGAATAGCTGAATATAATTTGTTTCTAATTCTCGTTGTTAAAAGACATTTACCTAGAAGAAAAACCTATTAGGAGGAAACAGATGATGCTTTGTGCATAATCAAGTGAACAAAAGAAGCTTTTTACCAGGATCCATCATCCCGAGGAGACGCTGCAGCTCCTTTGGAAAATCTCTCTCAGAATAGCACAATATCTTTGGCTCAAGGTAAGAGATAAATAAGGGTGTGCCAGCAGGGAGAAGTGTGAATAGGGAGTACAAAGGAGCAAGTATGAGTGAAATTGCCGAGCTGGATATTTCAGCTCCCTCTCCAATCATCTTCCCACACTGTCAGATCCACACAGGCCTCTGCTCAGATCCTCGGTCTCTGAACGATTTCAAAGACACTTTTTTTTTTTTGCCTTAAGATGGGAAAATAATATTTTGTAGAAAGTAGCTGGCATAGAAACAGCAAGTCTCCACAAGTCTTTATTGATCCTAACAGCTCCCTGCCAAAAGCAAATGCACAAACCGTAGGCACCACAAGTCCAAAGGAGTTCTAAAAACAACTTACACGTAGGAAATAGCAAGGGTGTTCTCTGGGCCTCACATCTCCACGAGGAGATAACGTCAGCTGGGTTGGGGATAATCTCAATTCAACAGCCCCTTGGGCTCAGACTGCCTGTCCTGCTTCCTACCTGGCCTTCCCATGGCAGCAGAGCCATGGTGGAACCTTGGCAGGGAAAGTGTGCTCAGACTGCTCAGTAAATGCACACAGCTCAGGACAGGAGGGTGCCCATCATGTATGAATGCAGCCTGCAAATCTCAGCAGAATCATGCAAACCAAACTGTACCCTGAAAATCCTCTGCTCACACATAAACTGATTTTACCTTGTGCTCCATCACTGGAGATGTTATCGTTGTAGGAAGATGTTATCATTGTCCTTTTGCTCTGCCAAGTACAAGCAAGTTTTTCCTGCTAGTAGCATGAAGACAGAGATTCCTGTCTTTCAAGAAGCAGCTAACAGAATATGTCACTAGTAAAAGACACAGCATAGTGCACAAATGTGTGTACACAGCTGCCGTGGGACATAGTGAAGCTGTCTGACTGCTGAAGGCCTCCTGAAGATCAGCATGATGCAAAACTCACTTTGGCATCTGGTGTGATAACCAGAGCTAGCTGATGTTCAGCTCCTGACTCTGAATTGCCAAAGTAATCTCCTTTAAAGATATCTTAAGAACATCTGCCCTCACCTGCGGTTCACATACCTTAGAGGTATGTTATGGATGATGCCATGGCTATTCTTCAGATTTTTTTTTTTCCCCTCAAGTATACTACAACTGGAATGGTAATGATTCTCTCTGGTTCAGATCTGTTCTAAAAGGTAAATTTGCATCCATGATTAGATTTTAGTTTAAGATATACAACAGATATAAAAAAAAACCCATGAAGTTCACAAAGAGGTATGGATTTCCTTAAAAGTCACAAATGATTGAATATTTCAGAGATTATTTCTACTTCAAATGTAGGGGTATTTCCTAGAAAATTCTTGTACCTGAAAAAATGCAATTTCTCAGTAACTTGGACTGCAAGCTTTCCTTACCTTTTGCTTTCCAAATTTTGTCAAGGTGAAACAAACATGAATAAACTCTTCATGAAGAGATAAAATGTAATTCTTTTCTAACAAATACATTTGCACCATGAGACTCAGGATGCTTTGGGAAGACTGAGGGATGAAAGCTGCAATTTTTAATTAACTGGCTGTTTTACCAAGGCATAGTAGAAAAACAAGATGTTTACATGATTTACTTTTCTAGCATGTATTTCTCTGCATTTGGGAGAGTGCAAGAGGGAGCTTGGAGAGTGTTAGAAGGACCCAAGAGTAACAACCTTAATGGAACACTTATAGCTTCATTTTACCCATCAAATGATGCCAGCCTATGTTATGTCTGTTGGATCTGTGTTCCTTGGCTAGGAATCTAACATTTAATTTCTTTAATCTCTCCCAAGACAGAGTAATGATGTTACCAAACCCTTCCAAACCTTGTGAGCTACTCACAACAATATTATTAGTGTTATTACTTTTATTCTTCCTTACAAAAAATGGGTGATTTGGGAGTCCAGGCAACAAAGTCAAAGTGTCAGAGATACTCAGAGGTGCTGCTGTCTGTTTCCTTCTGCAGGCTCAACAGCCACTGTTTGAGCTGAAGAGAAGACTGGTTTTTGTATTCCCAGATGGAAAATTTTCAGTGGTGCTAATTAAATAGTGTGCATGGCTCCAGGTTACAGCAAGTCACGTATCACTCACAGTCTATTGTTGATTGTTTTTATTGTTTATCTGTTTGAAAATCTGTGTGTCTAAGAAAGATGCAACACTTTTTGGGAGATTCTTCTGTAGCACCAGCCATACTTACAACTTCAAGTAATACCGTGCCTCATTATGTCCTTGTGCAAAACCAGAGGAAAAGGATGAAATTATTTTATGGAATTGTACAGCAGAACAGGGAAAGAACCCAGTCCCATCCTCCTCCCTCCCAGCAGCCTCCACTTGCCCTGTCTCCTGGACCAACTTGAGGACAAGCTGGGTGACTGCAGCCTTGTTGAAGTGCATTTGTTTCTATTGTCTTGTCAGGAATTTAATTTCACAACATCACATGCTACCAACACAAGCGTGTCATTGCAATTTAACATGCATTTTGTTGGCATGTTCTGTATCTCATTAAAGTCTCATCTCCTTAGCCAATACCATATGCTACTCATCTGTAGCAAAGCTCTTAAATGTAATGAAAAAGGTATAATTGCCATCCAGAAATGAACTGTCGACCAGCAACCTACAGATATCCCAACTCCACAACACCGCTGAAAGAAACAATATTGCAAGAGCAATCCTTTATAAACCTCTAACATCATTGTCTTACAGGAAAAAAGCATTGGTCTTAGAGATGCTTCAGTCATTCCAGTGCCATTACAGGATTCTCAGACCACCAGACAACGCTGTGTCAATGTGTAGGGCAAAGATCGATTTCTAGCTTTGTTTTTTTAGCTGAGAAGAAAGTTATGCCATGCTGAACATCTCTGTTTTCAAAAATGCTGATTAAAGTTAAAATATTCTGAAAGCAGTTTGAGACCATTAAGCCACCTTATTAAACCTGTTGATAGGTTTTCATTCTGTCAGATTTTTATTGCTTTATTTTGAGTCCCAGTAGGATATTTAGCAATTTTTCTGACAATAGGTAAATACACAGATAGTTTTTAAAAACTGATAGTTTCAAAGGAATAACATATTAATCATTGCAAATTTTATTTAGTCATTATAAATTGTAACTAGTCATTATAGAAAAATAATAAAGGATCTAGCGGTGATAGAGATTAATCAGGTTCTGTCCTCAGATGTGTGATGATAATTATCACAAATCAATGTGAAAAGCAGCTGGATTAGGTAAAGAACTGAGTTTAGACACAAGACCAGGAGGACAGGCTACTCGGAATGGCTGCTGATAGTGCAAATGTCCGTCACTCTGCTGATGGGGGCACTCACCTGCCCCAGGCACTGGTTTCAGCCCGTGGTGGCTACAGCCGCCCAACCCGAAAGGCAAATCTTCACGGCTCACTGTCAGTGGGAGTGCCGATAAAACAAAGGGTACTTTTACCCCTTCCGTATCAACAACAGCTTCTTGAAGCCATATATCTTGACTTCAGTGCATCTCTAATTAAATCTAAATTAAATTTTACCAAGCAGAATTTCCAGGACCTAATTTTTCAACTGTGATAAATCCAGCTTCCTGATGCTGACTGCATGTTCACTAAAAACAAAGATCCACTGAAGAACAAATAATTTTGGCCTTTCTTGGTATGCTAGGTCACGTCACAAGAACTGAGCCAGTAGCTTTCTTTGGATAGGCAGTATAATGCACATTTATATTTAGGCAGGGATTTTATTGTATGTACCATAAATTATGTTTGGAGCTAAATCAGAGTCCTTAAATTAAAAAAATAGCCACATATTCGAAATTAAACTTTTCTATGTTTCTTTGGTGGCAGCTTCTTTAAAATACTTTCTTTTCCTACATCTTCCTTTATCAAAGCTCTATACATGTGTTAATGGTTGCTTTATTAATGGTTGCCTTGGTCTCACTGAAGTTTTTTCTTTCTTTCTGTTAGTATAATCTATCTTTTGCATGCCTTCCATCTGGAAAAAAATTGCACAGAATTAGATGGACCTTTATAAAAGAGCACAACTTAATGTTAAGTTTTAATTAAGCAGTCTTTTTCATTCATTATTTTTTATCCTAAGAGGCTCTAAATCATAGTCTGTTTCTGGCTGAATATACATAGATTACTGCCTTATTTTATCTTTATATTTATATATTCACTTTGAACAAACTTGGATGAAGCTTAAAAAGTTTCTGAGGATCACATATCAATTATTTCTCATATGCTCCTTTTCTGTAAACACTGAATGAATAAAGTCATTTTGCCAGTCAAGCCCTGTAAAAACTGATTACCATTTCATTAATCATTGACAACAAATTAGTATTGTGAAAACAAAATGACTGCGTTCTTATGAAAATACCGCTTTCTCTATAAAATTTAGAAGATGACTGATGATTTTATGTGCCTCAGTTTCTGAATGCCCAGCCTAAAGCTGAAAGGCCCGGAGTACCAGCTGGAAAACAAGGTTCTCTAGATGTAGTCAATGGATGGGTCTAATTTGTGCAGTGTGTGGTGGTGAGGAGTGTGGCGATGCTTGCAGTTCCTGCCACAGTAAAAGGTCACTTCCCTGGCTTTGCTTATAATTATCAGTCTTCCTTACAGCCTGTCTAAAGCATCTGCCTGTGCTTTGTTCAGGCTGTCAGCTAGTCTGAAATCCTTAAGCAATTTTGACTATTAATAATTAGCATTTATTCTGGATAAAATGATTAAGAAATTTCTATTCCAGATGTCTGAACAAAGCTATTTCGCATGAATGATGCTCCCTGAAAAAAAAAGAAGGACTGAATTAATACCATGCATCTTTTATAAATAATAAGAAACTGATTCTTAAATAAAGATGCTTACATCTGCCTCTTGCTCCAGATGGTGCAGTTTAGCTGCCTGTGCTGGTTTTGGTTTTAAACAAATACTTAACCCAGCAATTGTCATATCAAGGATTCTCCATTTCTCACAGCTGAAACCTAAACTACATTGCTGCTTTAATTCTCAGAACAGGGACTTTCCTGTCTCACAGGTCAAAAGTACAAGGAAAAAAAAATATTTTTAATATTTCAGTGCAGCAGCCACACTTGTAAAATTGCCCGATACTGTACCCTCCTGTTAATTGCAAAAATTCAGGCAGCAAACTTAATCTAAAATTCCCACAAGGTCTGACAGTGTGCAGGCAGTAGGGCAGACCTGAAGCAACTTTTTTTTCTCCTTTTCTTCCATGTTACCTGATCCCTGAGTTTACATTTCTGTTCCAGCCCCTGGGAGTATCGGTTCCAGCTCACACCAAACCTTTCAGCATACATAGCAAGGCTGTGTCCTTGCCCTAAAATCTGCCCAGGAGGAGGCAGTGAGCAGGCTGCAGCTCTCTGCCAAGGACAGACAGGTGCTGGATGCTGTTTTCCTAGGAGAACCACAGTGGAATGGCACAGCTCCTCCTGGGGAAACCATAAAAAAACCCAGTGTGTATGGGATGTCCTGTAGGAATATAAAAAGCACAGCGCGTATGGTTTGACAAGGTCCTAGCAAAGTTATGGCCCAGATCCACCGTGTGAGGAGAGTTTATGGAGATCTTTGGATGAGATTCACCTGTTTGCTGGCATAATAAGCAGGGATGGCTGAGATATCCCTCTGGTATGCCATGCTGTGGCAGCAATTTTTGCCTTGAAAGTTTATTGCCAAATATCATATTTTGAAATAATACTAAATTCTAAAAAGTTATAGAGTTACTCAACTTTGATTTTTTAGAATCGTATTCTTATAAAACCAAATTCTTAGACTGATTTTAAAACTTACAGTTGTCTTGAGATTTTCCTAATAAAATCAATGTGTAGTTTGAGTGAACTCATTACTAGCTAGATTAAAAACAGACTAAGTGAATGCTTTTCCCATTATTATGTTAAAAAAGTGATTGGCAATCTCTGGTTTCAGAAGCTTGGGGAAAAAAAATTACGACTGCTTTCCTCTATTTAAATGAAAAACTTAAATCTGCTTCACTGAATTTTACTCATGGAGTAATTTTGGAGCCATAAATAATTGGAAAGGTAAAACTTAAATGAAGGCAATTTTTTATTTATTATATCTTTGTATGTTTCTTTACTATTCTTGAGGGTTTGGGGTTTTTTTTAAATTGGTTGCCATTTGATTTTTTTTTAAATTAAGATAATAAAAACACGTGGAATAACTTAAACCTGATTTGATTTACTTCTTCTTTAGCTAAGCTGATATGTACTTTTATTATGAAACTTTCTCGAAAGATAAAAATCTCTTTATTCTCATTTGTCCAGGAAAAATAGTGAGGAGAGAAGCTACAGCTACTTAATCTTAAAGGGTGTGTGCTGAGTATCCGGAACTTTTTACCATTTTATGGTAAACCAACTTTTTACCACTTTTTACCATGACCACTTTTAGTGGGCCATTTGATCTGATTTTAGCTGAAGCTACTGGCAGAGCTGTTTCAAACAGGAGTAGTCCCATGATCCCTAAAAATATTCAAATAGGAGCCGTGCCACTGTAGGCAACCAGAGAGCAGGAGATTTGGGATCACATTTTATAGGCAACCAGAGAGCAGGAGATTTGGGATCACATTTTAGACCGGGATGTTCAAAACTTAGGTCTATTCTAAGGAATTTTCCTACCGCTAAAACGTCTAACCAAAAATCCTGAAATGGAAATCCAGTAATCCTTGGGCTAGCAGCCAACTGAGAACCAGTCCTGCTAAGCCCTGTTTAAATGAGTAGTGCAAGATAAGAGATACTTTAGGAAAGTCTTCCTGGCCACCTTGCGGCTATTAGCATCATTTTTCCACCTTTTACAGGTTACTGGCTGTAGGAATGTGTTTTTGAAAATGGAGAATTAGCACCTCTGTGGATGTGAAATGGCAGGAAAGAGCACTCCTTGTCAGCTCAGAGGCTCCTGCCAACTGCACAAGAGGTCTTCTTGGAAAAGGGGCCTGGGTCTGACCAGGCACTAAGTCACAGTTCACACTGGAGATGTTGGCAGAATTCTTTGCTGTGGGCATCGTTTTAACTTCCTGATGCTGACAGACACCTGTGACTCTGTGCCTGGGACAATTAACTCAGAATGCCTAAATCCAAGTCGATAGCCTTTGCAAAACCAGCTTGAATTAAAATCATGCTCTCCCCAGGCTTTTCATACAGCTTAAAAAGAAATGCAGCCTGACTGTTGCCGTCTCTCTGTGAGACTGAGCAGTCATATCAACAAAACAGAACTACACTTAGTAAAGCACTGCCCTGCTTGGTCCAGTATGTTCATGCAACATCAAGTTATCACCATTTTGTTGATATACAGTTTTTATAAATCTGCTAAGCTATTGCTAAGCTGTCAGTTCAGACTGTTTCCTCTAAAGCTCAAAGATCCGTGACTGAAAATTATGGGGTTTTTGACTCTCCATTTCCCAACGCATTTTGACAGTGGGTCCCCACCATTCTTTTTTCTGATGCACGTAAAGCAGTCGACTTTTGCAGTCGATGAGTGATACCTGAAGATACTGTACAGTATCAAAATCTTCCCAGGTACAAATAGCCAATTATAAAATGCAATTCAGGGTTGAATAAATTTTTTACTGACCTTCTAGGTCATAAAGTGATGGCCAAAGGTGGGGGGTTCATTATCTGTATCATTATCACAGCTCATATGACTCCCATGTTAATGTCAGCAATTAGTTTGCTCAGATTGTCCATGAGAAATTTTCTGTATGAACCTTGTAAACTACATCCTGTTCACTCTGTTCCAGCCTCCCAAGACAGAGACATAAACACTGTGAATGACCATATATCTATTGATTATGAGCTTGGACAGGCTTAACACCCACACAATAATAAGACATGTCCAAATAAGCATTAGGGTCCAAGGCAGATCAAGCATGCAGCAATTGTACCTATCAGCCTCATTAGCTAACCCTGACCATCCTTCATGCTTCACAGAAGTGCTTTCTGCATTTTAAACTATCGTTAATGGGGAAAAAACGTGTTTGGGATCTCAGATTATTGCTCCTGCGTAATGGTTTTCTAATGTGTTTCTATGAGCATTGGAACTTGCTGTTCATACATAATTTGGATTGCCTTTCTAAGCCATCAGAACCACTCCTACACAGGACAATGCTGTACCAGGTGTGGCTTATGCAAAATAAAAAGTGCAACAGAGAAATGCCTAGAAACAACTACCTTTAGAAGTAGCAGTTTTATAACTTGCGTTGGTTGTCTTCCTACACCGGAGGATGCCTTGCATTTATTCATGTTCCCATGAACCACCATTACTATCCCTTCCAAGATGTGAAAAAGATGGGTACTTTCCTTTAGTCCGTGTGCTTTGTCAACTGAGGAGTTATCAGGAGCAGAGGGTGTAACTCACTCTGTGTAGCTCACTTGCCTCCGTGGTAGTGAGAATGGAAAATGACATTAAAACTGATCAAGAGACAGCAATCACTTTTCTTTTTTAAATTCCAATTTTTGACACCTAGCTTTTCATCACACTGAAATAAAAAGTAAGCCTATCAAGAAAATGATACAAAATATTGGGGGTGGGGTGTATTCAAATACTTTCCTTTTTTGTTTTAGGATGTATTTATTAAGATGGCAGAATCCTGCCATATAGTAGTCAGGATACTGTGCCCTAGGATGTACAAAAGTAGCATGCAGAGAGATCCTTTTACTTTTTGTTATTTCATACAACACACACACATATGTATATAAAATACATACATTTATGTATACATGCACATGTGTGTGTATGTATGTACACATATTTATCCCCAGAAATTTTTTTCACCAGAGCAATAACTGGAGCATGGCTGTGCCTTCCAAATCTCAGGCCACTGTTGTAGTTGCCAGGCTACAGATCACCAGAGTTCTTAACTTTCACTGTACCCATTCCAGCTCCTGCAAAACAATATACTGTAATGATGTGAAGGGGAACATTTCTCAACAAAATTTCAGCTACTTTTAGCAGAATTGCATCTGTATCTTTCCAGATATTGCCATAAAATAAGAGAACCTAAATACAATAGAAAGTGTTTTTCCGACATTACAAGACTATAAATAGGACAGTGCAGCATAAAGAATGATACACTAAACCAGAAGTCTGACTATTATTTTAGGTATTGTACATGAAAGTATCCCTTCTGGTCTACCTCTGCTTGTAAAAATAAACCATTCCAATGCCTGCTTTCAACGTGTGATCCTGCCTTCATGCCTATTTGAAGGTGTAATTTGGCAGGTCCTTTAAACTGAGATCCTAAGTGGCCAGGCTTTGTGAGTGCTCCCCTCAAGAACCAGCTCCAAAAGGAAGAGCAGAGAGGAGCCTGTCAGTGAAAATAGAGTTATGGCTAAATCTGAGATACTCTGTGATATAAGTTACTGAAAAATGAAAACAATCTCGCAGAACATCATTGTGCACAGCAAATGAGCCATGAGAGATTTGGTGGGTAGGATGAAAGGTAATACACCACTGTAATAACTCCAACTGCTTAAGGACAACCTGTGAACTGAAAGTACACAACAGCTTCAGTAAACACAAAGTTTGAATGTCAGGAAAGGTCTAACCTGCAGTCCTTTGAAATAAAAGGTGTGCTTCATCTTTTAGTAAAAGTTTGATCTCCATAAGCAGCCTTCAGCTTTCAATTCAGGACTGTTGCTGATGCTGAAAAAAAAGATTACTTTACATACATGTAGAAGTAAAAAAACACCCCGATTTTCACCTTTCATTGCTTCTCAATATCTTTCAGTATCAAAAGCATCAGGATGCCTTTTTCTTGAAAAAGACTCATTGTTGACTCGTTATCTTTACTTAATGTCTACCCCGCACACACAGTAACAGAATTTAAAGGTTCACTTAAATAGAAACAATAGCAGGACATGCGCTGCCAACATTATCCCTCAAAAATTTACATTTGAAAAATTACTTGCAGACAAATAACTGCACATTACCTTCTGGACAGAAAGGTGATGTTCCCAGTCTGCTACCCTTACCCCAAGCATGGAAAAAAGTAAAAATAAACATTTTCTAAAGCTCTCTTATAAATTAGGAGCTTCCAGACAGCTTAGAAGGGCTTGTTTGCAGGAACTCATCTCTCATAAAAGGCTTGTTGCAGCTCTAGAGAGGAGTAAAATAGCTACTGATGACATTCAAATCATGATCTGTCTTCTCAGTCATTAATTTTAAATATGATTCATACTCCATTATGCTCTGGAAACCAAAGAAATTATCCTTTATTGTGTCTAGCCATTTTTCATCACTGTGTACTCATAATGACCAATTTTGCTCTTCCCTTCTGGTATGTGCTTGAAAATGTGCAAAAATTAACCCCGATATTTACATTTGCCTTTAATTCAGCTTCATAAGGGTTTTCCAATGTAAATACATATTTATACAAAAGAACAGAATTATTAGCATTCAACATCTATAAACAACATTAGCCTTTAAATTGCTAAATATTAGGGTTCATAAATTAGAAACAAGTCCAGGTCAAAATTCAGGGAACAAGTACTATTGAGCTTTATCCTACTTAAACACAAATACGTAAAAAAAACATACATTTGAATGACTGTCTAAATCTGTGTGCATTTTAATAACCATTGAAGTTAATTACAAAAACTGATGGGTTTGTAATATCCACACTCTGCTGCAATATCTATGACTTTTTAGTTCTCTTTTTGATTTGGTTAATTTTTGAAAAATAGAACACAGAAAAAGATTTTGGCTTACGTTTTCAAAAATCCAAATGCAATTCCTTGTTTCAGCTCTGTGACTTTGGACAAATCATTTACTCTGTGACTCAAAATCCTGCATGTAAGAAGGAAGTTTTCGTTATGCATTTCCATACAAAACAGATATGCTGCACAAAGCTGAGGCACCACTTCCTTCACATTTAAGAGAGAGGGTGCATGCTGTGCATCCACCTACTTTCACCCAAGTCGAGGCAAAGTTCTTCCTCCAAAGCCTGTATGAGACATTACTCTGCTGGCACTCCCATTAATCTTTATTCCCAGGGGGCACAGTAGTGGAATACTATTTTTAATGTGCCTCTCTCCTGGCTAGGTGCACATTCACTGAAGAGCTGCAGCAGGGAAGCACAGAGCAACTCTCCATCACTACAGAATTACTCAAATAAATACTGAGATAAGTTCACTGAGCTAAGTCTCACAGCACACAGTCCGGTTTGATGAATATCTGATGGATTAGAATGGAGAATTAAATAATATTTGTTAGCACAAGCTGCTTATTGAATAAGATCACAGCATCACAGGACTTGCTGAGTTGGAAGGGACTCACAAGGCTCATCAAATCCAACCCCTGGCCCTGCACAGAACCATCCACAAGAGTCACAACCTGTGCCTGAGAATATTGTCCAAACATTCTTGAACTCTGGCAGGCTTGGGGCTGTGCCCACTTCCTTGGGGAGCCTGTAAGCAGGGCATGGCATGCAGCATCCTCAAAGACAATGTCATTTTCATCCCTGCCTGTCCAGCATAAGAGTTCATGGGCATTAGAGGTTGAGTCCGTTGTTGCTGGCTTATTAAAAAAAAAAAACCTCATTACTCTTAAAATAATGTTGATGAGTGCAGGACATAACAAAGCTTGTAAACTCATGGATTTTTTTTTTTTCCAGAGTAAGGAGAATCAGGAATTACTTCTACCAGTGAGGGATAGCAAATGATATTATGCAGCTCATACAGCTTGTCTCACGTGAAGCAAATCCCACACCTCCCACAAGTACAAGCTTCAAAGAGCACATTTTCAGCTTAATCACTAAGATTCAATGTTAAATTAGGTTATTGACGGATTGCAAGTAAATATGAGATTTGAAATGAGGAAGCCAGCACTACAAAACTTTAAAAGTGCTACAAGAAAAGAGGGATGATGTATTTAAGTGTGGGGTGTCTGCGTCAAGGTATTGGCAGCAAGGGGGCTGCAGGGGTGACCTCTGTGACAGAAGTCCAGGGGCTGCCCTGTCCTGGACACAGCCAGATCCACAATGGATGTGCCACAGGAAATCAACACTGGTGGCACTGCTGGGAAAATACAGTTAAGGAAGGGGAGAAAATGCTGGACAGGAAGAAAATCCTGGATAGAGAGAAAAAGGACCAAAAACAGTGTGAAAAACAGCCCTGTGAGCACCAAGGTGAGAGACGGAAGAGGAGGAGGAGGAAGAGGAGGTGCTCCAGATGCTGAAGCAGCCCGTGGAACAGATAACTGCACTGCAGCCATGGAGGACCCTGTGGTGGAGCAAGGGGATGTGACCTGAAGGAACTGTGGCCTGAAGGAACTGGATTTTCCTGAAGGTTTATCCCAAAGGACTATGGCCTGTGGGAAGGACCCACACTGGAGCTGGGGAAAACTGTGAGGAGTAAGGAGTGGCAGAGAAGAGTGATTATGGAGTCATCACAACTTCCATTCCCCAATCCCCCAATCTTGGAAGATCTGCATAAATTCTGAGTGTGAAAAATACACAGATACAGCCTTAATCCAAAGAGTGACATCTGTAGGATCAGGTAGGGAGCCCATGAAAAAAGGCAGGAATTCTTAGAATCATTACAAATGTAGTTTAATTAGCCTTCTTTCTCTTCAGCTTTTTCAAAATGTATTTGGCAAGATTCCTCTTTGGCAATTACATGATTCTAAGCCATTAATTGTTTCAAAGTTTCATTGCCAAGAGAAAGAGATAATAAAACATAACTGAGGAGATATTCTTGAGAGAAAAGTATTGGTGGAGCTGTGGAAAAGGCAGGAGTTGTGACAATATGGCATTTGGCATAATTTTTAAATTGCCACTTTAAGTTCAAAATTACTCAATAAACCAAGTTGTTTAATGATTCAGTTTAAATTTTGCCATTTCTTCAAAACTGATGGATTCTGTCATCTAACCATTATACCATTTATTTTGAGAAATGGAAAACAAACTACTGAAATAGCCATTCTGAAGAAAACTAAGTTACAATTTCTTTCCAGGAATGTTTCCATACTATTGAGATTTTTCTCCTTGATTTTCCTTCTGTGTATGTATTTGTTCCACCACAGAACTACTGAAATTCAGTGCTGTAGCCTATCATTCAAGCTTAGGTAGGCTTAGGTAATTAGAGTTCTTCTAACAATAACTGTAAGAACAGAAGACTACTGTGTGAGGCTGCATGTTTGTTAAAAATTAAGAATAAGGACCGAAGAATTAGTTTGGGATAGTCTGCAAGACCAAAGGCAGCATCCTGATAGCTGGAAGTGCATTAACGAATGGAAGAAGCACTCAGAAGTAAGGAGGAGAGCAGAAACAACCAACCAGGCAATTCAATGGAAAAGATGAGTCTTGTTCAGCTTCCTCTGCATTATTATAGATTACAGCCAGAAGACAGATATCAGAAGACAACTGATCCATACCATGTTTTCCTAATGGAAATGCAAAGACGTCAAATATTGGCTACCTGATAAAGCAAAAGAAAGGTAAACTCATAAAATTTTCTATGGTAATTGTTCTCATGAGTTTACATAATGCTAGCCAGCCAGAATAATTACTTACCATTTAAATTTTTCATTTAACCTTGCCACATTCCTCAGAATTTTGCTTTAAAAAAAATGCATGTTTGCAGCATTTTAAGGAAAATATGAAAGTTGTTGTTGAATTTGTCTTGAATAAATAATCCAAATCCTCACTTAAAATTGTTCCCATTTTGACCTCTGACTTGTCAGAGGATAATTAATAAGGAGACAGGCCATCTGTGCTGCCCAAGTTATTGGTTGGAACCTAAAAGTCCCACATACTTTGGTCTTGTGCTGTGACATCTAACTTGCTTAAAGTCAAAAATTGTGACCCCCTTCCAGACATTTTGTGCATTAAATCAATTAAAACGCTGCTAGAACAACAAGCCACAACCTGTAGAAACAAGTAAAGACAATTTAATTGCTGAGTAGAATTTCTGAGCTGGAGAACAGTACGAAGATTTTGTATATCTGTTCTCATAAGTCTTTCAAGAAGTAGATTTCAGATTGCAAAGTAAGCAACCAGAGCATGCATAGCCACTTTCCCCTCACCATTTTTTTATCTTGTCTCAAAATGAATGATAGAATTGAACGGAACACTGAAGCAACACATCATGAACCAATTAATGAAATTTAATGTCCTAAAGATATTTCAGCATTCCTGAACAAGAAAACAGTGATTTAATTGCAAGACTTGTGACCATTAAGTTATTTATACTGTAGATATTTGCTGTAATTCTTTAGAAAGCTTTAAACAATCTAAGTTCAGCAATCTAAATTTACTAATCTTAGTAATCTAAGAAATTAATTTTTTTAAATTAACTGAGATGACTGGTGCTAAGAAATTAAAATGGATTATATAAAAGTGAATGTATTATGCAATTCAGCTATTGAAATTGCCTTAGCATTGTTAGCAGTTAAAACCCACTTCTCCAAGTGATCAACATGTATTTCCAGAACTATTTTGGGTACTATGCCCAGTTAAGAATAATGCTGAAATTTTTCTGTGAAGCAGCTCAGGAAAATATATTTGGATAGTTATTTATTAAATGTCAGCTAAGATCCTGGCAGATTAGAAGGTCATGTGCTGCAAAAATTTTAATGTACATAACCTGACGCATATGGGACTCCAATTCCCAGAAAATGTAACCAAAGAGCCACATTTTGCACTGGTTCACATTCAATAGATTATATGGAGAAAAGCAGCACAGAATATGTATATGCAATACACTAAATAAACCTATTACAAGTTTGTTGTTTCTTATTATTTCCTTTTATACTGTTCTTCAATAATGGCCACTTTTGAAACAACACTTAATTTGTGAATCACACAACTTTGTAAAAACCATGCCACTGATTTGAAATAGTTTTGGATCAAACTTGTAAGGTAACACCATTTCAATCTTGATCTGGCCCTGCTTCTGTTCATTGCATCCTCAGCTTTGGCTTAATCCTATCTACTTTTGTATTAGTGGAAGTTTATCTGTGTCAACAAGGCAAAAACAGAGCTTTAGTTCTTTTG
Source organism: Rhagologus leucostigma (assembly GCA_013397725.1). Lineage (NCBI taxonomy): Eukaryota > Metazoa > Chordata > Aves > Passeriformes > Rhagologus > Rhagologus leucostigma. Next base: position 357,434 of record VZTD01000305.1, read on the forward strand.
CTTTACATGTTTTACTACTGAAAAAAAAAACCCAAACCCAAAATAAAATCCAAACAAATCAAAAATAAAACAAACAAAAACCACCAGAAAAACCCAAATAAAAAAACCTGTTCAATTCTCTGCACCTATGCTATTTCTCTTGCTGTTATTACCATGTACTGGAAATCTTTTAAATTGCTAGAATTTTTTTTTCAGTGAAAACATTATATAAACTCTTGGAAAAAAAACATCCCATGAGTAGTATGGGGGAAAAAAAACCCCTATTTTTTTTAAGGGAAAAATATGTTGCTGCAGTAGATGTTGTAGTTTATTTTAACCTCTAAAAAAGGGCTTAAGCTGACTTCAAAACCCTTCTATACCTCATTGAGGCCATACGGAATCTACCATAGTGGCTAAATGGAAGCCGTTTCATGTGGGTTTTCATGCTGTGTGTTACTCTTGGACTTCTTGAGAACCGTGGCTCTTCTAGCCTTGGAAAAGAGAGTAGCTGCAATAGAGTACAGTTTAGCTGGCACCCAGAGCTCCCCATGGACACCAGATTGGGGAGAGGAGGAATCCCAGATAAACAAACGCCATAATTATGTAGTTTTCTGAGTGGGAAGCTTACTGTACAGGAAGTTTACTGTATTTATACAGTAATACTGAAAGGAGTTTTTTCTAAGCCATTGCTAAGGTTGTCTCCCTTTAACAGGCTGTAGAAGGGTCTCAGCATAAAGAAATTAAGATTGAGCTGTCAGTTTCTGACGAGTCTCCTATACACACTAAGAAAGAACAGCCATTTTCTGTGTATATTTTGGGTGTATATCCTGGCATTTTCTTACCAGGCTGCTCAGTTTTAAAGGAGATATCAGTTAAGCAAAGTTTTACTTCTCATAAACGTATATTTTGACTGATAAAAAGGAGCCCTTATAAGTTTTGCTACATCACAGAGTCTGAAGAACTAAATAAGTTTCTGGGTGGAGTATGTGCCTGGCGTATTTGCTGTGCTTTGTGCTGCAGATCCTACGGATCACCGGATCAATCCCAACTCCCATGCCAGTCTATTACCTTCTACTGGAAACAACTGGTGTATTCTGACCTTCTCAAATACTGATGTAAGTCCCACTTACCCTCCCTCCCTATACACAGAGACTCCTGTGCACCAGAATGAGAACACCGTAAAGATACATATATGCATACATATGGATACAAATGTAATCTCTATAAAAGCAGTAGAGCATTTGCCTTTTATTCAGCTTTAAGCAGAAATTCAATAATGTAGTTGCAAATATCTGTGTATTGCTCTTGGCAGTACTAAAAATAAGTCATTTGGATTAAACATTTTCAAGTAGAACATTTTATAACTTAAATAATATTATTTTTATTCAAGATCCCATTTGGTTTAATGAAATTTGTCTGAGATCATGTACTAATTTCTGTTCCCGGCATAGCCTTGGGAAGATAAAAATATTAAATACAATTCTTTGTGGGATTTAAAAAATCATTTTGTCTTATTTAGATTATCACCACCAGTGAGGCTTGTGTACCGATAGCACTCATGATTATATGTATAAGAAAAATATCAAAAGTCTTATGTAACAGGCTAGACTATATTCTATATAGGTAGCTATTGAACTGTAGCCAGTATCATAAAATATTTTCAGGTTCTCATTTTGTTAACAGTTGGAGTCTTTTGGTCAAATAAACTGCTTTCTTACATCTAACAAAAGTTATTGCAGTAGCTGTTAAATCGAAAGTTTAAGTTGCTAAATTGAAAAGCTCTACTAATTGAAAATTTTTAATACAGAGTAGTCCAAAAGTATGAATGAGGAGTAAATTACAGATGAAAGGACTGACAAGTAAGGAACACACACGGATAGTGTGATGTTTACAAATTGGGTATTAATATAATAAGCAATTTTGCCTTCATTTTTATCTTTATTGCCTCCATGTGATGTGAAAGTAAGTGACTGGATTCTCACTCTTGCAAATGCAAGCCAAATATGTTCTGCGGAACTTATTTTTGACAAATTTAAACAAAACCTGCTGAAAACTGGTCTCAAATTTCCACCTTCTGTTTAAACCTCTGTTTAACATTTATAGCTCTCCAGTGAAACTTAACAACAGAAAGAGTATTGGTAATTCTTTCCGCTAGTCTATCAAAGTCTGGGTTTCCTCTACAGAATGAAAACATCAGAGTTTTTGCACAGTTTCTAAACATATTAGACTCCATGTCTTTTATTAGTTATCTGTTTGCTTCTGATTGGTAAAATGTCAAACTGATTTTTAATTGCAGCCTTGAAAATTAGAAATGGAAAGCAGAAAAATAAGTGAAAAAAAAATCATCTATTGAAGAAATCTGAGGGCAGTTCTAAAGTTCAAGAAGCTTTTCAAAAAAGCTCCCTTTTCAAAAAGGGAGAATGAATATTATCTTTGTGAGAAATGTCTATTCTGGGTATCTGCAGTTAAAACATGAGGAGTTTAGCTGGAAGAGTCAAGAGCAGTATGCTCAGAAAACTGTTGGAAGAAAATAATATGGGGAAAGATTAACATCTTGACATTAAACTATGGGCTTTAATAAAAATTATGATATATTTTTATATGATCAGGTATAATTGACTACTATGGCAGGTAGTAAAACAAAAATGAAAATACTTGTTTCATCTGTCAGTACCTGGTTGCACCAGAGCTCTGCAAGAAACTTAATCATGTGTGTCTTTGAACTGAGTCAAACTGCTGTGTGAAATAAACCATTTTTGCTTTCAAAGTCTTTCTGTAGATAAAAGTATTGTATTCAGGCTGGTTTGCTTTGTTCAATAGTACAGAAAAATTTAGTCCAAATTTCAGACTCACCCTCACCTTTTATGATCTCTTCTAGTGTTCTTTTTAATTGCATACTTTCATTACTAAAATAATCAAATTCATATATGATTACAAAAGTGCAATATGGTCCTTAAATCATATAAGTCAATCTTTTATGAGTTGTAGTTTAGATTACCCCTACTTTGGAAAAATACTTTTCTGGAAAAATACTTTTCTAGAAAAATACTATATTAGCGTAGTCATTAACAGCAATTTTATAGATTTCTTTTGTTAAGTCCTTAAAAGAGCCTTTTTTTTCCCCTCCCGAAACTGACTAGATAGATGAAGCCAAAGGGAGCAAAGTATCTAACCTGTTAAAGATCCTTGAAAATCTCGGTTGGTGTCCCTCAAAATCATTAGATGCTTAAATTCCTTAAGAGATCTGAATAATTCTTTCTACAAACATCTATGGCTGATTTGATGTCTAGGAAAAGTTTCAGTGCAGTTTCTGTATAAAAGTGTTTTCAGAAGCACGCTTGGCAAACGCTCTGCCTTTCAAATCTCCTGTATTTTTAAAAGATTCCTCAACTTTCTTGTTGCTGTGAAATTGTTACAAAGAAGCTCATTTTTCCATTGGCAGGGCAATAACTCTTTACTGGTATTAGGCATATTCATTCCACTGAGCAGATTTCCTTTTTATATTACTGAAGCCATAGTCAAAATCTTGTTTTTTAACAAATATTTAGAAAACTAGTATGCAAAAATATTTTTTTTTCCTCTGTGTCACATATATATATAATATACCTTATTAAAAAAATATGTACTTTTCCTTTTCATTCCAGATCAGTGAACCAAATTCTGGCCTGTAGTTTTGTAACATTATGATATCATGAAGACTTTCACACAGGGAAAAAAATGGGAGCTGTTTGACTTTACACTTATATTTGTAGCTGGTTGAAACAGCTTTGCCAATCCATTCCTAATTAACTTATCAAATACATACTAAGTATATTTTGACAATGGTATTATTACAGTATATGCCTTAAACATATATACTTTATAGTATCATATCAGACTTACAGTAGGGACTAATTGTGAAACTACAAAATATTTTCCAAAAGGACCAGTATCTGTAAGTTTTCAAGACTTAGTTAAAATGATATGAGCCTTGGGTTCTATGAATCTTATCAGTAAATCCTGGGCTTTGAAGCATTGTCCCACATTTTTCAATTGGACTTGACTCGCTCAGGGTTTGAAAGTATCATCTTTTCTGCTAGCTGCAAAAATTGATGCTAAGGTTTAAAGAGCAGAACTCTACGAAAGATGAAGAGGAAAGCAGGGATAGAAGCCAGCTGAATCCTTTTTTTCTGGATACAAACAAATATTGAAGGAGCTGTGTGAAACACCTCCAAACAAATTCATCTTAAGGTCTGTTTCAGATTATCAAGTACTCCATTCTGTTATTACCTACGATGCTCTGAAAGTACAGAGAATGAAGAATTGGTAATGATGACAAGTATGTCCTGCAAATAAGTAGCTCTTTCAGAGCAGTGCCAAGATCTAAAAATGGCCAGATTGTGGAAGCTGCAGGCTGTCTGCTTTGTAGATGACAGGTATCCTGAAGAGAACAAAGTCAAACACTGCACCACATGTAGGCCAGAGATATGACATTGCTGGAGATACTGTGCACATTTTGTGACTCTGACAACTGCAGTGATAGCAGACTGGAGAACAGAAATTACAGATGTTTACGTGCATTTGTTTTCGGGAAAATTTTCAGCAATATTCACTTAAGAAGGTGATAATTCAACTTACTGTAGAGGTCTCTCTTCTCCATTTTACAAATATCTCATAATTATATGTTTGCATAATTTTTCTTACCAACTATATGTCACATAAATGTGAATTATTTCTGTATATATTTTTTTCAGTAAAACAAAAAAGTTTGAGTTTTGCAGGTTCAAAAAATAACCCCCCCAAAGGAAAAATATTAAATCTCTTTATAAACTGCAGGATAAAAAAAAAATCTTTATGACAGAAGGTATTTCTAGCTGAAACACCTTCTGAGAAATCGTTTTGTGAAAAAAAATACTAGGAAGTGATAGGACAGTGTAATCAAAATGCTTCCGGTCCTTTGCGATCGTACTGATTGTACAGAGGGGACAATCAGCATCCAAGAATTAGCAGAGGAAGCTAAAGAGTAAAACAAGGAGTTGTTATGCCTTACTACTTTTGCATTATTTATTGTCGGAATCAAGAGAAAGATAATCATAAATGGGCATAACCCGTTTTGAGTGACCTTCATTTTGCTGATGACATTAATCAGTAACAGAAATGCAAGGTTTTTTTAAAAAAGGCAAAAAAATTGCACACCTGTTAATATTCCAGTAATACTTTTTTATAAACTTAAAGTCTTTTTATTTATCTAGAAAATGATAGGTGCTGTAGTAGTGACATCAGGCATAAAGTGGCCTTAAGCAACAAATCTCCTTCAAAAACTTGAGATACTTTTGGCTGCAGAAGCATGATCAACACTGACACAATAATAGCAATTTCCAATACCTTCTCTCCTTTAGGGATATTTCTGAAACACCACAAGAGTGAGGAACTTTTCTAGAATGCCCTGCTCTTGTCAGGAAGGTCCTTTTAATAAACAGAAAGAATTGCCACTGTTTTCTAGAAGTCTAAGGAGCAAAAAGACAAACTGAACACATCAGAGGTGAAATGTGAACACAGATGGCAACTTCCACAACAGCTTCAGCCTGAAAAGAAAATAATAGGGAAGCTTAGTGAAATCAGGTAGAAGAGTAAGGAAAAAGCCTTCCTCGTCACAAGGAAGATCAAAAATCCAAGCCCAGAATACCCACTGACGTGTGGTGTACAGTTTTGAGAGAAAGCAAGGTATGAGCACAGGCGTTTTGGAAATATTGCATGACTTTCTATTTTGAACAGGATAAAAAGAGGTCGCCCCAGCTTGGATTGCATTTTTACTTCTGAATGTTGGTTGATATCTCCTTACAGTCTGAATAAGAATAGAGATTAAAAAAATCTAATACTTCTAATATCACAAATAAAGGGTGATAGTTACTAAGTGCATGTAATAAGAAATGCAGAATGAAATGGTTATTTTGCAGTCTGAAATTGTCGACAGGATTTTGGAGACTGTTTACTTAAGTAATCAATAGCAAACCAAACATTACCATGACAACTATCATATTACAGATGCAGTAATTTGTATAATCTTTGAGTTAAGTGGACTTTTTAATCGTCATTTAATTTAAAAGTCTCTTCACTATTTTGTCCTCTCTCAAAAAATCCTTAAATCAAGAAGTGAAAGCAATAATTCTATTATTTTTTTATGCAATTAAGGCTGCCATCTTGCTAGGGTGTATGTCTACAAACCCAAATTCTAATGCTTACCTAATCTTTAGGTTGAAGAGTCAGAATTGAGTTGGACATTGCAGTAGTCCCACAGTCCTAGAGCACTGACGGTGAAGTTTAGCCGCACGATCATGTCATGAAACCTAAGCTCAGGGTGGTCCTTTGGAACACTCTGATCTTATGAGAGGTTTCAAGGCATGCACACAGCGACTCACAGGGTGTGAGTGAGACTGAGGCCATTCTGGCCCTTTTGAAGGTGGACTCATCCCATCCTCTATACCACAGAATCATAAAATGGTTTGGGTTGGAAGAGACCTTAAAGATCACTCGGTTCAAACTCCGCTGCCATGGTCAGGGACACCTTCCACTAGACCGGGCTGCTCAGAGCTCCATCCAACCTGGCCTTAACCACTTCCAGGGATGGGGCAGCCAAAATTTCTCTGGACAGCTTGGGTTCCTTATGTTGGTCAATATATATCTTTAACACTCTTAACACCACTGTCCTTGTCACCAGAGTTACACCCAGCCACAAGCATATACACCACCTGCTTGGTTCGGGTTTCAGCTTCTAGTAAATAAGGGTGAGATCCTCAGGCCTTAGGGGCATGAGGGGACAACTTTCATTACCGTATATATAAACTATAAGAGGAATGCACAATTTGAAAAAAAAAACCAGAATGGATAACATGCAAGTTAAAAGCCATTCATGAAGAATCAGTGGATGATTTATATTGGGGTTCCATCTGTGCCCCATTTAGACCAGCAGGAGACCTGGAATTGGTATACAAAGGAAAGAGAAACAGTTCTGAGAATTATGCAAGTGTAACAAAGAAAAAGAGAAAAATTATAGCATTAAAAACTCCAATTTTAATAAGAACGTGCAAAGTTCTGGAAACTGAATTGGGCTTTTGGCAGGGGAGTCAGCAGGCCAAATTTAAATGTTAATTTTGATCTGTAGTGCAGAATGCATTTGGTAATAAAGGTTAGATACCTTTAGCAACTATCCTATCAAATGATGGGAATTATATCCTAATCAGTTGAAAACCCTGTAGCTAGTCCATCTTACAAACAATTAGCTGAGAGATTTTCTTCCCCGAGAATTTGATATGACCACAGTAATTTCTATCTTTTCTTCCTTCCGTTCCCTTCATTTCTTTCCCTTTTTGCAGCTAAAGAACAAAACCTAAAGGGTAAAAACATCCTGAGTACTTAAATGGCATTAAAGAACACAACGTACCAAATAGTAGCCTTTTTCTCCAAGCCAAGTTAGCACTATTATTGCTCAGATTACAGCATCTGTGATTGATGCATATTATACAAGTACATTTTGTGCAGCTATCAGTTAAATTTTATAGTCCCCATAATGGAAAAAATCTGATTCAGTACTTTGCGTGGATCTGAGAGACATGAAGAACACCATAATACTCTTTAAGATAAATTAATCTCTTCCATTGTTCTATCATCAATTGTCCAGTGGTATTTCAAATTCACAGAGTCTTCATTTTAATGGTATTGTACTGTGTTGTACAACAGCTTTTGGGCATTATTTACAGAGAGAAATATTTCTGTAAACAAATATAAGACATTGCAAAATAAACTTTCAGAAGCAATTGCTTTAGGCTGAAATCTGACACAGGGAAATAAACTTATCCAGAGTAAAACAAATTCAGTAGAATTTACTCAGGTTAAATCTGGCCTTCTATTTCAAGATCAGAGGAAGAGTTACTTTAACTTAAAAATTAAATACAGCTCTTGACAGGATATTCCAAGTGAGAATACAGATGCTTTGTGATGACCTCTTCTGCCAAAACAGACTCAAGAGAGAATGGGCACTACCTGTGATGTGCCAACTGCTGATGCTGTAAGCAAAGACTAAATACAAAGCAGTCATAACCTTCCAGAGTCAAGGTCACAATGTAATTTGTGTTCAGAACTGACTGGCATCATCATAAGTACACACTCTCAAACCAAGTGTTTTAAAAATATATTGTTCTGATCAAGAGAAAAAGTAGTTAGAAGAGAATTAACACAACCATGGAAGGAGAATGTCTTTCAAAGCTAATGATAATTATTCAAATATATTTTGGGACAGAGATAAAAATAAAACTTGGTCACAATTGCTGATGCAATTCTGTAATTACAAGTTTTTCATCTTCACGAGCAGACTTTTCCTGACATATCCTGAGGTATCATTTCTGGTTTTATTCCATGAAATCCCGTTAGCAACACACAACCAGCCCACAATCAAAGTATGTTCTTACTAGGTACAAACCATGTCAGTGAGTTAGGCTTGGCTACAAAACAGAAATTCCAAATTTAAACCAGTCCTGCTGCATGCTTGCTATTGCCAACAATTATACCAAAACATTTGTGACTACAGTTGATTTTGAAATAAAAACCAAACAGCTTGTGGATTCTCTAATTAATGGACTGATTTTATGTTGATTCACTAATATTTACAGTCCAACCCATTGTGCAACTCTTAACTGCAAAAAGTTCTCGAGAAAATAATTCCCTCATCTTTACTTTCTTTTGGTGACCTCTCTCTTGAAAAGATAAGCGAGCCAATAGAGTAAATATCTTGACAAATGAGTGCTTTCATTTTCCCTTGTGTTAGAATAAACTTTTGGATTCCTTGATTCATTTTTTATACTCTTTGCAAAATATTACAGGTTATAAATGGCTAGTAAATGCACAACAACTGCAACTACAGGATACACTGTAGCAGCTTCCTTGGAGTTCTGCAATCTACAATGTCAATAACGTCTAAATTAAGGTGTTTAATCTGATTAGGGGCAGATTAAGAAAGCACTGACATGACAGAATTAGTCTAGACTCTTAATTATCCATGGATTATGGCATTTGTCTTTCCAAATTGGAATTAAAAGTGAAAGTGAATATATTAAGGAAACAGGTAAGTACTATGCAAAGCAAAGTTGCACTGCACAGTCTTATCACCTCCAAGTATCCTTCTATGACAGTAAACTAATGCTACTGGCACAGTCAAATCACTGTTAACCAGAGGGAAGGCACGTATGGTTAAACTAGGAATTTAAACAGAGCTTGGAGGAAGAAGCAGCACACAAGCCTTATCAGCAGTGAAGTGACTCTAAGAAGCAATTATGACAAGAATATGAGGTTTATCACAACTTTTTCTCTATTTCTCTCTGCTTCTTCAAGGGCCTATCACGCCTTTTCCTCCTCACCCTACCTCCCCAGAAGAAATGAAAGCATTATGAGGGGAAATTCAGATCTTATGTTGTTATTTTTGCTATTCTTCAAACCTAGCATCGATTATCACATACCTCCTTCTCAGGTGCAAACCCAGTCAGAAGATGCTTTGTCTTAAGGAGAAGGTAATCCCAGAAAACTGCACAATTAAAGGGAAAGAATCCCATGCTATAAATAAGGCTTGTTAAACTGGAGCTCAGATTATCTCCCAGGTAGCAAAAGGGTTGTATTTATACAGTCCATAGTGTAAAATTAAGTGAAAGCCTGAAGAGAATTATTCATCTGTAAGGAGAGAATTCTTATTCTTATTCTACTAACCTAAGTCAGAACCACAAGGATTACAACAGTATGACCTTTTCTTACTTAAACTAGTGAAAAATACAAAGTTATGCCATTGAGCAAAATGAATGTATCAATACAAGTCATGCTGTGGAGAAAAAACAGAGTCTATAACTAATTCTGCTCCTGCTTAGCCCAAGCATGTTCTCTCTTTTTTTGGCTGTGTATAAATGTGCACTGGCAAGTGCTCATCTTTTGCAGACTAAAAATCAAAAAGACAATTTCTACAGTGAAATAAAAATCATATATTCTATTCCAGATTTGACAGCCATCCCCATAAAGAGACATAAAAAATAGGGAGTTGTTTAAGCCACATCCCACGAATCATCTTGCATGCTCAAATGTCAAGCTATATTTTACATGAGTCACTGACTATCTGGATTTCTTTGGTAATGTTTTTCTCCAGTTGGATTTGTATCCCAAGTCCATGCACTTTGTCTTCTGCTACATGGGAAACCTTCACCCTCTCATGCAAACTCTATGGCAGAAAGTATTACAAAAACCCCAAACAAATAAAAAAACAAATTAAAAACTCTATACAAAGATTGTGAAGTAGTAAATTTGAGAAAATAATCTCATTTGCAATTACTAACACATGGTAGGTGCATGCTTAGTTGGATACCAGATACCCCAGTGACACCATTCATACACAAAGCTGGAAGACATCCATTTTTCCTCAAATAGATGTGAAATGCAGAATCCAAGTTTGCAATATTTTACACTTCTTTCTTCCCTGAGTCTCTTAGCTAGTCTGATCCTTCTTGCCACCTTGATATTGGCAAGACACCTCTAGTCTGAATGCTTCAGGCATTGAAAAACTTGAGCTAACGTGAAGTCAGTTCTCCCACTCCTTGATGTGGTTACACAGTGATAGAGGAGTGGGAGGGCTTAGCATTAGACTGTCCCCTTTTGTGACCATTACATGGTGTAATTTGTAACAGTGGCTATGACATGGTCAAAGCTGGTGTGTAGTCAGACAGATAATTAGGTAGTTCCACGTGGAGCCCACATTCCCTTCTTTTGCTGCTCCTGAAGGAACACGGGCGTAGCAGAAAATGTAGGCTCATATTTTCTGTGCTTTTTGAATATAATCATTGGCAACATTTAAAATCTGTGACTATTTCTAGCTCATCAGTAAAGCTTAAAAAAATGATATAGCCACCTCAGGAGAATGCCTTTATTATGCTGTCTCCTGAACCAAGCAGTTTCAGCTCATTGGGATTCAAGTAATTAAATGCTCGAGCAACCCCTGAGAGTCTAGACAGGAACGCCTGGATACACAATCGAGTACAAAGTGAGCAAGGCAAATGCCGTTCCAGCTTCTGCTCCTTGCCATCTGATAGTCAGTTTGGTCATTCTTTACTGCCCACTGGAGAGAGTTGCTATTAGAGAGGGAACACTGATGAATCATCTTTACGTCTGGCAGTGCTGTTGAAATAGATCAGACACATCGTCATTTTTTTGCTTCAGCAAACTTAATCCACAGCTCTGGAAAATACTGCTGAAGTTAGGCTGGCATAAGACAAAGCTTTTGGATTCTCCAATGAGTTGGCATCCGTGAGTTATTTGCCACAGAAGGATACATTCTTGGCGGCATCGCTTGATCTGAACTTTGAAGAGCAAGGCTGAGAGTACACTTTCACAAGGTAGCGGCACTCGTCCTTTAAAGGTTGAGATGTGATTCTAAGGCAGAAAAGAGTAAAAGAGAACATGATAATTTTACTAACGAGATTTTTCAGTAAACTTGTAATTTTCAGATGTTTCAAAATATAGCTTTTTTCCCCCAGTGAAAATCATGAAGCATACTGCCGCCTCAAACAAACAGGATGGGGGGGGAGCCAGGACAGACGCTCCTTGAGCTTATACTACTTTATTTGCCTCATAAACTTGACAGGAGACCTCAGAGATAATACAAGCTCACATTGCCGGCAAAAACCCAAGATTTCCTGGTTACAGAGCATTCTTAAAAGCTTTTCAGCCAATAGCAGTAGTTCTAAAGGTTACAGACAACTGTTTCAACCAATCTTCTACATTGCACGTACGTTTGTTAAAACAATACTTGCTCGTTTTATACCTTATATAACAAAGCATAATATTCAATTATTAAGCTTAACTTTATCTCTCTTGCTAAGCATATTTTTTGCAACTTCTAACAGTTCTCTCAGCTAGGCCTAGAAACATGGCTCTTTGTTCCTGTGTCCTTGTTCTAATGCATAATTGTATATTCTAATTGTATCTTCTTTTAATATTTTCTCAGGCGAAGCTGTTTCCTAAAATCTTTCTGCTTTATACTTAAAACCTGCACTTGTTTCTCACCCTTAGAAATCTCTTTACCTTTTTCTATATTTCCTACACATACCACCATAAACAAACATTTCTAGAAAATTCTTACAAAGGATGTTGAATCATTTAAGAATCTTAAATACAAATTCCTTAAACTGGGTTACCAAAGGTCATATTTAGGCACTTTTTGCCTTGGAATGTGATGAGCAACCAGCCTCTCCACATGATTTGTTGTAGGTGCCTTTGCACCACAGCAAAGCAGACAGGCTCCCTAATTACAGCCTAGGGAGCTTCTCTTTAGGTTACTTCTTCAGCAAGCCTTGGCATTTATCCCTTCCTGCAGGTGAGAAACCTTGTCCTTGTCTATATTAGCTTGGAAACATTCACCCTTTCTCTTCCCACTTTTCCTCCCAGGATTAATACATACATGTGCCACTAGGTAAAGCAAACTGTCTTTTTTTAAAATATATATATGCCGTAGCAAAGTAATATATATCACGTATATATTATTAATACTAGTTATCATTTGGATTGAGTGCACACTACAGCAGAATGTTTCAAGACAAATCTTCCTTTTCTCATACAGATTGTTACAGTTTCAGGAAATTGCAAAATATTCTTTCCCATATCCCAGTCTTCCCAACCAGCAATCCAGAGACACATGTAAAAATGGACAAATTCAGCCTCTGTGACCACCTATTGTGGTGCTGATTAACAAGTGCTTGCTGATCTAGCATTCAGATAGTACCAAGAGCACAGTTTTTTGCACTACTAATTTTATTTTCTGTTTTCAAGGTGAAGTATTGTTTCATTGCAAAGTAATCTTTTAGTTAATCTGGGAATTTGCTGCCCTTCCTCTATGACTCTCCACTGAGTTGGTCATGAATGTAGGAGGAGTTCTGATGTGTGTTTGCTGCTATTTGCACTAAAATAATAGAAATAGAAGTTAAATAAAAAGATGTGAAATTAATGTGAAAAGGCTAAATTTCTTCATTATGCCACGGACCGTAAAATTATAGACTACGAAGAAATGTTTAGGTAAAATAGCACTAAATTGATCCTTATGCTGAGTCACTTAGTCAGATCTGGCAGACTAAAACATACAAATTTACACAGGCAACAGATAAATGCAGATCCCCAAAGTTTAATACTTGTCAGTGTCCTTGTCCTTTTTGAACTCATTTATATGCAAACACCCATGGAAATGTAAGACAATGTTCACCACAATTTATGCTTAGCAAAAAAAAAAAAAATAAATTTCACTTGCTTTAATCTTATTTTCCAATAATTTCAACAGATGTCCCCTACTTCCTGTATAACAGCTAGGAATTGACACCTAAATTTCCCCCCATTAATTAACACTTAGGCCATACCTCTATTTTGGCCACTTATTTTCCATGATAAATAATCCCAGTCTTTTTAATCTTTTGTCATATGAAGCCATATTGGCCTTCTGTTCTCCACATGTTGTTTTGAGCTCTAATGCTCCTTTTCTGAGATGGGGTAAGTGCAATATCACAGCATTCAAACTCTTGTTGTACTAGAAATACACAGAGTGGTGTAAATTGAGGAAAATTTCTCGAAAAACTAAGATCTTCACAGTAACACAGGTCTCTCCTGCGTGACAGCTTGGTTAGAGTTCATCAAGGCTGCAAATATATGCACATATGCATACATATAAAGAAGCATACACAAAACTGGGAATGTCTACTGCCTGACCCTGTGTTATCTAACTGTTCAGCACACAAAGCATCTTTGCAGCCTGCTTGGTATCACCCTGTTTAACTTCCCAATTCATCCCTTTCTCCAAGGTGAAAATATGCTTGCATATTAAGCATTGCAAGTCACAAACAGAGGACCTGGACCCTCATCGATAATGAATTTCCTTTATAAAACCTAACCTCCTAATGATTTATCATCCAACAAAGACACCTCCTAATGATAATTTCCTGTTTTTCAGGAAGCCCTGTGTTTCATGGCTAATTTACATAGCTAGGTAAATGACACTGACTGTATTACCTGTCTGTCACATAGAGGGAAAAATCACTTCCCCTTACAAAAAAACCTATTGACTTTCATTTGCTGCATCATATTTATTCATGGATCTGCTAATTATTTCTCTTTATTTTACAGCTCCTACCAATTTTATTCTCATGGAAACCTGATTTACTTGTTTATATTAACTAGGATTGCTCTGGAGTTCTTTTTAGAAGTTTCTGTCATACTTAGCACTTTCTTTCCTTGGGTACTGAAGATGATACAAAGAATATATTGAAACCACAGTTAGCAGTTCACCAGTTTCATATTCATGGGTGAATGGCATCTGGCCCTGGCAATTTATTCCTATTCATTTTTAAAATTTATTTTAAAACCTTTTTAGTGAGGTTTCATCTCAAGACAGTTCCTGTCCCCCTCCCCTGTAATGAGAGGTTCCTGCTGCTGTGGAGCTCCTGATCTGTGACACAAGCTGCCTTGAGCTGTGACAAGTCTATATTATATTATCTATACATGAAGCAGAGGTTTCCAACTCAGCAGCAACTGGGAGCTGCTGTCTTCCTGAGGCTACCTGTTGGGCAAAACCCTGACTTTGTGGTGGGTTGATCCTGGCCAGTAGCTAAGCCTGCAACCAGTCGCTCACTTGTTCCCACACCCCCAGTGGGATGGGGGAAAGAATCAAAGAACAAACGATGAAAACTCGTAGGTTGAGATAAAGACAGTTCTGTAAGTAGAACACCACAGAGGCTGCTATGGCGAAAATTAACTCCATCCCATCCGCCCATGGTAGAGTTTTGTAAAAGACAGCAACCCTCAGGTGCTGAAGAGGTCAGGGACTGCCCTGTGTCGCTCCAAAACTGACCTACCACAGGATACTGCAAAGCTGGTGGTGTCTCAAGGAAAACTTGGTAAGGAAAGGCAGAACACAGGAGACAAAGGGAACAAAAAAAGATGTGAAAAGAGGGGGAGGAAGTGCTTCAGATGCTGGAGCAGAACTTCCTCTGCAGCCCTTGGAGAAATCATGCTGGAATAGATATTCACACTGCAGCCTGTGGAAGACCCCATGCTAGAGTGATGGATGTTTTCTGAAGAAACTGTAGCCCATGAAGAGCCCACAATGGAGCAGGTTTATCCTTAAAGACTGCAGCCCATGGGAAGAGCCCATGCTGGAGCAGGGGATAGGTGATACTAAGAAAAAGAAACAGCACAAAGGAGCTGTTATGGATTGACCACAACCCTCCAACCTCCCACAGTTCTAGGAAGGAGGAAGAGATAGAGCGGGGAATGAAGGAGTGAAGTTGAGCTTGGGAGAAAGGGATGGAGTGAAGGATAGATGCTTTAGCTTTTGTCTTTGTTTCTCACTATCCAATTCTAGTTTAATTAGCAATAAATTAATTTTTACCATTAACTAATTTCCTCATTAATTAATTAATGCCACATCTGTTTTGCCTGTGTCAGTAATTAGCAAGAGATCTCTCTGTCTTTACCTAAGCACATGAGCTTTTCTCTTTTTATTTTCTCCCCCTATTCTTCTGAGCAGGGGGAGTGAGAGAGAAGTTGTGCGGGTGCCTGGCAGCCAACCAAGATCAACTCACCCCTTGTGAAGATATTTCCACGTGAAGAAGGTTCATCAATTCTTCCCCAAATGGCTAAACCCAGGGACGATTTTTGACAAGACTTGAGTCACAATGGTTTATCCAGAATCCTCCAAGATATTCCAGCAGGTTTAGGATTAGTTTGGTTATTTCCTCCTTCCTTTAACCATCTTCATTATCACCCAGGCACGGAGTGGCACAACCAAGAGCCATGGGCTGTGAGCAGAATGAGCCGCAGACATGCAGGGCAGAGCTGCTGGCTGGACTATAAACACCAGCCACAGTCACACTGAGAACTGCACTGGGAATGATGGCTCACAAATCACCTGGAAAGACAATTGCACACAAAACATCACCTAAGCACACTCTTCATTGTCCCTGTTGGGCAGAGAGACTTGGAGCTGTGTCAATGAGTCCTTGTGCCTCACAGCAGGCACAGCTTTCAGGGATGACTGAAGTGAAAGCAAGCCTGCTATTGATGGAGTAGGCAGCCCTCAGACAAGAAAACTGTGACTACCTCCTCTTCTTCCCTTTTGTTTTCCTCACTAACTAGGAAAGAACAGAAAGAAAAGCATTTGTATAGTCCTCCTCCTCTTAGCTTGCTTGGCCTTAAAACTGTGAAGGACCTAGAAGCACAAGTTCCTGAAGTTGCAGGTGAAGGTGCTGACATGGGCCCAGGTGTTGGGCTGGGTGGGGAAGTCCTCCAAAGGACATTGTGGCCACAGCTGCTTCCTATCACTGGGGTGTGGTGTCTTGAAGAAGGAAAAAAAATATATCCCATGGTTAGCTTCATAAACTGGAATCACAAACTCAGCTTGCTCCCAAGGACAACAGGAATGAGCAGCAGGAACTCAGAGCCCCTACCTTGCACAGAGACAATGCAAACATTTGTTCTGCTGACAGCAGCTCATTTCACTTCTATGGGAACTCAGGCAGAGGAGAAGCTGGTGTTATTTTCAAAAGCAAAGGGGACAAGCATGGGATCAGCAGCAAGATAAAAACTTCCACCTCTTGTTGTGTTCAGTTTCATATTCTCATCCCACACATCTGTAGATTGACATGATCTAGCTTTTTATTCTGACCTTTCGGTCATTCATAACTCCCATTAAAAAAAAAACCAACAAACAATAAAATCAGAATCCAAGCACTATTGCAGCAAATAAGTTAAAAAAATAATACATTTCTTACACAGCTATTGTTGACCTTCTCCCCTTGTAGCAGGGAAAAATCCAGCTTTCAAAATTGTGATGAATATGTTGCCAATATAATGATCTTCTAACATGCAAAAAAGAGGCCAGGAAATGATTTAAAATGCCATAAACTTCCTCAGAACAGGTTTCCTGCTGATATGCCTTTCTCCCCGAAGTGCTCCTCATGCTCTTTCTGAAATATTCATTGCCCTAATGATTTCTTCAGGCGCTGCTCCTGTACATAAAAATTAGTTCCTCCTATCAAGAAAGAAGTAATTCCAAGGGAACTGTTATGGGAGAAATCCACAGGATCCAGAAATGTATGCAAAAAATGTTTGCTTTTCTTCCTTTGAGCCTAAGGAGTTGACTCTAACCTTTATTTTCAGAAGTGGCACTGTTACTGTTGTCCATGTGTTTACAAGTAGAAAAACATATTTCTAATTTCTTCTTTTTTTTTTTTTTTCCTAGAGCTGTTATACGTCTCTATTTTATCCGTGATCTGCCTTATTTCATGGACTTGTATTGTGCCCTTGCAACACTGCAGGGTTAGATGCACTAGGATTCACAGGATCATCTGTTCTCTAGACATTTCTGCAACTCTCAAAGCAATTAAAAACATGTTTCATCTGTCACGTAAACCAAACCCTTTTTTCCCCCCACAACATTTGCTTGCAAGTTCATTGTGGTTTTAGGAAGCAATTCCTTAACTCCTGACACCTCTAATACATGGCAGATGTTTTTTAGTGTAGCTTGCTGGCAAAGAGAACATTTTAGAAACTCAAGAAATGGAAACCTAAGAGTCAAAGTGCCCAGTCTTGCCCACCTGTTCTGCAAGGAGGTTTGGTGCTGCAAGAGGGCAAACCACGGCTCAAGAGCCCCATGTTCAGCTGTGCACCCTGAGGACTGATTATGCAGCTGAAACCTTTCAGTTAAGAGGGGTTTCTACTCTATGTGCAGCTGCTCAGACTTCTGTACACTAAATTTAACGAAATGAAAACAAATAGGTGGCCTTCATCAAGATCTGGTTCAAGCAATGACGTACCCAGTCCTCACTGCTCATTTGTGGGATCAACCGAGTGCAGTAGAAAGCACGAAGAGCATGAGAATAGTACCTGTCAGGATGGATTTGAACTGGAAATTAGTGGTGAAGAGCACGACTACACTCACCCAGGAGAGAAAAAGTTGAGACCTAGAGGAGAGCCACAAACACACATCTCACTCAGAAATGTTTCAGTGGTACAGTAACCAAGTCAGGAATTAATCTGCTCCACGCATTCCACAAAGGCTTCAAATAGCTCCTGGTGGAAGGAATACATGACAACTCCCAAGCAGGAACATTTAAATATTCTTGTCTTCCATATGTTTAGCAAAACAAGGGAATGGATATTCACTACTTCCCACAATTTCTCCAGGGTTATGCTGTACCATTAGTAATCTTTTGGGCATCTATTAAAAATCCCCAGATCACAGAAATTTCATACAGGACCAGGGACCTCACTTAGCTAATCTTAATTATTAGGAATAGGAAGAATAAATAAAAGCTAAAAAACCACTGATTTCATCTCAAATAATGACAGCATATGCAAAATAAAGTGATAAGATTATGAACAAAAATAACAGGCAGGTAAAAACTAAAAAACACCCAAACCCTGGAAATGGCTAACACACTTCTCTACCCCAGACTGAGCAGATAAATGCCATTAAGATTTTAATTAGTTAAGACCTCTAATTCCCACTGAAAATACAGATATTTAATATTTGATCAATCTTTGTGTTTGATAAATATTGGCTACAAATTAATCCATTAGTTTGAAGATATTTCACTTTTTTTTTTTTTGCTACAGTAACATAAAGTTAATTTTAAGCATTTAATTTTAGAAGAAAATAATCAAGTTTACAGCCCTAGGTGAATAAACCAAAACCAATCAGAAACAAAACCTGTAACTAACAAGAAAGAAAGAAAAAGATATATATGCCATATAGTAGGAAAAGAAAAAAAATATTTGATGATAAAATAAGCGATTATCAACCATAGACAGAAAAATCAGAAGTAGTGGTAAATAAATATACAGCTGACAATTGGAATCATGCTTGATACAAAAGAAGAGGATGTTTCCACATGAAATAAAGTGTTATGGCAAGAACAGCAAGTTTAATACAGGCATGGAAAAAAAAAGAAAATTATTAACATAATGAGAGAATATGATACAGTATCAGAATCTATAACCTTTTAAAAATATTATGTTTTAACCTGGCTGGAATGGATGTTTTCAAAAAAATAGCTGGAGAGTTCATCCCTGCAAACAAGGACCTTGTCTTGAATCAAGGATCTGAATCAATCTGAGAAAGTGCTAAAGGATTTTAAAAGTCAAGATCAAATTATGCTATTAGAAAAGGTTTCTGATAAGGAGATTGTTGAGGGTACTAAACAAACACTGCCTTGATTCAAACTTTAAACACGAATAAAAGTCAGTTCACTCAAGACTCTATGGCATCAAAACCAGAAAGTTTAATGGTAGTCATGAGATCCGGGTCTTATTAAAAAGTACAGGACTGTTATCTCTTTCTGGACACGATCACATGCCTATTTATATGGCAATGGAATACACCAACATTTCTTAAAAGTACTTACCTTGTTTTACTTTCACCTTGGCAAGATTTTTAACAAAAAATTAACGTGGCACAATAAATGGAATAAGAGTTGAATAACTGGCAGATCTCTAAAAATAATAATTGATTATAGAGCGTAAAAGCATTATTAACAGAGTCCAGTAAGGATAAATCTATAATCCAAAATTATTGAGTAATTTTATCTGCAGTCTGTGTGACGCCTAGTGATGTCTGTAGATAGCATGAAGGTTACAGTGTAGTAAGTGACAATAAAAAAAATAAAAGATGTGCTACAGAAAGGTATAAATTTACTGCTCGGGATGTTGTCGAAGCAACATTGTGTATTAATATGGCAAAATACAAGGAAATTCACTTGGTAATAAGGAATGAAGATTTTACCCTGAAGGGCAGCAGAGTTTGCTGCGGAAAATATCAGTCAAAGAAAGGCTACTGAGTCTTTGCAGGGAGCAACACGGACATGAGCTCTGGTGTCAGTGATGCAGGTAAATGGAGTAGTTATTGGTTAATTCGGAATCTGCCAGAAAACAGCACATATGTATGGTTTGGGGATTGCCTAATGCATGCATGTTTGGAAATCTCACAGCATACCACTGTTTGTAGGTGGGGCTTGTATCTTTGTAATCTATAGACAAATTTCACATTTTAGCCATGGGGCAACTCTGCATCTCTTTTTATTATGCACAGAGTGTTCCCCCGGAGAACACCTCAGATTTCTGTACATGGGGTAGCTGTTGTGGCTTCCCGCATGCATCTTATGACCCACTTCCACATGATGGCTGGAGCCCTCCGTTTAGAAGTGGCTGACACATGCCTGGAAATCCTGGCCAAAAGAACAAGTTCTCAAAATTGACAGGACAAGATGCCCAGGTGCAAAGAGAATATATAACTGGAGAAACAAAATGAAAATCAATATCTAGCTTCCTTGCACCCAATAAGCTGTGGACCTGGGAGGCATAAAAAAGTGAAACAAAATTAGGAACGTGTTTTTGCCTCTGGGGACAAGATGTCTACAGGTGGTAGAAGGATAACATGTACCACCACTTGGCGCTTGTGCTTTAAGGAGAGATTTTAGTAGAGTTATGAGAAGATCCCCAAAATAACTCAGAGAATCACGCCATAAATTCAATCTGTTTTGTTTACTATGGAGAAAAATAGTGTTAAAACTTTCCAGAGTATGGTAAGTAGTGTACTTATACTTTAAAGTAACCTGAAAATCTGCAGTATCAGAAATCACTCACAGTACATGAGCTGAAGAAGCTAAAAATTTAGTAAATTCAGCATCCAAATAAAGAGCAGTTTCCTTGTATTGAGAGCTAATAATTTAGCCTGGAAGACAGCAAGACTCACTCTTGCTTGGAGTATTTAAAATAAGATTCAGTATACTTTAATGTATCTTTTGAAGATGGCTGTGTGGTATGTGTATAAGGAAGCTCAGAGTGCTGACAACTTTATTGGATTAAATAATTCAACTAGCATGTAATATGAACCATGCAGTATCACAGGACCAAACTCAGAACTTTCCTGATAAAAAGCTGTGCTTTCAGTAATGACTTCTTTGTTGTGTTCTTAATATTTTAAGCATTCTGTGACAGAAAGGAATCTAAGCCAACCCTGAATTTAGAGGTAAAGGCACACTTCAATTACCCCGGTAGATCTGGCAGCACTGAGGGTTGTTAACCATTCTCATTTTCATGACCATGATATTACAAAATCAAAGCCCCTCATAGCTGACAAGTTAAAAGAGTGACTGGTAATAAACCACAGCACTGCTCAAAATGATGAGCTGGTTCTTCCACTGCAATAAATCAACATTATTTCCTTGGCAAATGAAGCCTTAGATTTATGCCAGGTAAGGGTCTGACCAGCATGTAGTGTTTTGAAATCTGGAGAAACCATTTTTCTTGGTTGCAATGTGCCTTGTTCGTCATAAAAACACAGTAAAACATTCAGAAAGGTTACTTAATACATTGTCAAAGCAAATGCATCTCTGTAAATCAGAGCCAGCATGGCCATGTCTCTGGTGATACTAGTGTTGCTAAGGTAACTATTAATTTCCACCCTAGAGTAAATATTACATAAAGCTGACAGCTTATTCAATTTTATATGTTAGACTTTGGGGCAGAGCATGTCTTTTATTTCCTCCCGTGATATTGACCCTGCTTCACTTGTGCACCCTCTTGGCTGCTTAAAATCCTTTATCCTTTAGCCTTTATCACCTGCCAAAAAAAGTATCAAGGTAACAGCCAGCAAATCTGATCCCTCTGCTCTGCTACTTTCTCATATGCTTTGCTTTTTATTTCATGTCAGGTTATGAGTCAAATTTCTTGACTCGCACACTGAAGCTTAGAAACAGGATCTCTAAAACACCATGTAGCTGGTTTCCAAATAAAGACATACAGCTGCTATCAACCCAGTTTTCCCCACTTAATCTGGATCTCTGATAAGCAAACCCACTTGTCTTTCCCTTTTACACTTGTTGGAGTCTTTGGTGGGCAGCTGTTTGCAGCTTGTTGAACAAACACACAGCAGTACTTGTGTGTTTATATGAACTCCTCTAAAGATATTGTTTCAAATGCAAAGTGGTTGGTGGCAATGGCACCTTAAACTCTTCCTTCCGCTCTCTCATGGTGCACTTTGCTTTCTACTACTCTGGCACAATGATTTGCTACTCTGTGCTACAGCTCTGATTAGGATTCTCTCTTAAAAATGATAAAAACCTTCCCTGACTGCCTTTTTTATTAGCCCAGATCAATTCCCTGACCGGGTTGAAAGAAAGCCCTATAAACAGGCATCCTAAACATAACTGAGGATGTTTGTCTGCATGGCAACAGGAAAGTGGGGATGTAAGAGAAGAACGGCGAGGAAAATGACATCTAAAATTTCAGTTTTACTACACTTACTTAGGCATCCCAAACCCACAATACATATTTTTGAATTCTACGTTTACCGTTTTCTTCCTCACTTAAGAAGAAGCTGGACTGCAGCTTTCATATTTAGGTCTTGCCTCAGCTTTTGATGACACGGTCTGAATACACCCAGAACACACACTCAGAATTTGCTATTCCAATATAATGCACCTGTAACTAAATTCAAACATATCCTTTGAATTTCATGGAGTGACATCGGTTTACAACGGCAGGGAAACTAACTTAAGAAGATGCAACTGAACAGGGCAACCACCACCTGCACACCTGTCAGGCCTGTTCAAAGAAATGCTGAATAGCCACTGGCCTGTAGCTGCTACGTGAAATTACTTTTGAATAGAATCGGTTTATAAGAGGTTTAATCTCACTTGGAAATGCAGTGCAAAGGAAAAAAAAATCAAGCCTATGCTTACAATAAAAACCTTTCCTGTCTTTTGCAAAAAGTAAGTTTACTATGTGAAATACCCACAAATTTGCACACACTATGAGTAATAGAAAATTTA
The DNA here is from genome assembly GCA_013397725.1 of Rhagologus leucostigma. Classification (NCBI taxonomy): domain Eukaryota; kingdom Metazoa; phylum Chordata; class Aves; order Passeriformes; genus Rhagologus; species Rhagologus leucostigma. Next base: position 380,287 of record VZTD01000305.1, read on the forward strand.
AAAAGCTTCTTTTTTTGTGTCTATTAGTGGAAAATAAAATAAATCTAGATAATTTTCCAGCTATGGAAATAAGCTGGCCTAAATTCCTGAATTTCATACCTTTAACATGGCTGCATGAAAGAAGGCTTGAACTAGCTATTTATACACTCACATCTATGCATTCATCACATTTATGCTGCTTATTTTGAGAACAAAAGAACATAGGACATGTACTAAAAGATATGGCTTTGACAGCTCGCCAGATGTCTTGTTTTCCTCTGAAACAGGGAGCTAATCACTGCCTCACACTGAAGATGCAATCTTATAAACATTAAACTGCAACAGTGGGAACGTGGGACTGAAAAACTTTTCCACAAGCTTCAGAAAATGTTTAAGTCCTATATCAGAAAATTATTGCTTTTGGGAGAGACAGATCCCCATTCCAACCTCAGTGATTGAATGCAACATCTTTATATTTGTGAGGAAATATCATGGACTCTCTCAAGGAAAACAGCCAAGCAAACTGCCTTTAGTTTGCTTATCGGTCCAGAGCGGCTGAGGTCTAGGAATCAATTAAGGATTCCAGAGAGCTCCCGGGAGGAGCGAGGGCTGTGTGTATTTATTTGCACAACCCCGCTGCACTTCTGGGCTTTTTGTCTGAATGGTTGTTTCCTATGCCTGTTTAGTCTTTGAAATCTAAACCAATAACAGAGATGATTTTATTAAGCAGACAGATGCCCTTAACAAACCAGACTGGAATCATCATTGCCTTTGACGTAAATTTATGGAGCAGTTGTCAGATGGTAATGCCTTTCAGTCATCACCATGTCTGAATCTGAGGCTGTGAATTGGGTAATAATAGACTTGGTGTTGCATTACCAGTTTCCTGAGCCATGTAGTGTCCTGCATCCATCTTGGAAAGAATAGATCTCAATGTTCCTAACGAAATGTTAGAAAATTAAGATTCTCTCTTCAATGTCCGTCTAACGTGCACAGACTGAAGGATCAATTAAGAAGATTCCTGCAGTCATGATTGGCTTTTAAAGAGAGACTTTCAACATAAATTCTCCTTCTTCGGTAATTTTTGTGATTATCACAGCTAAAACATCCCTTCAGAACAAAACCAAAATTAAAAAAGCCCCAAAGTTTAGACCAATGATTTTCGCCTCTGCAAAGTAAGTAAAATCAAGGTCAAAAAAATGTCATTTATGAATTCCTTAGGCTTAAGGCCATACTGTCAGAAAGCAAATGTACACAGATGTTTGCATCTTGTGCTGAATTTTCTCAAAAATTATTCAAAGGAATAGATTTTTATTCCTTGCAGGAAAGAAATGAAAAAGAACATATTTAACTCTAACTTCATTTAATAGTAGAAGTTAGTGTATGTATAGCCAATTATTTTATGCAAGATTGACTTATAATACTTGTTTATTGGCACAAACAAAAAATTATTAATATAATGTGTTTTAATTAACCTATTTTGCAAGTGCACCTTGGTATTCACATCTCATGACACACCTTAAAGAGTGACTCTGAGGGACAAATGACCATAAATACCAAAATCACAGTGATCCTCAGGGAGTATGTCACAGCATGAAACAAAACTATCAGAATATTTATAAATATATCCTAAATTCTTTGAAATGATTAAATCTTTCCTCTTTCTTTGGATGACCGTAGTTTTGCTAACAACTGAAACAGGTTTTTAAACTCTGACTTTCTTACACCAGTCTGTGACAAGAAAATCTGCATTAATGATATGAGTAGCGTATAGATCAGCATTAAGCTAGTTAAAAGATTAATGTGCATGAAAAGGTCAAAACTAAAATAGAGTTAGTCAAATGTAAGAAAGTGGCTATATCTGATCTAAGCCAGTATGACTACACATTGGTTAACTACTATATAGAACAAGAGTGGCTCCATTTTATCTCTAGGGATAACTGCAGCCCTTAAAAGAAAGTATTTGGAAACACTTGCTAGTGTTTCAGGACAGAAGATTTGAGAAGCTTCTACCATAGGAGTCATACATAAACTTGTGCGGCTTTCAGCCACTAAATGAGTTCCTAATACTTCCTACCCAAGTCCTTCCAAAGGTCTAGACTCTATTTTATCAGTAGGACGTAAATTAGGGTGAGCTCTATTATCAGTTACACTGCAAATACAGCTCAGCTGTGTGTGTGGTGTGTTGCTCTGATACAGTTTCAGAGATCAAAAGACTCTGCAATGTTTTGTGGAGGGCAGTAACTGTGGTAGTTCCTGTCCTACATTCTCACAAACAGGGAAGTCTGTCTAAGACCTCCTCTGTGCCTGTGTCAAACAATTATCTCTTTTTGTCCCTTAGAAATAATAGATTTGACCATCTAACAGGCCTTTTCTAACATTGTAAACTTGGGTCGTGGACTTCTGTGACTTCTGCTATTCTGTGATTCAGTCTCCTCTTCATAGTATCATTAAACAAGTCAGGTTGGAAAGACCTTGGGAGTCAGCTGTATCAACTCCCATCTTAGTGCAGGGATAATTTAAATTTAGCTGTCTCTGGAAATGGAGAATCCAAAACTTTCTGGGCAACCAGGTCTGGTGTTCAACCATCCTCACAGTGAAGAATTTTTTATCTTAGATCTAATTACGTTTTCCCTTCCTGCAGCCTCTGTTCATTGCCTCTTGCCCTTTTGCTGTGAAACTCTGACAGAAGTCTAGTTCCATCTTCTCTATAAATCCTTTTTAAGAAGTTGAAAATGACATTTAGAGCTTCCCCTAGCCTTATGTTCTTCAGTCTGCCACTACTGAGCTCCATGACATTTCTGTCAGCCCATTTCTTGGGGTTATTGAATTATCTCTGAATGACAGTCCTTCCCTCCAACTTATTTGTTGGTCCCAGCACTGGTGTCATCTGCAAACTTGATGAGGATTTATCATCATTCCCACCACTCTGCTCATTAATAGAGACATTAATCAGTATTTGCCCCTGTATCAGCTGCTGAGGAATGCCACTAATAATCACATGCCAGTTGGACTCCATACCACTGATCATATTTGGCAGCCTAGCAAGTTTTCCATCTGTCCAGCCTATTTTTACCACTTTGGCTGCAGAAATTCTACTATGAGAGACCATGTCCAAGGCTCTGCTGCCATCAGAATAAACAATATCCTCTGCTCTCTCCTCATCCACCAAGCCAGTCATGTCATCCCCAAAGGCAATCAGAGCTTTGTAAGACACAACTTCCCCTTAGGGAATGCAAAGTAGATAAGTCAACATGTTGGGGGTATTTTGTGTCCCTACAAATAGCATATCAGTAGAATTTTCTCCATAGCCTTATTCAAGGCCAAAGGTGGACTGACTGGCCTGTAGTTATCTGAATATTTCCCCTTCCTTTTAATGAATGTAGATTGATTTGCCATTTTCTCACAATTTGTGACATTCTCAAAGGGCCACAGCCTCTCCAAGATGACAGAAAGAAGCCTTGCGATGACTTCAGATTTTTCCCTCAGCATCCTTGAACATATCCAGTCTCACAGGTTTGTGCTTCTCCTGTTTCCTTAAGCTGTCTCTTGCCTGGTCCTCGTCTACCATTTGTAGTCCACATTTCCAGGGACTGACACTGGACACAGGACATGTCCGGGGCATGAAAGCCAACCTTGCCACAGCAAAGAGTGAGCCAAAGAAGGCTATGAGAGAAGGCAAAGAGAGTCTTTCCATATCCTTTGTCATTACGCGGCCTATCCCAGGTCACTTGTTCATTCTTTATCTTCTAATAAACTGAGGGAAAACCAATTATGTTCTTTGCTAATGTATTTAACCAAATACCATAAACATTTTTATTGTATTTACACACCAGCTGGGAATAAATCTGAATTGCTGTAGTAAATAACTTCATTGTGCAATTTTCATTGATACAGTATTTCAACATCTATAATTAAACTTTTTTTGGTATCTCTCACTTACTCTTTGCAACCTTACTAAGTAACCTCTGGCCTCTTATAAGTTAGTAATGTAGCAATTTTTGATCCACTACGACTTTCAAATGTTTAGTTTCTCTGCATAAATATTTTATCCTATACATTTACTGTTCAGGCTTAGCTAGAAACAAAACAGATTGCTCCAGGATTACTTAAACAGAAAGTTCTTAAGCTAAAGAGATCTATCCAGACAGCAAATCAACCTGCGATAAAATAGCAATTTTCTTATTCAGGCAGGTCAGTAATTTTGTGCGTACTGTGAGGCTGGGAATAACAGCTTCATACCAGGCATTAACCTCAGGTCTCTTTGCCAAGTTTTCCTCAAAGATCTGTAAGGCAAGCTGTGACTGTCAGAAAGTGTACTTATGAATCAGCATAGACACAATTATACTGAGTGACAGCAAAAATTCTGCTTTTAAAGAGTGTTAATGTTTCAAAATCGAACTTTCAAAAAACCCCAAAAAACCCCAAACCCAAAACCTACCTAGAAAAATGCCATTTGCAGTTGCCTTGGGAACTTTAAAAGGAAACTTTAAGGTATGCTATGACGGTGCTTACAGGCTGGCTTTAATCCTGTGATTTTCCTTTTTCCTACAACACTGGTGCCATTCAGAGCACACAATACACACTTTACTCTGCGTAACAACTAGTCAATACTTTCTTTACTTCTTCTAAGGATACATCCCTTTGTTCAGGCTTTATTTACTATGCACTCTATAAATCTGCTCTGATTAGCATCACACAAGAACTCTGTAAGAGCGGGAGGAAGAGAAGTGCATTCTCCCTGGCACCTCTCAATAGTTTCAGAATGCAAGTCCTGCAAATACAAACCATTTCACAAAACATGTTCCAAATTATCCACGTAAATGACACTGGAATACATAAATCTCTCCATACATAATCTTCTTTTCAAAAACTAGTTTATTTCCAGAACAAAAATACCACATTTTAATCTCTGAAAGAGGGATGGCGGGTGGTGGGAGGTAAACAAGAACACACAACCATTTGTGCAACAAGGATAAAGAAAAAGGCAAAACAAAATGTCAAGTGGCTCCTGAGCACAGTTAATTTGTTCCCCTAAATCCAGGTATCCCGTCATGCCATATCCACACTGCACATCAGGAATAAGCCATCACATTCTCCTTTCCAGCAAAGGCAGACCTCGTGTTTCGAAGCATGGAGGTTATTCTCTTTAGCAAGCTTTAAAGTAAGGGAAAAGAACATGACATATTGTCCTGCTTCATGCTCAGAAAGGCTGAAATCTTCATGTTTCCTTGCTCCCAAAGCCCTCAGCCTGAAGATGACATGCTATAAGGTTATTTTTGTATTGCATGAAAACAGAGGAGGAAATGAAGTGCTACAGCTCCTGCCTTAGTCTCACCAGGCAGGTGACATGTACCACATAACATTTTGGTGTAAGCTCTGATCCCACTGAAGTGGGAGTTTTGCCAGTGACAGGAACAAAGAAGAGAATTTCCCTAGCTCCAGGCCAAAATTAGAAGATATGGATTGGTCTAGAATATGCAATTGCCAGGAAAGGAATTTGACCCTTTGTTTGTGTTTAAATATTGTGAAAGACATTTTGGCATGAAAAGTGGTAAACACCACAAGTAATAAATTGTTAAAAGCATCTACCCTTTATTTCTTTATATAATCATAACTATATATATATATATATAAACATATCATACAGCTTATCTATATACATGTAAATTACCTTATATATATATATTGTGTATTTATATGTGCATGTACTTAGGTTATACATGCTCTATGTATACAATTACAGTCTACAAGAATAAGAAAGATTTCTTATATATTAATTTTGTCTCAGTTCTGGCCATTATTTTCCCACTCCTTCCTGAACTCTATATGCAATGTAGGTCCTGAGCAATCTGGAATTCTGTCTCCTTCTTCAAGATTTTGGAGGGAGGGGGAAATAATTTTTGTTTCTTCAGCTCAAACCTCTTATGGAAAGAAGTTGGTGTAAGTCTTTATAACACAAGGTCTCCTTAGCCTGTCTTATTGTTGGGGGAGATGAACTCACTCACTGTGATATGTAGTGAAAAGTATTGCATTCCCAGGGCAAGAAAGTGAGGATGTCTTCATGCTGTCCGGGAGGGAACCAGCAAATAAAATTTCTCTGTGGCCAGAATTACAGATTGCAATGGAAGTTAAAATTTGAGCCACATAGTCCTTAAGTACAACATGACATTTGACCAAAGAGCTGCACTGAGAAGGTCTCAGTATCCTAAAACAACAGACACCTGCTGACATGCTGCTAGTGCAGTGGAGGGAAGTAAATAAATTCCTTTTCTGCTACCTGTGTTGCTTGGTCTTTGTCAGCCTCATTAATGTAAATAGGAGCCTTTTGCCTCCTGACAATCTATCACACGTGAAGACTGGCCAGAAGAATGATTTTTTACTGATCAAGGAACATAAAGGTCAGAGAGCTACCAAAAGACGAGAAAATTACTTAGCCATTGGAGGAAAGTGAGAGTAGTTGTACAATGCTGTGGACTAACTCAGTCATTCCACTATAAAACAGTTCAAAAGAGAGAAAAAAGGTAATAGAGCAGTGATCACACACCCTCCAAAGCATCACCTGTGCATTCATTTTCAGCACCCTGGTTCTTTTTTTACCAGAGTTATCCAATTGTTACAAGTGAGTTCGCATCTTTCCATCTATATGGATAGAGCTGCACAAGGCCGAGTCTATGGGCCACATCATGTTCTGGGGGATCCCTCTTTTGCAGGCATGAAAATAATCCATGAGTAGAAAATGGCTTGCAAATTGCCTGACAGATGTTCAGGTAAATAAGTAGAGGATCTTTTCGGTATACGGCAGTAGTACAGGACTGCAAAGTGCATGGTAGGTTAGTTAGGGGAAAAAAAATATATTGCCTGAAAATATCACTCTCCTTTCACATGTTTCTGGTTTTAGATACAGTAAATGATATTGATCTAGTTGATAAATCATTTGTTCCATTCATCTATGCTTGGAAACATTACATCTATTTATAACCTCTAGTGGAGACAGAGGTGTCTCAAAATTCTACTTATTTTAGTTTACTCAATATTATTAAGGTATTTTTACTGACAATATTAAAAGGATTATTAAAAGAAAAAAAAAAGCCCAAAAATAATTTTATACCAAAAAAGATGCATTGAAAGGAACATCTGTTTAAATAAGTACAGCTAGTTTCCAAGCTCATTCATGATTAAAATGAAGGAGGAATATTTTCTTTGATCCAAATTTTGAGACATTTATTTCCCCAGACCTGTGCACAGAAGGTGGTTAAGTCCCTTTTGATTATGTAGTGTAAATATTGACTTGTTCACTTGTTACTTAAAATGTGATGCCTGTCTGACATTTCCTTTCTGCTCTGGATTTTATTATAAACTAAAACATAATTCTTTTCCATTTTTCCTCGAATATTCTGTGTTGGATCTAACAGTGCACTTAGCATTATACAGATTTTAAGAAGTGTCTCTATCTGATTTGCTCCTGTTTTATGAACTCTTTTAATTACTTTTTTTTAGAAAGCACCATAAAATACATTACAGGATATTTGACAATATGACCTTTTTGGACTACAGGGGTTTTAATTATTTCTAATGGTACATTGCATAAATTAATATAAATCTTTTTTTTTCCCTGTAGAAATTAAAAAGTATATTAAAAGATTAACATAAATTTAATAATTTCATATGATGTAAAGGAATTATTACTTTTAATGAAATTAAGTGTTTCTAGAACTGGATTATCATCTATATTTTTACTAATATCAAAGTCAAGTTATTGATGGATGAAAAAAATCAAAACCGATGATATTTGGAAACCCAGATTGTTAGTGACTAGTAAATATTAGTTCCCTGAGCACTTTGGATAGATGATCAACAATGGTAATTAGATTTCTTCCCCTCATAATTAGGATACATCTCAGCTTCCAAAATTTAAAAGATCTCCTTTGTCATACCTGTGCTATATTCAGGAAATGTTAATCCTATATTTTGATCTCATAGATGATTTTCTTCTTAATCAACTAAAGGAACTACAACCCTAAGCAATGAACTGCAAGAGCTTTGAAACTGCAGACATTATTAGCAGATGAACTGTTACTTAGAGAAAGGGATTAATATATTTTTTGCCTATGTGCACCAAAATAATTGAATTCAGATCTGATATATGTATATATATAATGGGCACCCTCAAATGAGCATCTGATAGAACCTATTATGCAGGAAGGATCTAAAGAAATAGGAAATACAGGCAACCTGGACACTGCTGAAGAAAAAGGTTAAAATTGCATGAAATATCATGCTGCCAGAGATAAGGTCTACAAGCTGATCAGAGACCACAAAGAGTCTTAATGGAAATGGGTCTGCTGATGAGTTTGTATATTGAGATAAAAAAATGATTATTTTGTTGGCATGACTCCAAGATGGCTGTGCCAGGTGAAGGACTGAAATACATTATGGTGAGTAGATAACGTGAAGTGATATTTTAACATCCCGAGATGAAGATCAAGACATACAAGACAAAAATAATTTGGAATACTTTGGAATGTTCCACCAGCTGAAGACAGAGATTATTCAAAAGAGGGACTTATTTGAGTGTAGAGGTACTGTACTTGTGTAAGCATCAAGATATAAACTAAGCCCAAAGATGAGTTATTTGAGACACAGAGAGATCAAGTTCTAAAACAAATAGCCTTGCATTTTGAGCTAAGATACTCTGAAGTTAAAAAGAATAAACAGTAGGCCTGATGAAAATGAAATCTGAGATGTCTCTGAGTTTCTAAAAGAAATCTGAAGTACAGTATGAGAAACAAAGGCTACTTTTATAAATAATGTATAATCACTTAATAATGCTTCTCTTTCTTGCAGCTCACATGTGATGGTTGCCTCTTTTCTAACCCCATTAATTTAAAGCAAACTCTGGTCTGGGGAAATATATGTAATAACACATCTGTGTCCATACAGCAGGCAACGTTTTCCCGTAATGTGCATTTTATTTCATTGTTTCCCTGTCAAAATCCTGAGACCAGTTCATAGTCCTTTTGGTTTTCTTCCTGCTCACAATTTATCTACAGATCACCACACGACCTCCTTTGATAACTTTCTGTCCCTGGGATGAAAGGTCCATCTCCTGGTTTTCTGCCTTCACCTCCTCTCATGCTGCACTAATTCTGGCACCACTCCACTCACAAGTTAAAATCAGCAGTAGTAATTTTTTACTTTGCTACTATAAGGCTGTCTAGGAGTCACTTACCAGAGGAGTGAAGAAGATTGCAGGTTCCTAACTTTTTAGATGTAGTTATGAGGAAATCATTGCATATCCTCAACCTGTAGCACTAGCGCACATTGTTAATTCCTGTCTGTCAGCTTGAACAAGAAAGGAAACAGAATCCTAGTCAGAAAAAGTTACATGACTCCAGCTCCCTGACTGAGATGATGTCTTCTCTTATTATTCTACCTGCATCGGCCTGCACTGAGTGTATAGAAAGCAGGATATTCTTACCCATGTCCTGGGTAATTCTGAACATCACCAATGCCTGTCTGTTCCCAAGGCCGTGACCTTTATGCCTCCCCACTTACTCACTTCCATGCTTCGGTCTGTGCTGTCAGACTTGATAAGCAGAAACCCACTGGCTTTTCTTTCCTCTGTCCATTTTCTTCTACTCCCTTATCCATACAGGCTTGTAAATCTGACAGAGAAATATGGCTCCACGTAAGACTTTGGAAAACGTCTTCCTTGGTTTATAAGTCTTCTCATTACGAGGCACAAAAAGATAGCAACAAAGCTCACAGAGGACAAGGAAAGTAATTGTAATTCTATCAAGACTTCTAATTCAAACTGCTTCAAATGTTAATAGATTTCCAACGCAGCACCAGCTAATCCCACACTGTCAATTTTTATAGTGGGAGAATCACCTGCCCTGACACGTTTAATGCGCTTTTTGTAACCAAGCACCTTGAGCCACAATCTCATCTGTTCTCATTAAGCAAACGAAGTGGAGATAGGTCAGTCTGTGGATAGGAATCCTCTGGGGACAGCTCCCACCAGGAAATGCGTTCAGCCATTACCAAAGTCACACTGGAGCAGCCACTGCCATCCCACTCAGCCCCATGCCCTGCCACAGACTGCCTGTGATAGCCAGCTGCACTTTCCGCTCGCCTCCGCATCCCCCTCCCCAAGCAGGGAGCAGATGTGGCAATGGTGACTTGCCACAGGAGGTGACACTGCTCCCTATGGGTCCATATTAAACCAACATTGCAGTGAGTGGCACGAGGCACTCTGCTGATAGAGGTTTTGTCCTCGGGACGAGAAATAAAAAGTTCTCTGACTCGTGGTCATTAAAAATCCCACAGCGTTTTTCAGCAGACCAGGGCTTAGCACCTATATCCTGATCATATTCCAACGCAGGTAATTGCATTTCACCTGCTTAAATTCCCCTGATGCACCAGCTGAGTTCTCCTATTCACCTCCTCAGCTGAAATCAGTAGCACCAGCAACACAAAGGTTGCTACTACACCCTGCCCTGCTGATGGCTGTGTTTTAGCAAAGAGCATTGCTTCCTACATACAGAGCATTCCAAATCCTTTGCAGAGCATCTTGATGCATGTGAATGCTGCTATATATACACACAAAATAACCAGTCAATAATGGGAAAATTGTGCAGTATTAAAGGATTTCAAAATAAATTAGGCTACTCGCCCCACAAATCATTAGCCCCCCCCCCAAAAAAAAAGAAAAAATCAGAAACACAGCATATAGAAATTAATATCTTGGTCAGGTAAAGAAGCAAACATTTCTCTAATATAACTGAGACTACTGATATTGATTTCTGAGCAGATAGGGTACTGCAGCCTCTAGCAATCCTATGATTAAATCACTAGCTTCAGCTCTGGCAGCACTGTTTCCTGCAGTTAAAAAAAAATTAAAATATATATGCAGAGGATATCTCCAGATCCCAGAGCTGTTCCTCTGAGTAAACTGGCAAAATGTAAATATTTCCCTGAGGGATTCTGATCTAGTGCGAGATTACCTGACTGAAGTGGATCATTTTAGTAGTTCTTTGAACAGGAGGTAGTTTCTGTCTTTCAGACTTGATTTGTTAAAGCTCTGAATGGAAATAGATTAAAAATTGCAACCAGCCTCTATGACAGGGCTTTCTGAGCACTCTGTGGGCAAACAGATTTGGTGGTGTCACAGGTTCTGACCCGAGTCTCCAGAAAATTACACCACTCTTTCTTTGTTTTTTCTGGACTTAAACCGGGGCTTCCCACTTGGAGGCAGCAGGCACTGCTGAGATGCAACTCTCCTACTGCCAGAAATGGAGGGTTTCATATAACCCAACAGCAGCAGCCACAACCGTGAAAAAGCAAAGGTCTTTTAAACCTTGTAACTTATCACCAGAGCAATCTGTGCCATAAAAGCAGAGATCTGATAAAAAAAAAATCCACTGAAAACAGTGGGCTGGGTTAATTTACAGTAAAGCAAAATCTAGAGATGCCTTGGCAAAGCAAAATTTTGTTATTGATCATCGTATTTCTTAGAGATTCAAGATTCAGTTTAGGAAAATTTATCATCTTCTTTGTCTTTTCCCCTTTATCTTATGGAAGAACACAAAAAAGAAAGTTTTGTAAAAACATTTCTTTAAAGCTGCTTAAATGGCTTAGATATTCAGTGGTATACAAAGGGATATATTTTCCATTTTAATTTAAAACAGTGAGAAACTAGTACATTAAACTGATGGAACTTTTTATACATAAATTAAATGAGGAACTTAAATGACAAGGCCAAGAATGAAGCACCATTGAAACACGGCCCCAAGCAGAATGGTCTGCTAAAAAGGGTTAGAGAAGAAATTCTCTAAATATTAATAAAAAAGAGAAGTTACTGGAAATTGTGCTTCTTAATTGAACACCATTTATTCCTTATAAATATTTTCTATTTAAGGCCTAATATGCATTAACTATTTATGAAATCTTTATTAAAGGAATTTCACAGCGGTACAATCACTTTTGAATTGCTGAAACAATAAGGCAAAGAAGTCCTAAGTTGGCAGATTTGATTGCTAGGGAATTAACAGTGCATGGTGGGTTCCTCCCAGACCTATGGACCCAAACGATTTATGTCCCGTGGCCTGGTCACTCCTGACCAAGGGAGGGCTGTACCATGGGAGCATGGAAAGGGGCACAGATGACGCTGCCTGGACACACTTGCCTGTGTGATTCCTGCCAAGACACGTTTGGTCACTCCAGGAAATAAAAATCTATTAGTGCAATTATGATGAGCACTGCGCTATAGTAAACAGACTGTAGAATAAAAAATGTACACTATAGGGAGCTTGTGCTACATCAAGACTCTCTTTGTGGCAATGATATTTCATCAGGAAAATATTGTTTGTACCACCTCTCCCTCTCTGCTTCACTTGAGGAGGTAGCTACAGTTATGAAACGTGTAAATGTGCTTTTATTTTACATATTTCTCTTTGTTCCTTCCACCTCCCCTTCCTTCCTAATATGTTTTTATATCTCTTCATGACAGTGATACTGTCCCAAAGGGAGCATGTTTTGCTAGTGTTTGTTATTGTTACTATCAATATGTTTAGCCAATCATTTTATGTAAACTCTTTTTCTTCAACTCAGGAGTAATTTTTTTTTTAAATAGTGAAAAAATGTATGTTATTTTTCTTACACAATTTTTAAGGCAATATGACTTAAATTATTTTGTTTTTTTTCTGAGCTTTAACAATCTACATTTTATTCTATTTCAAAGCTCATAGAAGGATTTGGTTACTCCTAAATACCTGTAAGCACTTCTTAAGCATCTTTCAAGCAAACATGAAATCATAGCCAACTGAAGTGGTGGAAGGAAGGTCGAATTTGGAACTTCCAGAAAGATTCCTTCTTATGAACAGAGAGACATAAGTGGAATAACGTGGCTCAGTATTTATTAGTGTGTTTTTGCCCTGCAGACTTTGCAGTGGAATAATGCAACAGATCTTCGCATATGCTTAAATCACTTCTGCTATTGACCTTGTCCTGCTATCATCCATCACAGGGGAAGTTTTCTTTTGATGTACATGTTGTAAGCTTGTCTTCAATTTTCAGTAATATATTGAGAAAATGGAGGAAACAGAGAAGTAATGGCAAATGCAACAGTACTAATTTTCCCCTTTTGAAATTTCCTGAACTGCACTTTTCGTTTGAAGCAGCAAGCTTTCCGGGAATATTTTAGAAAAGGATTCGTACTCATAGCTTCAGAAACAGGTTTTCTGGCTTTGTGCTGGTCATACAAATGTGAGGCTGAGTTTTATCCTCACTCAGCAATCCCCTTTCTTCCGTCTCTCGTAGCCCTGCGATGAGCGGGATTATGTAATTTGCACACGGGGGGAATAGATCCCTATCGCCTCACCACGCACGGATGAGGGAGCATTTTGCTTCAGTTATTAGCTTGAAGTGTGTTTTGTCCTGCCTGGTTGACACTGCTCCATGTGTTAGAGAATTTCAATTTGAGACAAGAAGGTGAACCTCACCAACAGCTCCCATTTCTTACAACTTCTCGTCTCAGGAAGAAAGAAGACAGTCACTGAATTTAGCTGTTTATAACTACCAGGGAAAATATTTTTCCTGACATCGTCAAACTCTTTCTGAAAGCAAGAGCTGCTCTTCTTCTGACCCAAAGAGTCTCCGCACTTTAGGCAAAACCCACGTTGAGTATTAGAGTAGAATTTTAAATTTTAACAAACTATTTTTTCAGTCCTTAGGCTCTCATCTCCATGGCAACCACGGACATCTGGGAAAATCTTGAAACTATGGAGTAGACACACACTTTATATTTTACTAATGTAATATTTCCTAAAGGAAAGTCCAGGTGACTGGGAATTTCTTCTTTTCTCTATACTTATCTTGGCCTTATTTTCTAATGTTTTCTTGTTATTGCCCAGCTCTCCTCCAACCTCAGACAATTCAAACAGAGCCCTCTCACTTTTCCTTCCCTAGATATCTTACTGTGAGGCTAGTCTCAGATTCAGGAAAACCTTAACTTTTCTCCAACTCAGTTCCAGAATTCATAATCTTTTTTTAGCCGTCCGTCCATATAATCTCATGGAACGTAATCTAGATCTTGAAGGTTCTTCAGGCACTTGAGCTGTCCAGAATGAGAGGAGAAATGAGTTTTCATCCAAGTCTTCATTCTTGTGTGTCTCAGCTGCTGCAATTTCCACCCCTCTGGCCTGAATGCCATATGTCTTCACTTCTATCTGTTTAAATTTTTCTGCCAAAATAACTGTTTTGGCTCATAGATTTCTGGCATCAACTCCCTCATTTATCTCTGAAAACTTGCTTCGGAGTATAAGATATTTTATGGGTTTGCCATTTTATAGCTACTATCGTCAGCAGTATCAGTGCTGATGGCTGGATGGTAAAAGTGACTATCTGAATAATACAAAGGAGAACAGCAGCACCATTTTTTAATGCATACAACCATATTCAGTGTTCCTGCTTCTGTTTTGCTCAGAACCAAGATGGAGCTGCAGGTGTTGGTTTTCACCTTTTTCCTTTTTCAGACCTGAGAACATCTCACAACTATAAGGCAGTTTACACGTTATTGCCCCAGATTAAAATTCTTTTCTTTCCAGAATTAACTCCCAACTTACTCTTCCTTCCTTCCTTCGAAATATCAATTACCTCTCAGAGTATCTGAATTAGAAGCTCTGCAGAACAGAAATGTTTTTCTTTCTGTGCTTTGTAGGATAATTGTACAGAACATGATGCAGCAGTAGAGCTTGAATCCTTGGGTGTTACTACAAAATAAACAGACTTCTCTAACCAAGAGAAGAGGCATATTTGCATCACTTGGGACTTGTGCTAGGGAAATAATGCAGCCAGACTAAAGCAGATCATCAGAGATGGATCCTGTAAGATAAAATTTTGGATCATTTATTCTGTTGCTCCTTGGTGTTCCAGAGACCCCAGAATAGCTGTTGGTTTTTAACTGAGGTTGTAATTCCTTGAGGTTCTTTTTTTTTTTTTTTCCTCCCCTGTATATTTGATTTCCTTATTGAGGACAAGGAATCGTGACTGGGAAGACATATTCTGCTTTTTAACCCATTCATGATACAACAGGTGAAAAAAGAAAATGAAAAAATCACTTAAAGATCAAGAAGATGACAGGAACAGTGGATCATAAACATTCTATTTTTTTGTAATATATTACATTCAAACTTAGAGTGCAGCTCTGCAGTATTGCTTGGGGCTTTCAGTATTAACTGATGTTTCACATGATTGCATTAGTTATCTTTTATTTTTTTAAATAAAGTTTCGATATATTTTTGTTAGTGCACCATCAGATAGCTAATAAGGTATAAAAAATGTCATTAGCTTAACATCAGAAAGATATCTTAACTATTGAACTATAAAATTCTGAGCTCTTTTAAGCGTCACCTGGAGAACTGGGAGGCATCTTGTCTCTCCTTAATTCACAAATCCGAAATTGAATATCCTGCAATACTTGAATAAGCAAATAACAAGTGCTGCTTGTGCAGTTAGCTCACAGATATGGTCACTGCCAAAAAGTGCAAGAGAGAAGAAGCAGATGTGACAAAAAAACCTGAAAAGATATTAATGAGATTTCAAATGCAAAGTGAAAAGTCATCATGCACTTAAAGTAAAACTAAGGATTTGAGGGTTTTTCTTTATCTTTTTTAATCTAAAGTCATCTACAAGGAACTGTGTCATCTCATTAGATAACTCCAGCCAAGAAATTTGACCTACTCAGCTGAACATGTATATCCAAAGGGGCTTCCAAGGAAGCCCATGGGATCCCATACAGGTTGCAAGAAGAAAGTTACATGATAACTTAATTAAATTTTGGTTATTTTCTGTGCAGCTTTATAATTAATATCGTTTACATCTCTCTATCTCTCCATATAGGTACATACACAGCCACACAGGTAAAGGCTGGTCGTTTGCAATGGTTCTTTGATAAATATTGAAAAAAATTAAATGTTAAGAGCAAGAACAGAGTTGTAGTGCTTTGAATACAGCCTATTTTAGGCGGAAGAAACTTTCTCAGAAAAAGCACCAAGAATCAGGACTCCATTCTATGCAGTCCAACTTAGTCTCCTTTGTTTAGTATGAACCACCATGTGAAAAGCTACAGGCATAGCCAGTGGCTGAACAATAAATTCCAAGTTAACAAACCCTTAGATACAGCTGACATTAAAAGATAAAGTAAAAACGTGTTTTCAAAAATTTGATCAGAGATCTAGTAGATCAGAATTGCAAATTTATTGAAAAATGTGGATTAAATTATGCCAGATGGGGATTAATATTTAGTCGAATTTGGGCCTGGGAATTTTTATCTCCATCTCTATAATTTACAACAATTCTTTCTTCATTATTTAGGCAAAGATATATCAGAGATGGGGAGAAAAAAGGTATATAAAACCTTTTGTCACCTTTACTACAGCAAACTTGTATCATATTTAACAGTCTTTATACAAAAATAAGCTGTCTTCTTCTACTTCTTAAATAACAGTAGGAATAAGGCCTGCTCTTTTACTTCCTTTCTTCTTCAATAACCCATTGCCTTCTTGTCCATTTTACCGTTATACCTCAGGTGAAATCTCTATTTGTTCTTCATGCTCCTAACTCATTTTTTGCCATTGCAATTATCTCTCTAAGTACATCATATGTATAAGTAAAGCATTTGGGGAGTGAATTCTTATGAAAAGATGACACAACAAGAAAAAGCACACTTTAATCTGTGAGCCAGATCCTCCACAGCACAGCTGCAGAATTAAATAATAGCAATGCTGTACAACTGGCAGCATAGTTTCACCTTTCCCCTTTCCTTACGTTTTCATCAACAGAACTATCAGAAAACATATAATAATATAAGTAATTTTTATGCAAATTGAAAAAAAACCCAAACAAACCAACCCTACATAATTCATTAGAATAAGACACAATTTTAAAAAAAATCCTGTCTCTCTGTATATGGATGCAGCTAAACAAGTTATTCCTACTTCTGCATTTGGATATAGTCACACATTTTATACTCTCCTCGCTGTCTGGTCATAGGCCCAAAGTGACTTAAAAAGGGAAGATGTATTTAAATTCTGTGACTTCACAGCCCTAGGATGCATGTCCAAATGCATGCAGACAGCCCCAGACCCACAGCTTTCGCCTTTTCTGCTTTTCACGGGTTTACATCACTTGACCACTACAGCTTGATGAATTGCATTTCAGTTTCTTGAATCTCAGATGGGTAAGAACCATCTTTCTTATTTCTGGAAGCTCAGCTTACTATTTTAATACCTTAATATCAATGCATTTGGTACTGACAGCTGTTTATCATACCCAGCTAAGAAAAAGTCGAGCTGAAAACCCCTTCTGTTTTAAAAAGGGCTGTTAGGTGTCTAATTGAGACACGAAATGAAATACCTCTACTCTCTGTGGTAGGGACTAGCAGATTGCCACATCAACAAGGTGGAAAAAGAAGAAATAGAAGCCTGCTGTTCATAAAAAACTGTGGGACTCCACTGTTCTGTCTTTGGCAAAAGTATCCTGGAATGAGTTTGCTGTGCTTGATGATGAGAACTTGGTCACACCACCTACTTGAGAACAGACTTCAGCCAAACACAGACCTATGCAGGTGATGAATATAAGCAACCTGATCCATCCAGCTACAGTGAGCGGTGATGCAAAGCCATCTGTTGGCGTTTTGCTAAAGACCTGGATGTCTGCACCTACCCCATGGCTTGTAGTTTTTTCTCCCCACAGGGAAAGCATCACCTCTCTTGACCTGCTGGCAATGCCCTGCCTCATGCAGCCCAGGAAACTCCTGGCCTTTGCTGCAGGAGTGCATTGTCAGGACATGGTCAACTTGGTGTCCACCAGAGACCTCAGGTCCTCTTCTGACCAGCTGCTTTTCAGCCAGCCAGCCCTCTACCTTTATTTGTGTTTCAGTTTATTCTTGTCCAGGTGTAGCACTTTGCATTTCCTTTTGCTTGAAATTTTCCTCCCACTTCCTTCACCTACAGTAAACTATTAAACTAATTTGTACCACAAAGACCTGTGCAAAAATGAGCTGAGCCTAAGAAACAGTATCACAGCAAATGCAGTTAGAAGGCAGAAATAAAAAAAAGAAAAATACTGGAGTAGCTTTGCAGAATGACAGCAAAGAATGCATTAATGCTACTCAAAACCAGCAACAGAATATTCTTCATTCAGCTTGTAAGCTTCTATCATAAAACTACACATGTGCCAAAGGAATGGCAGGACACAGGCCTGTAATATTCCTTTTACTTTGCAAACTTCATCCTTGAGGTATGTTCAGGTTTTAAAAAAATGTATACTCAAAAAATGCTCACTTCACCAACTAAGCGTTCATTCATATATTACATGTATTGTAAGCAGAGCTGACAACATCAGCTAGAAGTAGAATCTACGAGTCACTTCCTGTGGCAGGACTCTCTCTTCAGCTGATTGTAGTTATAAGATTTTTTTATCCCCAAGGCTCAAGTTCTTTCTTTAATTTTTTTACTTCTCTTTCCCCTGTCATTTAACATATTTCTGCTTCTTCCAATAAATAAACTGATTTTGACAAAGGTTTCATCCTGATATGAGAGTATTCAAATTGTTCTCCGAAAGAATATCCTCCTATTCTGCTAAGTTGAAAGCTTCGAGAATCTCAGTTCACACATGTACAGTAGCAAAGTGTTAGAATTTGGATAATCTCCAGCATTAGATACCACAAAGATAGTCCCTGAAATTAATCCTCTTAGATATGACGACTCCTTTGCTACAGAGTCTCAGAAGTGACAACAGGGACAATGGCAATATGGAAGAAGGAATGAAACCTTTTTCTGGAGTATAGCAAAGCAAAACCTTCTTTCCCAGACATCAGCGCTTTAAAATAATCATGTAAACTTAAAAAGAGTCATCTTTCCTGTCTTTATATCAGAAGCAAGCAGATAAAAGATACCCACTGTCATTAAAGAACTATTTTTGCCCATTTGCTGTCGTCACTTCACACCTTTGGGCAATCAAGTGTATTCTGCGATAAATCAGGATGAATTTCAGTTGACACCAAGCTCTACAGAGTAAGGTGCATTACAGGAAATAAAGAACCCCATATTGACTTCAGGTACAAAAGCAGAATCATCAACAGCAGGTTTATAAGACTGTTATCCGGACAGTAAACATAGAAATGCAAAACATTGCCAGGTCAACATGAAACTTATCTACACAGAAACATACAAGGACTTAAAAACAAGACCTAAAAATAAATCAGACCTAAAAATAATATCAACCAAGTATTTGCAGATTCTCTTCTGAATACCTACAAAACATTTACCCTTCAGAAAGTTTCAGTCCTAAGATTTTGGCCCACACTGAGTTCCAGCAAGCACTGGATTTCTTGATGGACCAAAGCTAGCAGAGAATTCTGGTACAGCAGGCAATCCCACTGATAAACTGTAAGGAGACAAAGAACCACAGCAAATGCAGTATTTGTGCCGTCGGAGAGAAGTTCACTAATTTCCTTTGTGATTAGAAGGCAGTAAAAGCGATGAGACAATTATAGTTGGATGTTTAAGAGTTCGCACTTTTAGTGCCAGCTGACTTAAAAATAAAAATATTGGTTACGAATATTCCAGAGGAATCATGCTGAAGTTCTAATGCACTTGACTGAAGGAAAAGCAAGCAGCAACTACATATCAGAATGTTAAGGTGCCCATTACCACAACTATCTGTAGGCGAGTTCAAATTACAAGCTTCTACCTAAAAAGTAGAACTGTCCCTCTAAATCACTCCCAGTTCCACACAACACACAGTGACATGGCCAACATGTCTCAATATATTTCCTGGAGATGATTTAAGAGAGACTGCAGCAGGTATTTCAGGAGGCACAAAACCAAAGAGAATAGATTTAGAGTGCTCCAAACAGTATTTCCCTCTAAACTCCCTGCCCGAATCTCACTCTAAACTCCGTAATGTTGTGTATTAAATATTTAGGCTGTTGGTGGCTCAGAGCATCTGGAGAAACGATGGCACATGTCTTGATGTGAACCATTACCTATCAACCAAAGCAACCCCCAAATTCATCAAGTATAAAATATAATTCGCTACAGAAGGAGCCATATATTTAAAAAGCAGTGTTAACACTTTTAAAGAAACAGGGGTAGAGTAATTAAAATCAATCAGAACAAAAGAATCAGACAATTGAATTTTCTTCTCTATTTTGCTGTTCTTTTCATCTTCAGCTTAGTTTTCCTAATAATTATTTTGCCAGTAGAACACAATGAACCACTCTGGCTGTCACAGATTAGGAAGTTTTTCACGTAGAAGAAAGTGTGGTATCCTGTGAAACACACACACAGGATTTCCAGGAACATTTCTACTACATTCAGTGAAGCCATTCCTTGTGTTTTCTTTTCTGTACTTTCTTTTAAATCATTTTCAGTCCAAGAATTTCCAGGGCAACATAATCTTGAAATTTAATGAAATAACACAGCAAGAAGTTTCTTGTCAGAACCCTTTTCAAAGTACTACAGTTGTGAAGAACAAAACATTGTCTGAATTGAGTCAAGATATGCAGCCAAAAGCAGTTTTCAACCCCAGGGGAAAAAAAAAATAAGAAAAAAAGCACATTAAACAGTGAAATGTAGCAAATAGTTGGAATAGAAGAAAAAAACGATGAAAAACCCCATTTTTACTTTAGTTTATATCCAGCTGCTGTCTCCATATAAATCCACCTAAATACCTAATGCAACTGAAGCATCTGGAAAAAAAGTTTTGCCTGAGAAGGAAGTCTGAGCTTTTCCAGTGAGAATCTTTCAAGTCATGGACAGCAACGACTTATCTTCAGTTCAAGCAGTAGAGAAATCTTTGATTTCTGCTAAAGTCTGAGTTTTGGCTTCTCTATTGTGAGTATGTTGGGCACAAGCAAAGAAAGGCAAGGATCTGTTCCTATAAGACTGACTGTTGAGGTCCTTGAAGTGCATCATGCTGAGCTACCAGCACGACTGAGCAAGCAGAACAAGGCTAGGGACTAATTCCTTGTTGGGACCTGGAAATGGGAGCTAAGGGGAACCACGGATCACAGACCATGATGCGGATATCAAAACAAATATGGTTATATTTAGGCACTTATTCCAAGGCCCTAATGACTTAGCAAAAACTGCTGCAGCCCTGACAACCTCATGGACTATAGCATCAAAGGGAATTATTATTATTTCCAAATTCATAAGAATGGTGTAAAATTTCTGGGAAAATCCTACATTTCCAGAACTGGCCTCTGAGAAATTGTAAATACAGTAGATAAGGGCTGTGCCGGTTTGGCCAAAATCTAGTAATATAGCCCCTGAGAGAAAAACCAGGTTGCAACCACCCTTCCACCCACAGGGTTCGGGAAAAAAAGGAAATTTTTCCTCGAAGGAAAGTGAAAGAGATAAAAACTATTTATTTTAACAAACACACAGGAAAAGAATAATGATGCTAAATAATGAATTAAAACCCCCGCTATAGAGAGAAACCTGGGAAGATTTCAGAGTCCTGTAGGTGTGGTCTCTCTCCTCCTCGGAGCTGGTCGGTGAGGGCGTGGGCCCACCCCCGGGCCTCGGGGAGAAAATTCTCCTGATGTGTTCTGATGTTGTTGAAACAGTTCAGAAGAGAAGAAAGGTAAAAAAACCAAAGTCCCAGGAAACAAAATTCAGCTCTCCGTCTCACACCAAGAGGGAAAAAAAAACCAGCTGGCTGAAGAAAAAGAAAGCAGGGTGCTCCCTTCGTGCCTTCCGCAGTCAGAAAAAACACTGAGGAGTGTATCTCTGTGTCCTTGAGAAGCTGCTTTGGAAAGTTCATCTGGGTTTTTTTTTTCAAGCTCAGTTTAAAGGCACAGAAAAGGCACAATACTACTTTTTGGGCATAGAGCATGATAGGGGATACACATGATAGAGTCACCCCAAGACAAGGGCAGAGGAAATATTTTAGTGGTTGAAGTTCCCCAGAAAGATCCAAATCTAAAAGGTGTAGATATGAATGATTTAAAAGATACAGTCATAAAAATTATGGTTATATTTTATTTTAATTTACAGTCTTTACTACACTAAATCTACTCTATCTGCTTATTTGCATAGGTATTACGTAGGCTAAAGATCTGAGACTCCAAAGAAGTCAAGAAGAGCTTTACTTTTGGCTTATTTGTGGCCAGAATTCCACTTACCGGGTTGCAAGGGGGAACTTCTAGAATGTACTGTAGTACAACCAAGTCAGGAGGTCACATCTTCCCAGTCCTCTGCCACTCATTTCTTACCTTATCACTGATATTTCCACTAAAAGTTTTCCTGAATCAAAGTTTCCTCTAATAACATGACCCTTCTTGAGTAAGAAACACATCTAAATAAGATGACATATTTAGATGGTAGGTAAATCCTTAATGCCAACGCAAACAGCTTCAGAGAAGGGAAAATGTCGTTTTCTTCTTAAAAGGGGACCAAAATACCAACTGATAAACTGGTCAAACAGGGCTGGATCACAATTTATTTCTGACCTTTTAATGTCTTCAGTTCTCAATGATTTTCTGTCATTTCTGCCTGGCTTAGACCCGAGACCTGTCCCAGAGGTGTTTAGCTTTTTAGCTACTTAACTTTCAACCTCCATTTTCAGGATTGAAAGATAAGTAACTAATTGTTGCTGAGATACCCTAGAGTTTATCAGCTGTCCAGATCTACCTGGTTGGAGAAAGCCCTACATCTGGAAATTTTGTTGCACTCATTCTGCATGAGACAGAGTTTTACATGATAACTTGGTTAGAGCCTCCTGCTGTCGGTGTCATTATCAAAGGCCAGGATGAACCCCTGCCTGGTGTTCTGCTATGCAGCCATCAAATCACTTTCATTTTAAACTTACCACTCTCTCTTGAAATGAAACAGAATAGACTCATTTAAAAATCCACTAAATATACACAAATACAAATTTCCGTATTATTTCATTTCTCTAGAAGCATGGCTGGTTGTGTATGGAAATGTGTATGATGGTAGTGTATGGAAAACTTCTCCCTGATGTTTATGCTGCCAAGTGTTTTATCTTGTATCACTTTGCTTTTTATTTTTCTGTATAACATCTGAGCAGCTGACAAAGCACAGATGCTGCAGGAAGGTAATAAGAACTATTTGAAACAGAATTCTGCATTTTTATGTGCTTTAAAACAGCCATTTATAGGGAAGTATTAAACATCGCTAAGAAGAATGCCTCTTTGAAAGACAGACTGAAGCCCATACAGGTACAGGTGTGTACAAGGATTATGTCAAGATAAGAACAAAATGCTTCAACAGTATGCTCATAGTTTAGAAAAAGAAAAAAAAAAAAAAAGCCACACATCCATCAAGTCTGTTGTTTATCCAAAGCAGTTATTGCCCTTGAGTTACATTTCTAGACCTTATTGAAGAACAAGCGATACATTGTTAACGTTTAGATCAATAAACAATTATTGTTCTTTGTGAGATGCTGAAAGGGGATTTAGAGACTTTACAGGTAAAAGGCATAATTTACCAGCGGCTGTCAAACAACTGCAACACGTTCTTTCTCCTTCTCTCTTTGTCTTGCTCTGGCAGAGGCCACTGGTCTGATCCCAGCCAGCTCCCTGCCCTGTCGTGTGAATTCCCACGGGATCAGCAGGAGCCTCAGCTCCTTCCAATGGCAAGTGTGGCTGTGGCAAGGGCTTTGAATGCTTTTTTCCTGCAGCTCCCCAACAGCCATGATTCACCTCAACTATTGCTTCATCAGTTTGTAATGATTTCAGCTTTTAAATAAAATAAGGAGATCAGCTGACAAGTTTGCTTCCTTGCAGACACATAAATAATGCTGCATAGTAAAGAGCTTCTTCTCAATAAGAAAAGCAGAACAAGCCCTCCATTTTCTTAAAGAAGTGAAGTAATTAACACTGCCAGCCACAAGCATTTTGTAAATAATGAATGACCTGAAATCCCAAACACTGTGTTTGTTTCCCTTATGCATCCCCACAAGCTCCCATTTTCATACTTGCCCACTCACAATGGTGTTTGTACAAAAGGCTCCCAGAGTGGGACATTTTAGCCTTTGCTAATAATAAGGTTATCGATCAGCTGAGTGTACTAACCAGCGTAGTGTCATCCTGTTTCTTTCTCCTCATTTTCTCACTTGCTTAAAGAATCTTCTAAAAAACATTCCCCTCCCTCTGCCTTGTTACTGCCTTTACAAGGCTTAGTTTGATCAATTGCATCAAGAATGAAGCTTAGATTCATGAGCCTGGTAGGATCTATAAAATAGATCATAAATTGTTTCTGAGGGAGCTGAGTAATGATAGTTTGCTAACACCTGCTACTACTAAATACTCTCTTGTCTGACTTTTAGAACCACAAGAACAACTGAATCCCAGAAAACCTTCATAACAATGTGTCACCGAAACCAGTTATTGTGAACTGAGTAGAGTATGAGACTTATTGATGCTCTCTACAGATCTATCTCTACAGATCTGCTATTAAGATAGCAGCCAGTTCCCTCAGACCAGATTCTGCTTCCCCTTGTGATACATCTCTTTCGTTGCACTCAGGTGCTCCAGGGCCAGTTCATGGAAACAAATCAGTGCCTTGTAAATATGCAGCAAATTTCACTTGAAACTCTGATATCAAAGTGCTATACAAGCATTAAAATCACAATTAATGGTATGTTTTGTGAATAAAGGAAAAGAGGAGCAGGAAGCTCATGTTTGACTGTTGCAAAAGACTTTGCAAAAGCTCTGGATAAAAACCAAGGAACTCTCAATAATATGACCAAAACCTCTGAATATGGAGTGAGAACAGCTGTATACCTCATTGCTAGCCAAGAATTATTCACCTTGCATCAGTCTAAATACATGAATGTGTTATCTCTTATACCCCATCTTGTGAGATTAAACACATTTCCTGTGTGTTGTATGGATGTAGGTAACCTTGTGTTCTTTTTTCCTCAATTTATTTCATGGGCAGTGAAGTGTGGAGCTACCAGATCTGCCATATCAATACTCAATAGCCTTCACACAAATGTACAAGAAACAGCAAAGAGCAGCACCTTTTATCACACAAACAATAAACTTGTGGTAGGAATGATCTCAATAAATATGGAGCAGAATATGAACAGAATTTCCCCCCACACAAATTTTTAAAGTATTACAGGTTAGCATCAACTTCCCCATCTCTCTATCACTGTCCCCCAACAATCAGTTAGATTGGAAAGATGATAAGAAATTAAAAAAAAATGAAGATGTAATCAATTCTACACTGGGGCTTTAGAACCCTTCCTTGGACCATTTTAGGCATTCTGAAAAAACAATGAGAACTCAAATTATGGAATTTCTCAAATGGTCATGAGTTCTCCTCATGTAGTCACTGGAATAGATGAGTGAAGTTTGAAAAAAAAAAAAAATCCCTAAAAGTATTTTTAGATTTGATAAGAGATCTCAGATGTTACTAATACTACACCAGAGAGTTCTGTCTGAGCAGGCCACAGCTGTTACCACATTACCGTAGATATGAAAGGATATTGATGATGCATAGACTGGGAAGAGACCCAACCCTACTCCTTTGCTAAACCACACATGCATCCACCTTCTGCAGGGATGTCTTTCCCTAACAAGAATGCACTGCAAAATTAGGGATCAAAGAGCAGCTTTCATTCCTTTCCACTTCAATTTGCTCTGAGTTATCAGCTTTCCAATCCACCCCTCTTCCATCTCAGAGAACAGCCAGAGGCATTTTGGAAATATCCTTGTGGTGAATTCAAAGAAAGGAGCAAGGATAAACCAAGGTACGCTACCTGAGAAATTCTGAAAAGACAAATAATCTCAGTAGTGGTGTTACCCCACACAATTCCTCAAACCGACTCAGGATAGTATTACTAAATCAAGCAAGGAAAAAAAAAAATTAAAAAATTAAGACAGAACACAGAGAAGGCCTACATAATATTCTCTAAGGCAATATGCTTGTACTTCACAACTTACCTATGAATCTTACTTTTTTTAAGGATATTTTCTACATTTCTGTAGAAATGCAGAAAATCCTTGCACTTTGTCATCTTCTCACTGAAATTTTTCCTTCCTAATTGATCTTCAGTAATCACTTCAGATTACCTTGATGAGTGATAACCTATCATCACCCAGACATTAATTCATTTCGTATATTACTATTGAGTTCTAAGATGTTTTTTGAGGCATGAAAATAACACAAATCAGAAAATGATCACTGAGAAGCCCATTCAGCTCTTCAGGATAAGACATAGAACTTTTTTCTCAACAGTCACAGAGAAATCATTTCCAAACAAGTCTGAGACTTGCAACATCTCCTGTATACATCAGAAAACAACTGAACTGAAAGACATCATCTAGCTTTGGGCAGATTAAAGGGTACTTTCTCAGATTTTGGTGTGTATTTCACATATGCTGTGTGTGTATCTCAGAGCAGATTTGGAGGTGTATTTCTGCTTCTACCAGGCAATCCTTTAAAACTTTAACAGCAACGTTTGCTGCTATGACTGCTGTCAAGTATTTGGTTCTCTGTCAGCTAAGCAGAGCATCAAGTCAAGTTCCCTTGCTTCACAAGGCTCTGTATCATTTATACTCCATTTAATGTCTTTTCTACTTGTCAATACGATAAGTGGGACAAGAGTGAATGCATGAGAGTGTGTGTCTGACGTTTTTTGCAATGGATAATTCAGAGTATCTTAAACATTTTAGGTGCATCAAGTATAGCTTGACAGGCTGTAATGTAGTTTTCTTAACAAAAGAAAAGTCAGCAACTCAAAAGATGCTTCACTAACGTAAAAATATCTAAGACTTCTAGATGGTAAACTTGGTATTTTTGTATGGATGATCTTTGGAAGCATATACTTCAATCCTTTCCTTTTCTTTTTTCCATTTTAAACAAGCTTAGGAAAGCATGACTGGTTTATTACACTTTATTCACTGCAGGCGTAACTGAAAGTACCATTTCCTCCTGCCTAAACAGAATTCCTATAGTACCAATTTATATTTCCATTTCCCGAAAGAACAACGATTTCGAAGTATAGAATTTGAACTTATGATTTTTTTGGGTTGCTATGTTGTCTCATGAAATATGAGAACTGTTGAAAAAATAATCACTAAGTAGTTTTTGCATGTTGCTTTAGCATGGAACATTTATCACAAGTGTTTTTTAATTGCCTTCTTTTCTAACTTTGGACTGAGACCCTTTCCAGCTGCCTCCTGCCTGTGATGTGTCACCAGTAGGGGACACCGGAGGGAGAACAAAATGCCAGCTCTGCTGAAATCACTGCCATCAGCTTTAACAAGGGTGTGTAACATAAGGTCGTCTCAAATAGCTGTCACAGCTGCCCTTTTCCTACTCACAGGCACGTGTAAGGGCATGAACTGTCCTGATAAAAACCCTGCTGTTTCAAATGAGAGTGGGAATGTAAGTTTCTACTAACTTATCCAAGAAATTCTTTTAGTAGAGGTCTTTGGTTTGCTACTTGTACTTTTCATTCTCATTTGTCTGACTTCTTTCTTCACAGCGAGACTCATCGTAGCAGAAACCTGACACCATTACAGCTTCTAAGAGGTTTGTGACATTTCCTTGTTTCTTCTGGGCTTTGTGACATTTCCTTGTTTCTTCTGGGCTGAGTTAGGGAAGCTTCAAGGTCATTTTCAAGATAAACCCGATCTTCCCCTACTTATCATTAACAGGGCTGTCAAGTAATTGTACATTAATAGGTTGTGACAGTGAGGTGTCTCTGATAGCCCCTTGCAAGATAAAATGCCCGCTATTTGTTTCTTGACGGCATGACATCACAAAGATACGCCTGCAATGAAATGTGCATTATTAAATTTACATAATACCTACTACTACTACTACTATATCTACTATTTAGATCAATGGCAGAAATTTAAACATCAGTAGAGGCAGGATTCCCAAAAGAAATGCTTATAAATTATGCTCGTAGAAAAGAAGGGTTGTTCTTCTGTATTGCTGTTTCTCATTTTGAAAGGAAAAACAGGTTTAATTGTAGTTGTGCAAATATCTGCTGTTCATAATGCCAATAGTTTATGAGAGGTCCATTTTTCTGACTCAGAAAATTCTGCCTTTCTGTTGGTGGTTGTTTCCATCGCAGCTGAACAGCTGTCCGTTCATCACTAGAACCGTCACACCCTTATTTCATGGAGCAGTGGAGACACTCTTCCCTGACCTTAAACTTAAAGAAATGGTGCATTTTTCCTTGTGAACGGAGATTAGGCAAGAAGATAAGCAAAAAGCATCAAAATCTCTGTCAATGTAGTGAGAAAAGTACTGAAATAAGATTGAGTTCTCAAGGTTTAGGCCTGTTCTCATTGCACCTCAAATTGATATAAGGCTTTTCAAAGAACTGTTGCTAGAAAAAGTATTTTTCTGTTTAAGAGCACAGACAGGAATTCAGACAGATGCTTTGACATTTTCTTAAAGATCAATGGTAGCCTCCCAGACCAGGTTTCTTTACAGTTACAGACGTTTTCTGAATGGTAGAAATCTAAATCAAGTGACAAAATGTTCTATTATGACTAATGCATATGTAATTACAGCCTATGCCACAAGAAAGATACATAAAATTGTTTTCTACAGATGAATATAAAGTTCACTTTTCCCCCAGCCTTTTGGAATGTGCATTTGAGCTCTTCACCTGGAATTTCTTTAAAGGAAATTGCAAGATCAAGGGATGTGATTGACCTTGACTTAGGGTAGGCATCTAAAATAAATCAGACTAATCACAGTCTGCCTCTCTCTAGCATCCAAATAGGCAATCAAGACAACCAGCTAACAGAATTAACTGATATATTTCAAGCAATTCAAAAGAAAGTAATTTCACTGAGCCTTGGGAGTACAGCTTTTTCAACTCAGTAGTTTTATCAGTCACAGTTTGGGAAGACACTCAAACATATTTTTCAACTTCTTTCTCAATGCTCAAGCCTCTCCTATGCAATATCACTGTACTGCAAAAAAAAAATTGAGATTAATATCTGACTTTTTTTAAACCCTTCTTAAGCGAATGCAGGTTAACTGTGCTGACTGATAAATTGAATCTGTTGCAAAACACAGACTTTTTTGTTGTCACTGAAAAATTAATGGTTATTCTTAATTTAACATTGGTTTTCAACATCTGCAGACAACCACTCGGTGAAACAGTCGGCAGCCATACAATGGCTCACCACATCTAAAGGCTGGTATATCCTCCCTGACACACAGAACCACAAAATGATTAAGGTTAGAAGGGAGCTTAATATCCTCTACTTCCAACGCCTTACCTTCCACCAAGACAGCAGAGAGGCTGGAAAAGTGTGCCCAGAGGGCGTGAAACTTGCTCTAAGTTTGAAACTGAGTCTCAGAAGACAAACAGGACTTTTTGGCAGACGAGGATTAGAGCTCCGAAAATCTTGCAGCAGGATATGTGCTCACATTACGGAAGCTATGCCACATTTATTCAGTTTTTTCCATACTTCATGAATGAATTCTGATTTCTAAGAGTTCTCTGTGTCGTCCATATTAGATACTATTTCCTTCTGCATAGTGGTCTGGATACCACTTTTACAAAATAAAATGGATGTTTGACCTCTGCTTTGTTTCATTGCAAATTTTTGATTACATTACAGTGACATGTTGGAGAGTTTATTTATTTCTTTCTTAAAAAAATCACCTCTTGGGAAGCTCTGTCTGCTGCTGCTGAACTGCAGTTCATCTCCCCAGTACCACAAACTAATGAAGACACATACTAAAATCTCTCTTCCACTCTCCACATGAGAAATAATTGAGATGAAAAGTATAATTGCTCTGAACATTTAACAGCCTAAGGTGTGAAAAATTACCCCCCACTTCCAGGCTGCAAACCAATGACAGGCTCTGGTGGCTGAGCCAACCTGGGCTGAGGTGAAAACAGTTTTCTTAGGCCCTGAAACAAGAAATCCTGGACAAAGAAAGGGCTATTTTTCTACAGAAGCACAAAGTACATTTTTATGACTTTGAACATACTAAGAGAAACACAGACCAATGTGTGTAAATTAAAAAACCTAAATCCCAATTAAAACATAA
This sequence comes from Rhagologus leucostigma, assembly GCA_013397725.1. Classification (NCBI taxonomy): domain Eukaryota; kingdom Metazoa; phylum Chordata; class Aves; order Passeriformes; genus Rhagologus; species Rhagologus leucostigma. The sequence continues at coordinate 410,346 of VZTD01000305.1, forward strand.
CACTTTGCTGCCCATATTTTTTCCTCTGAGGAGACAAAGAGATAACAGACAGCATCTAACAGATATTTAGTCACATTGTGTGATGTGTAAAGTCCAGTAATGGAAAAGTACAGAAATGGTGGGGTGTAAAAAGAGCCAGACAGACATTTCCAGCTGTTTCTCTAAAATGGAAATCCAGGGGGAAAGAGTGAGGAGAGGGAAAGAAACTGCTTGCAGTGAAAAGTTTTGTAAAATTACAGATTTTCTAAAAAAATAAAGAATAATAATGCCTTTTGACCTGCAGTCAGCAATGAACAAATGATTATATAACTTTGAAAATGTTATGCTTTTCTTTAGAGGACAATTTAACATGAAAGACATTGTGTAAAAGCAAAAGCAAAAAAAAACCCCAACAAAATCAAAACAACCTCCCCAGTCCACTTCTAAAATTACTTCCCCTTAAATAAACTTCAGAACTAAAAGGCTTTAAAGCTTCTACAAGCCTTTCCTGGTTCTTTTTCTGCTTCTCAAACTGGAGAAGTAAAGTTGAGGTAAGGTTTTGTTTCTCCACAACAGGATTTTTCCCCAAATTAGAGTTTGTTAAATGCACTCAGCTCTGTAAAATGGACACAAGACCTAAGATAAATCAGTCTTTGCTAAGAACTATTTTTACGCTTCTCTTTCAATTCTAGACAATTACAGACACTGATATTTAAAATATATACAATAGTAAGTAGTAAGAAAAAAACTGATAAAAACCCAGTGTTGTTCTGAGTAATGTACAAACCTAGAAACAGAAAATGATTACTAAGTTTCTAAAGACACTAGAATTTGGCAAAGTCTCCAGCAAGGCTTCAGGCTTTCGTTTTGCTGGAATTTGTATTATGGGAGTAGAATTATTTCCCTGTCAATAAAAAATAATTAATGTTGATGCCTTCCAACAAAGCTCACTTTTAACCTACATATGAATTTCTTTTTTACTGAAATTTGGGTTCTGGCCCATCTATTCTTCAGGAAACATCCCAGTTTGCTATGTGGAACAAAGATATACCCCAAACTTCAATTTTTTTTCAGCTGGAGCATGAAACTTCCTTACTCTGTAGTACTTCTGCAGAATATTTTGGGAAAAACAGATTTGGTGCATGGTTTTCCTCTGGTTCTCCCTCAATGGATAACTCAGTCATTGAATACTGCAGGACCTGACTTCCATACTACTGCCGAGGTGGAGAGCAATCCAGTTTTCTGGCTACATAAGTCATGTCAAAGATTAGTCACTTCTGATACTTCAAAAAACCCCAAACAACTGCCCAACTCTTTGCTCTTTCAGGGCTTAAGCATTCCTGACTCATAATCTCTTCTGGAATTGGCAGACTTCCTAGAAAATAAATGCTGTTTCCTCACGTACGACTGAGCTGACCAAGGCAGCAGGAAGGGATCTTTGGCCAGATGGGGTTTTTTGGAATGGAGCGTCCATTAAAGATCATCCTTCCCTTGCCTCGGCTGCCCTCTGAGGCACAGGGAACAAGGTGCTGTCCCAAAGAAAAGAGGTTCAACTAGATACTCATTTTAGTGGAAGGCAGACAGAGGCAGGAGGGTGGAAAACAAGAGCGATTTGCTTCTCTCTCCCCTTCCTCAAGGAGGAATTTCTTCCACAGGAAGAAATTATTTCTGGCAAGAAGAAAGGTCTGCTCTTACTGGGGTGTTTCCAACATGTGAACGTTTGCAATGTGGATGGGAATAATAAAATGCGCTGTTTGGAAAGAGACCCCTTTTCCAGGTAAAATAATCTCATTTTTACTGCTAATTGCCGGAGTCACTGTGAACAGCGTGAAATTGCCCATCAACACCCAGTTTTCCTCCCTCATGGTTTATTTTACTGCTACTGCTCTGCAGTTTTATTAGCGCAGTTCTTGTAGTACTGGACACATCATTGTCACAGCATTTTAAGCCTGTGTTAAACAAACACACTGAAGACCTCTTGATGCCAAACACAACCCAGCCATTAATTTAAGCTGCAAACTCAAAAAGACAAAATCTAATAAGATAATCAGATATTTTTGAGGCAGGACCCCTATTTCTGTTTTGCTGTACCAATAACAAGGATGAAGTTCTTTGCTTTACAATATCTAGACTAAGTGGATCCAAATTCTGCAGCCTTTGGAATATATAATTGTATTTTTGATTTTTCAAGACAAAAGCAGTCCTGTTACAAAGTATCAGCCATGAAATACATGAAGAAAAGTGACATGGTGAAAGGGACATGGCTTCCAGGAATTATAACACAGCACCGAGTGTCCTGTTTGATTTAACTGCTTTTAATTAGAAATAAGGTGAAGTGTCCGTGAATTCATAACTTGTAAATTTAAAATGAAAAAAAAAAGAAAACGTCAGTTGCTCGTTTAGGGGAGCAGTGGGAATCTTTTCCAGGGGTGTATTTCATATTCAGTAAAATGCTATGAAGCAGCTAAGCCTAACAACTTACAGACAGCAGCAATTACTCTCCTCTATATTCAGTTGAAAAAAAAAAAGATTGTCTATATAAATGCTTCTCCTCATCATGAGGATGATAACTATTTTAAAAACAAACAGAAAAATCCCCATGTGGGCATCTTACACGCTTATTTAAAATATTCAGAATGTGAGGTATTAAAGAAATCTCAGAGAGCACCACTAAAATTAAAAGAGGAATTTCAAATTCCAGAACTAAATGGTTTTGTAAGATATTTTTTTGACACTTCAGTTTTGGGAAAGAATTTAAAAAATATGAATGCACCTGAAGCACCTTAGTTTATGACAACTTATTCATGGAATTAAACAATGAATCCCTGGAAGTACCACCCCCATTTGCAGTGATACAGTATACAATGAAAGCATAAACCGATTTAGAAAGTCCATGCTCTCCCTTAGATAACAGGTATATATCAACTTTTTCTTGACCATGCAGCGTATCAGAAAGCACAACAGCAGCAAAAGAAAATGAAAGAAATCTGTCATGGTGGTTGTAAGTCATGCAAGAGTAAAGCTGGATAGATGTGAGCGAGTCTCTTTGCAATGACCCTTCTTCAGACCCTTCTACCACCATTACTGATGTAACTGTATTCTGTCCCAAGATAAATGATTGTCACTGATAAGATGAAATAAATAGACAATCAGCTACCTGATTGAAATTCCTGATTGAAATTCCCCCTACTTTTTTTTTCTTTTTTTTTTCTTTTTTGGTGGCACTGTTTAATCACTGATTGACTGACTGATTGACTGATTTGAAAAAGCAGGGTCAGTTTCTGTCTTTGCTTGGGGTTATCTTCCTGACAATGTGGGCTCAACTATAGCTGGAAGCATCTGAGATCTTGTGACCTGTATTAAGATTTGAGAGTCTTGCATCCCTGATTCTCATAGTAATGAGCTAGCTAGATACAAACAATGCTCATTTTCTGTACAGATAGATACACTCCACCCTCATTATAAAACTGTTTTCAAAAGCCAAGCACACTGAATGCTATAACAGCAATGCCAGGTCTCATGATTTAGTCATGAGGCACATGAGTTTTTTGTTTAAATTTGATGTTCGCATGATCTCAATATTTTTCATGCAAATCTTGTTATTTCTGCATCCTTTCACACTCTAGCTTAAATTGCTTGTCAATTGTATTGCACTCCTTGAGTGCAGTGCTTCCGAGATTCATTGGTATGATTTTACACATCTATTTATAAGTATTACTTTGGCTTTTTAACTCTTAAAAAAGATGTAATACATCACCCAGAATCTCTTAACTGAGCCAGATCAGTTGGAAGCAGTATTTTGGCTTTGTTTTGGGGAACACTAATGCAGAAAGAGTTTAATTATCAGCATTGAAATCAGCCCAACTGTGGGGCTCAGAAGAACTGATAAGAGCAAACAGAACAGAGAGACAACATATAGAAGTTAATAACACTGTTGTGTTTCAAATATATCTCATTAGAAAGGGAGGAAAATGCACTTTTTCCTTACTACACCTCAAAGCAGGAGGGTCTCTGGTCCTTAAATTAGCAGCAACTCCTCTAGCTTCTCCTTTTGGAAATTCTTTCTCCCTACCCACCCATCCTGCAGGGTTGGTTTACTTTACTCTGAAACATCACAGTCTTTCATGTCTGAGAGACTAAGATCATAGCCCATGTGCCCAAGTCATGGCAATATTTTTCCCTCTTTAATCAAGGGGTCATCAAAGGACTTTAAGAATCTGCATATGTGTTCATATGCTCAGGCTGAGTCTAACTAAAACCAGTTAGAGCTGACCGGGATGGCTCCAAGAGCTCGTTCTCCCAGAAAAGACTGGCAGTCACCACAACTCTAGATTAATGAAAAATCTTTCTAAAAGAGAAACAGAAGTTTGATATACACACACTCACACACACAGAGTCCTCAATAATAAATCATTGTCTCCCACAGAGCAAACATTTTTTTATTAAAGTTGCTCTAAATGAATTCAATTATTGATGAAAAGGAGGACAGAGCAAAACCAAAAAGCAGTAAAATTGCTGAGCATCAAGAGGTAAAATATGACTTGTTTACATATGGACCAGAACAATTATTCCATAGACTCCTTTTAGGCTTGTCTAAGCACATTCTTTGTGCAGGTAGAGAGAAAGACAAATAGAATATCAAATCAAAGCACATATCATACCTCTGTTTAGAGGAAGATTGTCCACTGGACAAGCTTAGGAAAAGTTGAGTACATCAGGAAAAATCTTTGTCTTTCACTGCAGTTTTGAAAATAATGAAGGTTAGAAATTACAAACCTAAAGCAGGTAGAGATCTGCTCAATTTGTTCCTGAGAGGAAGGCAAAGGCACAAAATCTGAACACATTAACGTGTTTTGAATAACTGCCATTAAAATGTTTTGTTTGGAATAAAGATGCCGATGGTCTCTCCTCCAGGGTTTCTCATACGGGCAGGCAAAAATTATTTTTATTGTGGCATACCCAGGGTGCACAGCCCAGGCTTGGGATAGGACTTTTTCCCCACAAGAAAGGGAGATTTAGAAGGAAAGAAGAAGGTGACCAGAAAACAGGAGAAAACCCTCTAAGTGTCAGGATATTTGCTCCTTCCACCACTGCAGCTACAAAGAGGTAAGAGGGGTGATGGCCCTGTCTCTCCTTTCCTCAGGCCCCATTCTTTTTGTCAATGCCAGCAGTGCTAGAAGCCCAAGGTGATGCTGTTCTGGACTGTGACGCCTTTGCTGAGGCAGAGGGATGGCCCCCACAGGCCCCTGGATGCGTGGCTCTCCTCTGGCTCTGCTGGAGGAGAAAAGGGAGGTGAAAACCCAGCTGCCTTCATCATCCAGGAAAGAAATAGGACAAAAGCAGAGCAATGTAGCGTGACGAAGAAGGGGTGCCTGCTCAGTGAGCTGGGACAAAGGCTTGTAGAAATCTGTCAGAAATATCATAAGGAAAAGTATAGAGTTATTACCATTTCTATAGCGCTTAGGATCCTCCGGTGGCAGAACATTTTCAGTGATTGTTTCTGTTTGGTGGAATCAATTATCTCCTGATAGATTCTCCTTCCAAGCTTAAGATTGCATTTAAAAACTCATCTGCTCCCTGAATTCTAATTGTATATGTTTTGAACTGTAGATTTTTGGAGTAAATATTTTGCTTATGAATGTCTTTATATTTCAAAGTGGTTGCCAAACCCATTTACGTGTCTGCATGGTAAAAACTGCTCTACACGCAGTACACAATTTAACTTGGATATCTGGTTTATTAAGCATGGTTTGATATGCTATCAAAGTGAGAAACAAAAAGACAAAGCTGAGAAAAATGAAGATCACTAACGTTTATCTATTTTTAAAGTCACATTTGTGTCTTGGAAGCTTTATTTATTATTTCAATGGGCATTCAGACATGCTAGAAATAGTATTATTATTAATTTTATTTCAGACAACAAAGTGAAAATGGAGGAGAAAAACCTGGCAATAAAGAATAAAATTGCCCTGTTTATTTTTTCATTGTTGAATCAAGCAGTCTTATATGTAGCTGATATTGTATGTGCATAATACAATTCCTTCTGAAGGACACTTAAATGCTTCATAAAATGAGTGGAAATCCCAAATGACATACTAATGTCTTCCTTACTCAAGTCACTTTGAAAGTTAGTGAGCATTTTTCTGGCTAATTAGAGAAAAAAACAGCTGATCAGGACGTTGTTCTGGAAGAGGACACCAGACTTGGCCTGTTTGTGTAAATGTGGCTCACAGGAGATGCTGTCACACCGGAGTGAGGTGTGCCTGGCCTTGTCAAAGAGCGCTGGCTGAGAGGCAGTTTGGAGCCCAGGTGCAGCTGTGACTGTGGGCAAAACCTTCCCACCATCTTCAAACAAAAAGAAAGTTGATTGCCTTTCTCAGCTCCGTGCCTTGCTCCTGCGCCTTCAATGGCTCTGCTGACTCTCAGAGAATAACAAGAGCTACATCTGTGTGAGTCTGCTTTTGAAGGCCGCCTTGGAGCTGGAGTGGATTGAAGTTGAAGCATTCAGACAGTCTATAGGTATCATCTGCAAGGAACGTATTATGAGGAACACTCAATCCCTAATTAATGCTGTATGTGCAATACGTGCATTTATTTCACAGCTGCTGAATTTGTGCAAGGTTTGAGGTACTTTCAAGTATGGATAACGCAGAAGTGAAAAATTAATATGAAGATGGAAAGCAGGCTTGGGGTTTACAATGGGTGGCTGAGGACATTGTGTGGCTTAATTTTTCCATTTCTGCTGATGCAGTTGTCCCCTGGGCCACCTGAGCTCATATTTTTCTGTGATGTATTACTAGTAAGGCTTTAAAGAGTTTCAGAAAGATCAGTCCTAGTTGCAATCACTGTTCGTCTCTGTAATTACGGGCATTGGTATCAATCCTGCTTTCAGGTCTTCCTCTCACTGGCATTTCCATGATGCTGTCTGTCCCCAGAAAACCCCATTTAGAAATCATCTTTCTTTGCAAACTTTTCTTTTTTTGCAGTACCATTTCTCCATGCAAATCTTAAGCTGCGAATGGCAGATTATTTGCAAAAAGCAAATACAAAAGAGAAGAAACCACAGCTAAGCAAATTATTTTGTATAAGTTTTCTTTGGAATGGTGTGTTGGTTTTCTTCCTAATACCTGTCTCTCTCATAGAAACCTTTCTACAGTCCCTGCTTCAGAATGATATAACACAAGAATTGCAACACTTTATCAAGGGATAGATGGGTTAGTTTGGTTTTTTAAGTCTGGGATTTGACTTGGAAGATCTGTTTTCAGATTTTCCATTTTCCATAAGTGATGCACACTTTGTAAAACTCCTAAGTGAAGTACACTTAGCAAAATTCCTGTAAACCAATGGCAGCTTTAACTTCAAAAATCAAACTGATATTACAGGAAAAAAAGAAAAAAATTGGTTTTTTAGAATGAAAAGAAAGTACTCCCTATTTGGAATCCTAATTTGCTTTTACTTACCAATCTATAGCTGATTATGTGTTATGCACATTATACAGTACTTCATCTCAAAATAACAAGTAGCATGGATGACACGCTAGCAAACATCTGATGAAGGAAAAATACTAATTCTCTTCATGCAACAAAGCACTATAATATTTCTGACTTGAAAAATTTCATTTAAAATTTATGTCCTAAACCCCAGACAAATCAATATTCCAAGCATACCAGAAGATCAAAAAATGTTTTTGCCATTTGAATGCAACCTTGCCCCTGCTGCTTTATGTACTCAGCCCCCAGGACATGCCCTCACCACTCACGGCACCCTCTTCAGTGCTCAGGACAAAATTGCACCTTAAGGAAATGACAATGCAGCTGTTTGCCGATTATGACATACTCTGGAACATCTCAAAATGAGATGAAAATCTCCCAGGCTGCCTGAATAAGGGTTTTATTATTTCCCAGGCCTTTCTTCTACAGCATAATGAGAATAAAAGCTTCTGAGATGCACTGATTTTACCTAAGATACCATAATGCAGAGAAAACAGCCCCTCTTTCTTTAACAAAGAACCCAAAGATTTCACAAAAAAACCCAAAAAACAACAACAACAACAAAAAACCCAACAAAAAACCGAAAAACATCACGTGGGGAAAAGAACGAATATTAGAGAAAGGAAGCTATTTTCCTTGGTCAAAAAACAAAAAAAAAAATCTGAGTTTGAGCCCACAACACATTCAGGCTTGAAAAATACATTAATCTAGTGAGGTGTGGAACCTCTAAGGTTGTTCATTATTGGCATTTAAAGCTACTTTCAAGCAACACCTGGACGTGAGTAAGCACTGTGATCAATGTTAGCAGTGGTTGGCAGTTCTGCAGAAAAAATAAAAAGCCATTTTAAAGCCACAAACTGTAATATCATCAAACCAGTAGCAATAGCCTAAGTACCCCAAAATATTTATTGTGAATTCTAGAGCTCTTCTACAGGTGACCCAATGCTCATTGTCTGATTCCAGATATAGTTTCTGTTCTTTAATTATCTCAATATTATTAGCAGCTTTACTATTCATTATCCTAAATATGCTTTTCAATATGTTCTTGTCTTGCAGTATTTTTAAAAAATGCTTATACTAACATTTTCTAAAAGTCACAATTTCCCTCTACCAATAATGTGAGTCCCAGGATGCAGTCATTTGTCTCATGCATTAAATTTGAGGATGAAACACTTTGTTTCCTTTCCCATTTGGATTACTGATTGAAAAGCCCGAGCTTTCTGCAGTGTTACTGAGACTGTGAAGTCACTGCCAAAACTCAGAGAAGCTGTAAGGTTTTCTATTTTCCATGTAGCCAAAAATACCTGATAAACCATTTATTCCTATATAGCTGTCATTATGCCCAGGAAGAACTTGCACTGATCTAATTAATATCACTGCTTCCAGATAGTGACGCTTAAACAGAGATTAAAATTGCTTAGAGATGAGTATGAACACTATTTCACAGATGGGGGGAAAAATTATTTGATTAATTGGTTTGCAGAAGACTTTGCAAAGAGAAGGTAAGATCAAATGTATCTGATTCAGATCCCGGTTATTTTTATATTACTATCATATTTTTGCCTGTAAATATATCTATGCATATGTATTACACACACATATACACATGTATCTCATTTAAGCTAAAAAATGTGTTCCAGAAAAATACTGTTCTTAAAGCAGCTAATATTCACATATATATCTTGTGCCTCAAACTGTGGGTGTAACAAGTGTTATTTTGGAATCTAAATATCATAGAATGGCTTGGGTTGCAAGGGACCTTAAAGATCATCTCGTTCATGAACAGGGACACCTCTAACTAGGCCAGGTTGTTCAAAACCCCATCCAAGACCCCATGCAGCACCAAGGCTTATCTCATGGGAAACAAATAAGCTCATGGCAAAAGAGAAATGCAGTCCTGTGAGCAAGTAGCACATTCCCAACACTCTCCATTCCACCAGCTTCAGATTCCTGTCATACACCATATATCTAGGCTGTATTTTCAAATACAGGTACACAGAAGTACAAGTAGGGAAAAAAGAGGGAAAAGGTACAGTCCAAAGTTACCTTTTCCAAGTTAGAACGTTGAGGGGCATCTTCAGGACTGTGATAAATTCCTCCAGAAGGAAGGACAGTGAGTGTGGCTTTGTACACACAAACTCATATTTCTGCAAGTCTATGGAATGATAGAGGAGCCAGTTTAGTCTTACTGGCATAGCCAAATTGGTACCAGCAATCACCAATTAATTGTCTTCGTGCTTCATATGATGGTAGAAGAGCAGCAGTTTTGCACGTAACCCACACTGCAAAAAAAAAAAACTTTCAGAAAACAGAACAAATCACTACACATTTCAAGGCCTTTTCTAATCCAACCAGAAGACGGGGACAGGCATAATTTGTGCAGTCTGGGGAATGATCTGGAGCATATGTCTGATGAAGAGCAGCTGAGGTTGTTCAGCCTTGAGAAAAGGAGGCTCGGGGGGACCTTATCACTCTCTAAACCCCCTGACAGGAGGGTGTAGCCTGGTGGGATCAGTCTCTTCTCACAAATAACTACTGACAAGACAAGAGGAAATGGCCTCAAATTGCAACAAGATAAGGGTAGATTGGATAATAGAAGAAAATATTTCACTGAAAGGGTGGTCAGACTTTGGAACAGGCTGCCCAGATTTGAAAGATGTGAAGATGTGTTTCCTGGGGGCATGGTTTAATGGTGGGCTTGGCAGTGTTAGGCTGATGATCTTAGAGGCCTTTCCCAACCTAAATGATTCCATGATTCTCTCCTAAGCTGTCCATCATCTGTTTGATAGACAGAGTGCAAAGAAAAAGAACAAACAAAAAACTAACCCCTTACCAGTCCAAAAATCTTCTCATTTAGAATGAAGCCCAGCATGTAAGAAACACAGATGGAAAACAAACAAACAAACAAACACACCCCAAAACCCAATAACAACAAAAAAGAAAAATGCTGAGTAGCTCCAGAGGACAGATTTAATTTCCCATCTACGTGACTGCTGAGCTGATGCATCTTTTACTCTCGCATAACTGTTTGTTTGCCCATAGCTTCCAAACATCGCTTCATTTATTGAGCCAATTCGTCGGCTTGGGTCAGGTTCAGACATAAATCTGTGTCCTATACCCACGTTGCTAATATGCTTAAACCAAAGTAATGAATGCTGCACTTACCAGATAAGTATAATAAATACAAAACCCCACAAAACAGCTGGATGTGTGTGTACTTGATGAGAAAATAATGCTCTGAGACACAATAATCTTTTTCCTATTAGTAACTTATTCCACAAGCCTATTGAATTTTGAGTTGTCCTTATATTTCAGTGTCTTCTCATGTGTGATGCACAGACAATTCCACACTTGAATTCCAGATGGACATCCAAATCATCTGATATATTTAAGCCATAATTTTGAATTTCTTAAACAAGCTGTTCCTCACTATGAATTTTTTTTACAGCATTACTTGGAGCCTTGCAATAAACTCCAGGCCATATTTTCTAAATTCAGAATTTAAGTTGATCTCACAGAACGTTCTTGTAAAACTTAGCACACACAAAATAAATTTGTGTACTACCTTTTTTTTGTCGATACAAATGCATATTTTGTACACATAGAAAAATCTTTAGTCCAGAATTTGTAGGGAAAGTTTCAGATATCACATAAAAAAGTTACCAGTTTACTTAATTGCAGCCTGTTCTTCAGTTAAGGAATCATAACTTCTATTATTCCTGTCCATTAAAAGGAGTCAATATATTCTTGAAGGCAGATGTGAAGCAAAAGCTGGCATAACTCAAGGTATTAAAATACTTGCAACATTTTGTTGCAGCCATTACATTTCAGCCCTTTGTGCCTATCACAAAGTTTTCCGATTTAGGGCTCAAGCTGGAAGACGCATCGCTGGTGTGTAATGGAAACATCCTCTTCCCAGATAGTGCTGGGAGGGTCAGGGTGGCTGTGCGATTTAGGAAACCATCAGAACGATGCTGCTGAAGTGCAGTGTCACAGCACTCACAGTACACACACTGAAGGTGGAGGTCTGCCTCGCGTCTTTTGTCTCGTTTTACCAAATAGTTTGATACAATGGAGTGTTGAATAAAGGAACCATTACTTTCAAATGCAAGTGCTTGGCCCTTAAAAAGAGAAGACACAGAAATGGGTGCAAATTTACCTCCTGCTGAGCAAAATAGGTTTTTGAGATTCATCTACAATGTGTAGTCTGAGTTTCTGGTTTTCGTGTTCCCCATTCAATGTGAGAGAGGCTCAGACTGTCCCAAAGTCTGCTCCTTCTGCCGCAATCAGAACAGTGCACTAAAGAGGTTTGCCCTGTGTGAAGGAGTTCATGCTTGTCCCTACAGATCTTGAACCACTCTGGTAGTGCATCTACTGAACTGGAACCCGTAACAGTTTCAACAGATGCGGCGTAGCAAGACTGAGCACGGAGCAATGTCTGCAGCCATCAGGGAATCAGACGAAGGCTGAATACTACACTGGGATGAGACTGCAATTTTAAAATAAAAATATCAGAGATAAATTATGGGATAAATTGAACATCAAGAAATAAAACAACCAACTTCTTTTTTTTCCCAATTTTGTTTTAAGTGGAGAAACAAGAAAGTCTTGATGTGGCATTTGCTCCTTCACCTGAGTCATAAATCATTTGCATCTTAGACTGAAACCATGCCTTTGGTACTCTTTGGAGGAAACATATTTCCCAAAATGCTGCCTGGTGGTTTGTTTCATGTATCTCTAGAATACAAAAATTACTCAAGTCCTTTCTTCTGTCAGATTGGAAATGTCAGTCTTCTACTTTAGCACTCTATTTTAACACACACTCTCTTTGTCTTTCAAATAAATGCCTCTTTTCCTAACATGAATCCACAGAAAAAGCACAAGAACAGCCAATCATAAAAACACCATCAAGACACGAAAGTCATTGTTTGTTCTGCTCCTACACACCCTGCCTCTTAATTGTTCCTCTTGCACCTTACTTAAAACTCCGTGGGACCAGATCAGACACTGTTTTTGTATTTGTGAAGTGCTCGGCACCATTGGTTTCAACTGCTCCTTTTGCACTAATATAATCTCCCACTGGCTGAAAGATCAGTAAACTTAGCATGGCAAAAGTCAAAGAGGCAAGCACTAATCTTCTTCATTGCAACACTTTGTGTTTCTGCATCTGGAGACAGGTATTGCCCTTACCCACTTTACGAATCCTTTGTATTTTCAAGCAGAGGACAGAAGGTCAATGTCACTGCTGCTTTGGTCTTTTGACATAAGAGGATCCAGAAAATATTTCCACCAATGATATCCCCATATACGCTTTTGAGGACACCAGCAGCTGCTGAGTGATCTGGATAGGTCTCAGAGAAAGCACACCGTGTATTTATGCCCTGAATTTACATTAGATTGATATATAAATTCCTGATAGAAGACTTGCTTGGTTGACACTTTTCCAGAAAGGCATCCACAGGCTTTTCTTCCTTTGCTCTTAACTGTCTAGAGTTTTGCTTCAAACACTACAGGGAAAACCAGAATATTCTGTTAGGTGTGCAGAAGTCCACTAGAATCAAATGACTGCAGTATTCGCAGAAATAAAACCAGAAATGGCATTGTCTCCTTTTCAGGAGACACAGTCTCCTGAAATGACACAGTCTCCTTTTCAGGAACCACTATGGAAAAGGCACTCATGACAATATAAAGGCTCTATGAAACAAAAATAAACCAGAGCCAAATTCTCTGGCAGCACAGGGTGCTGTTGAAGCCTTGTTGTGTGCATCAGTTACAATCAGGAGGTCAGGTTGTCAACCTCGTCCGTGAACAAGAATGGGAACTGTTCAACCTGATTACATTCCTGTCTTGTGTGGTCAAAAACATCAGTTACGGAACAGCAGTAGAGAATTTTCATACTGATATTAAGGCTGTAGAGTATAAGGAAAACTTTCCATTACAGCACCTGTACACACACAGCAATGTTCATAATCTGACCATTATTCTACAATACTACAACTCTACAATGAAATATTCTACAATTCATGTGTCTTGTCCAATTAACTATTTACATACATTGCCATAGCTTTGTCTGCTGTTTCAAGGACAAATGTTAGAGTTCTTAGTGACCTTGTCTACCCAGATAATCTTGTGCAAAACAGCTGTAAAGCATTTTCAAAAGAGAATGGTATATTGCTAATCTTGCTATAAGAAATAGCAAGACATAAAGCATTGGAACACCTAGCACAACTTTGTTTTTTCTGCTCTGGAAAACATCAGCAGTTTCCAAGCCAGCAACATGCTGACTGGTAACAGAAAACCTGAGCTGGAAGAGAGGCCTCATTGTTTTCATTCAGATTATAACACTAATTAGAATTCCATATTATGCATTTACATTGATTAGTTATGCACATCTATTATATGCAACAAACTTTCTCTAACTAAGTACTCTGCAAGCACTTACTGACTAAAGAAAATTTTAAAAGACTGTCAAGTTGGACAATAAACTATTTTGCTGAGACAAGAACAAAATGTGGAAGATGCCGAAGGCAGGAAGAAAAGATCTGAGAGAAAAGTAAGAGAGAGGGAACAAAGGAGTGATGGCAGCTGGAAAGGAGGAGGAAGCAAACAGCAGTCAGGATCAGGATGACAAGGAGGAACAGGAAAAGTAAGTATAGAAGTTTCTCACAGCATTAGGAGAGGAACAGTGAAAGAAAGGAAGATTTGTGCATTTGAGTTCAACACTTCTAATCTGAAGCCTCATTTTTCCTCAGTGACTCTAGGGGCACCAGAGACTCAAATGTCATGCCCAGAGGAGCTCTGGCATAAAGAAAATGTAAAAACGGTGCACTGCTCCAGAGCAGGAGCCCTGCAAAGTGAGCAGCCACTTGACTACAATGATTCTGCTGACTGAGGCACTACTCCTAAATAAATACATAAATATATTATTGTGTTTTAACAATGACAAAAAAATAGTCTATAGATTCAAGAATCTTTTGTTTTTAAAGGGTGTCCCCACATTACCAGCCCTGTACACAGCTGGTTGAAACATCTTCACAGGTCAAGTCCTTAAATGACCTCTTCTCTTTTGGGAGAAAAGTAACAACAACAAGGCATGATGTTTAAACATCTGCTGCATTCCACATAATTATACTGATGATGCCATGAAAAACTAAAGTGTCTTATTGTCTTATTCTCCCTCCAAAGTTTCTCTCGCCTTTGGCTGATTTGGTCTCTGTTCAGCTGGTATATGAGATGGACCATTACAAAGATCTTTGCTGTGGGGCTCTTCAAAGCACAACAAAATGTTTCCATCTTTATGACAGTTAGCTCTTGAAGAATCATGAGTTTCCCGCAAATCTTTTAAATATGGAACTTTTCCTCCCTACAAATTATGGATGAAGCTAACTTTTCTTTTTCTCTTCTCCAACTGACATCCTCAGTTTCCTTTTATGAAGGAATTTTACTTTACACGTAGATACAGTACTTCTCTAAAGCCAGCTGTAGATTTGGTAGGAAGCATGCCAATTCCATTATTCTAGAAACTCAAACTAGCAGCGAATATTGTACCAAGAGTAAAAAAATATTGCAGTAAGCATCCATTCTTGTCAGACCAATTCTGCCTTTCCTTTCCCTTTCCCCAGATGATTACCAGTTTACACTTGACAAGTTTGCAGCAAGAGCAGATACACAATCAGCTGAATGTATCATTCTGTCACCAGACAAGGCAGGGTAACATACTAAGGACCACATATGACAACCTAAATATTATAATCAGCTATCCTGCTTGGATATTTCACAAATATTTCACTGTAGTTGCTTACAAGCCAAGAATAACTTGCAGAAGGCTGTGGATACAGATAGCTAAACTGGTCTTCTAGTTTTCTTCTGCAGGTGAATAGTCCACATCAGCCACAGAGCAACCAAAAAATGTGCACAAACCAGTATCTGATATAGTTTGTCCTATGAGAACTGAAGACATTTTCTCAGCGTGTTGCACATGTGTGACATCTCACATCACGCACTTGTGATCTCCATCCTAGTCTCAAAAAGAAAGCTGAGATTTTGCAAGCTGGGCTGACGTCTAAGCTTTATTTCTCAAACAACTGGATACATCTGGTGTTTCTAAAGGCTGAGTTGAAGATAGTATTATAATCTTGCAAATGTTTCTGAACCCCAGCTCCAATTTACATTCCACAGATAACATGAGCAGCTCCTCTCCTCTTAACATTAGTAACACTTCTGTTTCCAAACAAGACCTCACCCAAGCAAAGCTTTGTTCTTCTGGGTCTGGGAGTGTCCTGTGAGCTCTTATGTTCCTTGGATTAGCTCATGCTAAGGGGCACAGATTTGCAGAGCCGGAGTTACAATGGAAAGTCAGGAAAACAGGAGATGGATACAATTCAGGAAACTAAAACCACAACAAAGAAAATCTGTAGATGGAATTAACAGCAGCTTTCTCCTCACAGCCTTGAAAGTATCATCACATGGCAAAAACACACAAAGCATTATGTACTGATGCTTTGGAGATAAGAAAAAAATATTTATATTTCACCCCCGATTGTTACAGAAATATCTGCAAAACATAAAGTGATATAAATATCTCCCAGTAATACAGACATTAATGTCTAACATTCACAGTGCTTGTGTTTATTTTCCTATACCACTCTTACCACTGCCATCTTTGCTCTATTGGTAATTATCAGGAAGGTTGCCTTCTATTTATTCTGGCAATGCTGCCATCTCTTTATCCCACCAGGTGCTGAGTAGCTACCCCCAATCTCCTCTCTCTGAGTTTACTGGCAGACTTCAATAGCAGAGCAGTTACTCCCATCTTTACTGATGATAGAAGGAATAGTGCTTTTAGTAAACTGGCAGAAATAATACCCTTAATGCCAGCAGTTCATTCACTGCTATCCCACCAGAGATCCCTGACACGCAACATCAGTATCTGGGGTCACTACATGGACAAGCCCACAATCCCATAAAATATAGCAGTGTTTTAACACACAAAGGGAATAGAAGAAACAAAAAATGACAGTTCATTGTCTGGAGGTGACTGTTGGATCTTAGTCTTTCAGGCTGCTCCAGATGGGGAGACTTTTGCCTTTTTAAAGTCACATCACTGCAATGATTCCCCACATACGCGTCCCTGACAGGTATAGTTTAACAAATTTATTTATCTATATAATTTATATATTTACCTATATAATTTATATATTTATCTATTTATCCTGAATGTTTTTATTAATGACGATAAAGAATTGCAAGAGAAACACTCTTTCTTTACCATTGTGCCATGAAAGCAACATATTCCATCTTAAACCACACGGTCACGTTGTAAAAAAGGACCACATGCTGCAAAATCTGTCACTTATTTGGTAGACAGAGTCTGTAAAGTACCCATTGCAAAAAAGTATAAGAAACAACCACAATCTACACTTTTATGGCTCTTAATCCTTGTTTGAGTTCATTGCTACAGGCCTGCTTCACCCTAATGGGGACTTCTACAAATGAGCAGATTCTCTGAATTCAAGAGTAATTAATCTAATGGGACTAGTAGTGCTGGTATTAGAGTAGTAGCAATACAAGATTTGCACGTAAGCCGTACATTTCCCTGCCATTCTATGAGCTATTCGTTTCCAAATGAAAACTCTTGGTAGTTTGTGTTTATTTTTGTTTTGAAGTACTTCATAATTTGTTTCATTACTGACACAAAAGCTTCCCTAGAAAGCAAAAACATTTGTTTATTTTAATTGACCCTGCCTTGAAATCATCATAGGATTTGTTTGTTGGCCAAAAATATTTCAACAATGGTGTGATTACAAAGCTAGCTGAAAACATGGATCTGAGAGCTTTTTCTCTAAGGAAAACATTTTTATTTTAAAAAACAAACTCCTTTCCTCAATCTTCTAAGGTCAAATTCTTCGAAAACTTTATTTGGGCCCCCCAAACGGTTGCTAAGACCAAACTGTTTACTTCATGGTGCACACAGTAGTTTTTCAATATTAAGAGTTATGCCATTCATGTGGAGAGTACACGTCAGGTCTGGGTGTGGAAGTGAGAAACAAAACAAAACAAAACCCACATCTTACCAAATCAAATCCACCGAAGAGACTCATCACTATTAATTGGCTCTGCTGTGCATGTAGCAAGTAATGCAACTCTGTGCTACTGCTCTGTAAGGGCTATTTGTATACTGTGACACACTGAAATACTCTGCTGGAAAAGTAGAAGTCTAAAACAACAGCAAAGCCCAGTTTCACCAGCCAGCTCTTGTCTGCCTTCGTTAGCATCAGTGAACTCTAAGAAGGACCGACACCTTTATGTGATGCAGAGAATTAGGACCAAAACGATCCTTCCACAACCTGATGTGGTTTTACTCGCTGAAGTACATTGACCCTTTTAAATTTGTTTACCATTTTGACCTTTCTAAATTAAGCCTCTACTATTTTTTTTCCTGTGGACAGTAAAGCACACAAAAAAAATGTGAACTAGGTACAAACTGATCAAAGATTCATTAAGAGCAAGACAAATAACACACCAAGTTAAATGCACTATACCATTAGATGATTTAAACAGCTGCTCCAGTAAATTGCACTTCACACTGCAAAAGTAAGACCTAATAGATAGAACCACTTCCTTAAGAAGTCAGAGTAAGCCAGGTTTTGTCTAGCTGATATTTCTGTATTTGAGGGATTTCATATTAATGTATGCATTAATATCTAAAACACACAATGCTACTTTAAGCCTACAAGAATAGAAAAGAAAAGGTGAAAAATGAGACATCTGTTTAAGAGAGTCAATACAGGTCAGAGGTGTTTAATATTGTTGCTAATCACCATATTTTCCATGTAAAATACGCAGAAAGAAAGTCACAGTTTGACAAAATGTAGCTGCAACACAGTCAGTGGAGATCAGAATAAAAGAGCTACTGTCTATCATATTTTTCCTGTTTTAGGAAACGAGAAGCCAGATGCCAGCATCAGCTTCCTGCAGTCAGTATGCTTACATGGAAGCAATCGGCAATGAGAAATTAGAGTGCAATCAGTTTAAGAAACCAAAAGCAGGACGGTAGGGTCCAAGAAGAACCTCACTATCTGCCAGTGCAGAGTAAAAGTCCTATTCACTAGTAGAGGCACTAACTCACTACCATTGTTCCCAATTCCTTATGCCAAGATTTAAATAGCAAGACTTGGACAGGCCCAGTAAGGGATATCCCCATCAGACAAACCAACATACAGCACAATCCCCAAGATGCCACTTCTTGAAATACAATCAAGAAGGTACAAAATGCAATGAGATAAATCCATTTTAAGTATGGTTCCAGCCCCTTGAAGATTTAATCAGTCTAAGTTTGAGAAATTATAATGGATATATAAGGTCATGGTAAACCATTTATCCAAACCACCTCTGCTTTGAGTGTGAGAGTGGTCCAGAACTCCAAAGGTCCTTCCCATCTAAATCAGTCTCTGTATCACCCATTTATACCTCATCCAAAACTACAAACAGAGCATCAGACCTCCTTCCTTTTCCTATGCCACTATCTGAACTGAGCCTGCTAAATTTTGCTCCCCACACTGGTTTAAAGATTAAGGTCATCCTTGAGAATTCTTTCACAAGCTTCCCAATTTCCCATCCAAAACTCAAAATGCAGTAAAGCAGCAACTGTAGCATGAAATTTTGACAGACAATTTGGAAAAAATACGTCTTCACAATACTTAAACCCCGAGAGTTTCAAAAAAATGATGGAAACACCACTTCTTAATGAGATGGACAATGACAATTTCAATGGGCTTTGCATTCATGAGTCAATGATTATGCTATGCCTGAGACTCCCATTGTTTTATCTGATTGCTCTTATTTCTGTCAATTCAATTTGTCCTCATGACTTTGTGCAGGAGTGATAACAATTTGGAGGCAAATGGGCTTGAAATAGGAGGGTCACACTCCTTTCCTCCCTGCTAGGACAGCCTCAAAAAGAACCTTGCACTTGCCTATGAAACTTGCCTGCACTGGATTTGCCAGAAGAGGATCATGCTCCCTAAATTTCCTGTCACTGGCTTCTATGATAATGTGGTGACTGCCAGCATACCCTCACAGTCATGACTTCCACAGTGTGGCACATTTCCAACAGGTTTTTAGATGCAGGATCCCCAGAATCCAAAGGCTCAACCACTCCTTAGTGCACAGACAGTGCATTTGAGTGGTCACACAGTACAGAACTGAAATTTTCCGTGGCCAAGACACTCTTGGAATTGAAACAGGAAGCCCTGCTCAGAAGTAGAGTTTATTGAGTCAGGTGGAATGCCATTCTAGCATGGTTATCACACTTCCAGGACTGAAGCAGGTATTGCCACACACTCCTGTGTATGAGTGTAGGCACACACATTCCAAACCCTTGGAACTAGCCCAAGACTGTTTTTTCATTTCTTTAGTACACACTGTAAAAACACTCTAAGCCACTCCAGAAAAACATGATTTCTCAAGATGTTAACCTTTAACTTTTTGAATGTAATTCAATCATAGCAAGATATCAGACAGCATGATATTTCACTAGTATAAATAAAAATATTACAAATGAAGGCACTGTTTCTTTTAGGAAAAGACTGACAGCAAAAAAACCCCTTGTGACAGGCATGTGACTCATATTCCTTTGAATGAAGTGTTGTTAACTGTGTTGATAACAACATTTCTTTAACCCAAAAAGGATTCACCTTAGAGAGACAAACAACCCCACTGAAGTCATCCTAGATTTACAAAGTTATGAGATCGATACCAGTGAAAGATACAGGGTTTCTAATAACATTACTCAGAGTGAGGCTTATACAAAAGCAATGTCCAGCAGGAGATAATGACTGCAGACAGAGCAGAGGGAAGAAAAAAAAGAGAAATCTAACTGAAATGAATAAGACATCAGATTTGTGGAGGTATTTTTAAAAGAAGGGGCACTAGAACAGATTGCCAAGAAAAACTGTAGATGCTTCATCCCTGGAAGTGTTCAAATCCAGGCTGGATGAGGCTTTGAGCAACCTGGTCTAGTGGAAGGTGTCCCTGCCCACGGAAATGAGATGATCTTTAATGTGCCTTCCAACCCAAACCTTTCTGTGATCCTATGATTCTCTCACAGTTGCACAATCTGCTTGCTCCATTACAATCAGCCACTGATAGAATCACTTTACTCACTTTTCCAATGACAGCAGCAGTTTCGGTGGACATGTCAGCAAACAGTGTCATGAGGACAAACAGCAAGACAGATGCGTAAAATTTCAACAGGAGAACTGTAGAAATGTTACTTTTTTCCCCCCTCAGGTGTGCATTCATAAATGCATATTGCCACTGCACTCAGTACTTTAAAATCTCTTTTAAGCATTTACTAGGATTTTAAAAACCTGTGATTTTTGGAGACTGTTTTTCAAAAGGGAGTGGAAAAGTTGTAATGTCAGGCAGATAGTAAAACAGTGCACTAGCAGATAGTCAAGAAAAAGAGGAATATTATATATGTTCCAACAAAGCAAAATTGCTTTATCCACATGGAAGTCACAGTGCACCTCATCGGAGCATTGGAAACTTTAATAACCATGGGAAAAGAAGAACAGACATCAGTTGCATCACTCTGAGGCTGGCAGGGAAAAAAAAAATCTATGAATGTTTATTTTCAGTTGGTCTAGAACTGGCTTCATTTTGTCACCAGATGTTGCCTTATGCACTTTTAATCAATGTGAAACATTTCACCTGGCATGTCCACCCATGTACTTTCTTGCTTCTAAGAGGCTTCTAAAAAAACCCAAGACACCAAGTTAGATCAAACATCCCTATTTAAGAACTGGAAACATTAACAGCACTTCTATTGAAGTAAATGAGGAGACAATAGCAAAGAAGAATGCCAAATCAATAAAAAAGCCCCCAATTTTTTCTTTCTTTTAATGGATACAAGCAAAATACTAAATGTACAACCAGATCAGGTTGCGCCAAACCCTCCTCAGCTACAAAACCATGCATTCAGAACACTCCAGTTGACACTTGTTGTGTGACACCCTGTTTACTCCTGCTGGGCTGAGAATTTGCCACTTCTGCTGTTGCTTGACCCATCAGAAATGCAGATCTGGGGAATTTCACAAAGTCCTTGGGAACAGATTTTTTTTTCTTCTGGTTTATTTCTGCTTGCAAATGACCATTTAGAATGAAGCCTGCAGAATATCCCATACTACTTCCCTATCTCAGTTCAGCATCTATTTAGAGGAGAATCTGAAGAAAAAGGGAGTTGTCTGCAGTGAACAAAAAAGTCCAACTCCTCCAGATGAGTATGCAAACCTGATATGAATATTAAGTAGCAAACATGACATATTAATTTTGCACTGACAAAATAGAAATAAGGGAAAAACCTGGAAAAAACCTGCCAATTTCCATCCTTGACTGTCATATATGTTCTAATGTATGTTAATTCCACTAGCTGTATTGTGATCATAACAGTCCACCCCAACCACATGTGGGGTCAAGCAATATGCTGGGGTGGAAATTCTTAAGAGTCATTGTACATGTTATTTTATTTGTAGTGAGAAATATTTATTTTTCACTGTGCTGTCAGGATTATATCAGGAGCAAATCCTCAATAATTTTTTGATTTTGAGCCTTTTCAAACACAGGGGACCTACACTTAGAATTGCAGTAGTTTCTATGTACTAAATACTGCAAGAATCATAAGGGCCTTGGCTCATATTTTGTTAACAAGGGCAAATTTCCTTTAAAGAAAGAACTAATTACTTCTGTTTCGGATTCCAAACTCCCTCCAGGTTGTATTGTAATGAGATTCAAAAGACACGCCAGAAGTGAGTTGAAAGCACATTTGGCATTTTTAAATATGCATTCAGATAAACTCGATAAATCTGTTGATACACTGTTATCTATTGCTCTATACAATACCCTGACATGTTATTCTTTACACAAAATCTGCCATTAAACACCCTGCATTTTCAGTAAAAAAATGCAAAGTGTTCCTCAGGAACTAACAACATAAGAATGTGGAGAAGCTTTTTTTCCACAACAAATGAAAAGTGAAATAAAGAGGAAAAGTAAAAAAAAAAAAAAAACCCAACCCAAAACAAATAAAAAAAACAGTGAAAAAAAATATAATGAAAATGCAAAAGAGGCATAAAGTAATGACTTTCATATTGCGTGGATTGAAGCCTCACCTGTTGTGAGGACATGACAGCATTAAAAGCCAGGTTCAAAAGAGGCAAAAAAGACAAACATCCTTAGAGAAGCATTGAGGTTCTCTTGATCGTATAAATGTGTACTTCTATGCTGAAAGCTCTCTTTGTGGCAATGGCATCTTTATATTCAGCAGGATTGCATCGCCATTCACATCACACAGAGTGTTTTACTAGATTTTGTTCTCATTAGCTCTGTGCAAACAACTGAACTAAGAGTGAGAATGCTGAATCCTATTCTTTCTTGAGCATTGTTTACCAGATCCCTCACTAACTTCCAATCAGTTCCACCTCTGCAATTTTATTGAAGGCAATGAGTTTCCACAGGTATTGTCATATACCATAATTAGAAAGCAGTCTCAGTTCAGTGAGACTTTATCGGCTTGACAAGCCATACGGAGCTTATAAGTGTGTAAGAAGAGAGAGAACATTGCCAGCTCTGTCAGAAATCAAGTAACATCCCTCTAGGAGAAAGTGACTTTTTGAGCCTGAGCTCTGAACTCCTGTGCTGTCTGTCAATATCAGCAGTGCACGGGAACTAGACAATCTCCCTTCAAATGTTTGTGATCACTTAGAAAGCTTCATATTTCTGCTTCATGTTTCAGGTCCCAGCTAAAAGAGCTGCCACATAAGTTCTGGTTTCACGTTCCTTAAGCACATTTAATTCATGTGATTTTTTCTAAGCAACAGTGTGCATTCTATTCTCTGTCATTCTTTTGTTGCTTTGTAATAACACTTATGAGTAGTGATAACACACACACACAAAATTGTTGTTTTGTCTCTGTATTTTGGTTAGCAAAGCAGATAATCTCAGCAACCTGCCTGAACGTTTGCTGTTGCACTCCAGTACTCCCCTAATGTCAATGACAAGCCTGGGGCTCTTGGAAGGAAAATTAACATCTCAGTTAGATTGTCTGCAGGGATTTTCTAAGAGCTTCTCAGTACCAGGTATCTCTTTCCTGTTTTTAAGGAAACTTCCCAGAGAGATCATTCATGAGGCTCTCTGGCAGCCACACTCCCAGTGTCACAGACTGTCACTGCTGGGACTGAGGCCCTTTCACAGGTTCAGCTCCAGTGACCTGACAGGTCCCTGCTGGACTCCCTGCACACCCCACTCACACTCAGACCAGGTTTCCTTATAGGCTCAATCCCAGCTTACCCAAAGTAGAGTCTCAGATGTCTCATTCCACAAAGTCATTTATCCACAGTGCAGTAACACAGAGAGAGCCTGAGCTGGTGCCTCCACAGAGGAACCCTGAATAAAGGACCCCCTGGGCTTTTATCCCCTCACAGTCCGAGAGCACCAAAGTCTTTCTCTTCCTCCTGAGCCATCGAGCCATTGGCTCCTGCTGTGTCTCCCAGTGTCCCTCACCTGGCTGTGCCACAGCTCCCTGTGCTGTTTGTTGTGCAAAGGGTGGCAGTTCATGGCCTCTTGTCTCAGGCTCCCACCCGGAGCTAGCTCATGTTGTGTTTGCCACACAGTGAAGTCCTGCCCTTATTGCTACAGTTGCCCCACATATTTTTGACTGATTTAGATACTTCTGGGAATGTGGATTTCACCAACAGTTCCTTGATGAGAGTTGGCAATGGCATCATTGTGAAACATGTTGCCACTTAAATCCTCATTTTACTCACTTTTGCTATTGACATATGTTCCTCCATACCCACTTTCCATGTGAAATAAACCCACATTCAAGTAATTCCAGTCTCATGTTTCTTAGCCTGTTGAACCAACTCCATGAAATATTCTCTCTATCATTTATCAGCATCATGGAATATCATACATTATCTTCCAGATATATCCTTGTTGTTCTACTGCACTCTTTGCCTTGTGGACAGTTGCCTCTAAATCCTCTAAGTAACTCAGTCACTCCTTCCCAGAGGTAGTTCTGACCTTATAATCAAATGGAAGGACCACAATCTCCTTCCTGGCATTTGCCCATTCAGCTGCCTAAAATGAAGTTCCTTTGTCAATTTACTCCGACAGCATAGTTGCCTCGAGTAGTCTCCTTGCTTCCATACTTTCTTCTGTCTAAATTAATCCCCTATCAGTGTTTTCACCTTTGCCACCATCTTTCCAGCTTCTTTATTTCTATTTCTCCTTTTTTCTTCAGCTGCAATAGCCTCCAGACCATTAGCTTTAGTTAAAGCCCTGTCAAAACCTGTATCTTACTACTGTTACCGGCATTTATTACATTCATTTACATTCAGTTAAAAATACTTAAACACACATGCATTTAAACCCTGGAGACTTGCTTTTGAGAAAGCAGGCTATGTCCATACCTCAGGCACCATGGCTCTGAATCAAAATATATGCACAGAGGCCTCCACTATGTTTCAGAGAACTCTGAATTTCCTAGAGTCATACTCAGCTGCATGAAATCATTATAGTACTATAGCTTTGTCAATGGACGAAGGGGACACTGACTTTCAGCAAGGTAAACTTTATTTTTAGAGCTAGGTAGAGCTGGAATAGTTTCTGGTTCGGTGCTCATGAATTCAAATGCAGGTTCCAATAGTTACCTCTCTAAAGCCCTAGAAAAGTAATTTTACCTGTTTATTTCTTTATGAGACTATTACTCCATTTTTGTACTGAAAGAATTACGTGTTTTAAAGCATGCCCTTACCATGGAAATGCCTTAGTTCTAGAAAATGATAGTATGACCTCTCTCACCTTTTTCGTCTTTTGCCCCTTCCCCAAAATCCCCAAACCCCATATGCCATCAAAATGCAGGAGAAAAGCAAATGGGTGTGCAGAGATTTACCAGTCTGTCAAAACAGAAGAATAGAAGTCTGTCAAAACAGAAGTCAAGAAGGAAATAGTTGAGCAGGTAATTTACCCTTATAGTAAAAAAATCCACAAAAATCCCAGTCATGAATAATTGAAGGAAAAAGCCCCAAACTCTCCCTTTCCATAGGGAATATATTCATGAACTTTTTTAAAAATCAAAGTTATTTGCTGCAACTTCACCTCATCAGGAAAGGAAAAATAAGACAGCTCATTAATAACATAACTCAAGAAAACAAACCAAGACAACCTCACCTCCTTCCACTTGCAGGGCTCCTGACCCAGCCAGCTGCCAATCCACTCTGAACACCCAGAGATACGGGACCCTCCTGCATCCCAAGAAGCAGGTGAAACCTGGCAGTTCTCAGGGAAGCAGACTCTGATACAACCCCGTCCCACTTCAACAGCTGCTGCCAGTCATCTCATCACAGGCATGTGAGCAATGGAAAGCATCAGCTTAGTTTGCCCCTTAGAGGCATAAAGAGTTTACAAAGTTCTCTGTAAAAAAGTATTTTCTCAAAATAATTTTTTCAGATGCTGTTAAAAGTCTCTTTCAAATTAGACAGAATGCAGGATTTAAAAAGGAGAAAAGTAATACTTGGTCGAATTTATAAAAGAAATGAACAAAGAAGTGGTATTTCTTTCATGAACAGACAGAAAGTTGATACCGTTCCTCTAGGTCTTCATTTCTTTTTTCCTTCAAAGAGGGTTGAGATGCAAAAATAACAAAAAATTATGTAAGATGAGAACCAGAGGAAATTCTTTCCACAAACATCTAGTAATTTCCTACCATCTTCCCACTTAAGAACCTGAACCTTGTTTTATAAATAAATTGTATGTCCTCAAAATACCTTTTTCTCCTTATGAAAGTCAATCACTTCTCTAAAATAAAATATGCTTAGGTACACCAGATTATTGCATAAAGTAACACGGAGTAAGCCAATATATTAAAATGGTTAGCTAGAATTTTCTGCTGAAATTTACAGAAAAAAAAATATTGGTAACCTGCAGACCCTTAGATACATATTCTGAAGTCCCATGTTTGAGAGTAACTCAGATCTCGAATTTTAACTTTTCATCCCTCATTAAACTTCCTGTGTATTGAAAGATGACCTGTTCTTCACTGATGCTGGGAACAGTCACGCACATGCTAAAGTTAATATGCTGTAAGTAATCATTGCAATGACCCTTAGTGCAGGTAAAATTAAGAAGGCATGTATATCCTGGCAAATTTTAGGCCACAGTTTATTTTATCACACAATTTCTCTTTTAGTCACTTTGTTTAGATCAGTAATGAAGAATGGCAAGAGAGGCCTTTGCGAAACTTGGAGAAATCAGAGACAAGAACAAATTGTGTCAGTCACCAGCACGGCCTGCTTCTTTCTACAATGTCTAGGCAAATAGTGATTATTAGGATTTCTTCCACTTCTAAATAAATTGTCATCATGGCAAAATGCTACACCAAGAAGTGTCTCTGGCCATTTCTTCATGAGAAGAATTCTCCAGGCTAAGTCCTTTGTGCTTTATCAGGAACTCACCAAATTCATTCAGTCTCTGCAAACACAGGGATCTCCTTGCATGAAACTCATTGCACACAGGCTGAGCAGAAACTTTAGAAGTGAAATGGTTCTGTCTCTCCTTGTAACTTCACCAGAAAAAGACCTGAAGGCTTGGCATGGTTCCTGAGATCGATGGAAGGGAAGAGACCAGCTTGTAGCTTTCTGGTTTTGTGAGTATTTGGAAGCTTGGATCCTGCCAGAAGGGAGATTCATCACAGGGAAGTCTATGATGCTCTGCAGCAAAAACACCTTTAGTGGAAGAACTTACGTGCTAGGAATGCAAATTAAAATACCTATTCTCTACAGCAGCTCTCAGGTAACACGAAACAGTACTATGAACAAGAAATAAGTGACAAAGTAAAAAAGCAAGAAAAATTCCCCAGAAACTTTTGTAAAGAAGAAATAAACAATGCCATTCCCCACTCACTGAAGGACATAATGGTGACTGGAGAGACTGACTGAGACAACAAAGGACAAAAAGGAAGAGAATAGAATCAATACAAAGGAGTTACAAACTTAGCTTTCCAGTTTTGAAAGGCATTGAAGTGTGGCCCTTTTGGCTTATTTGCAAAGCATACAGCAAAGGCAACTAAACAGTGTGGAAGTTCAGCTGTGACTCACTGTGTATGTAGATTGCACAAGGACTTGATCTTGAAATAGCAAAGTAAAAAGCAACACTTATGAAAAAGGGGAGATTTTGCATCTGTATCATACTTAAGTATCCATTCGAGTCTTCCATAAACTTGTGCGAACAGAATACACACTATAAAGAATAACAGACATCAGAATTGAGTGTCAGTTCTTGAAATGAAGAAAATTTTTAAAATCACGGTTCATTGAAAGCAAGACTCTCAAAGGCTTCTTAAAGATTCAAGTATGTCTTCCTTACAGTCCAATCAGAAAAAAAAA
Source organism: Rhagologus leucostigma (assembly GCA_013397725.1). Taxonomy (NCBI): domain Eukaryota; kingdom Metazoa; phylum Chordata; class Aves; order Passeriformes; genus Rhagologus; species Rhagologus leucostigma. The sequence continues at coordinate 438,259 of VZTD01000305.1, forward strand.
AAAAAAAAGTCTTCTCCGTTTTCCTCTTATTTACTCTTTAGAACTAAGAAAAACTGTCTCTGTTTCACCAAAGAACAAGGTGGAATTTTATGTATTTTTGCATGACCAAAGTATGGGGCTAAAAATTCCCAGGCTCCATGAGAACCCTCAGTGAAAGCGACATTCCAGATCACCCCTTACAGTTTCCTGCTGTGATCCTCCCTCCACAGATAACAGTGTCTCATTGTTAATAACATATATTTCCATGCCTAGAAAGTCTGGCCTCCCCATCTTAGGATCCTCACCTTCCTGTCTTCCTCATTTTCCCCAAGGCAAATCCCTTTTTACAGGAAGTAAATAGTTAATGATACTTCCCTGTCTTCTCCTCACAGCCTCCTTTGTCATCCAAAGGCTTGGAAGCATCTCCTACAAGTGGCAGCAGTTAAGTGTGGTCTAATTTAATGTGTGAATTTCAGCTCATTCTTATTCCACACAACATTCGAGCATATGTGAACATTTCAGCTTGTGGGTAGGTTCTCCTGAAGTCAGCAGGGTTGCAAACACAACTTTCATGTCAAGCAAGTATCTTGCTGGATCGTATTTACTTCAGAGTGGTCTCCTTAGTGCCTGGCCGTGGTGTGAGCAGCAGGACTCAGCTCTGTTCTGAGCAGCCATTTCCCTGATGCATTGAGCAGCGGATTATATAGATATATGCATATATGCACATGCACAGATGTATATATATGTATATTTGGGATGCATATACATCCCACACACATTGCTCCTGACAAGATATGAACAGTGTAGCTCTTCCTCCGAAGTCCCAGCTAGTTTTGTATTAAGGTATCATCACACTGACTTGGATGGAAAAAAAAACACCGAAAGCTTTCTAAATCTAGCCTAATTCACCAGGTTTGTTTCAAAGACTTTGACCTCAGACACAAGGTCTTGATTTGGACACTGATAGACTTTCTTATAGATGTCTGATATGAACACTGACAGACTTTCTCTACTTGACTGTCCAGTTCTTCCCAAGCACGTTGTTGTGGTCCTTCGAGTATCTCTACCAGCTAGATTTTGTTCTCCTGTCAGGGCCAAGAGCCCACTATCTCCAGACTTGGCTGGCAGCCTGGCTGCCTCCTGCTGCTGTCTGGGAGCCTTCGGGCGGCTCGTGCTCACCAGCTGCCTGTGCCGCCTGCCAAAGCCCGCGAGGGATCCGCGTGTCACCGGCCACCTGGCACAGGAGCCCCGGCTGCCTGCCACCCCCTGCCCAAGCCCAGCAACCCACCACGCGTCAGAGAGATGCCGTAAGATCTGGTTTACCAGAGCTTCCCCTGCCAAAGCTTGCCCAAGACCTGCCCTTACTTCAGTCTGTCCCTAAGGCCTTGGACAACCCTGTGCCAGCAGCCACTGCTGCTCTTGTTCCAGCAGATGCTGGTGGCTGCCGGGCTCTGTGGAGTGGCAACCCTAGGCTTTTCCAAGGAGCTCTACCACCTGCCCATCTCCTCCAGCCATTGCTGAGCTATTCCTGATCACATCTTCCCCCCCTTGGGTCTCACCCTGGATGCTAGGTTAGATTGAGTGACCCTCAGGTTCTACACACTTTTTCCACTCAGTGTCCCCAGCTGCTGTCTCAGGGATAAGGCAATGTCTGTTGCTGCTCACCTTTGCCGGGATTGATGAAAACCTCCACTTCCCACCACTACTGCATTCCCCTTCTGCTTTCTTGTCCCAGAAATGTCACTTATCCTTGGTGTTTAGTCCATTCCTCCACATGCTTTGGGCACTTAGAACATAAAGGAAGGGCCAATCTGTCAAACAGAGGGCAGTCACTGCCGTGGCTCTGTGACATTTGTAGCTTCAACTCTTGCCATCTTGCCAGATGTTGCAGAAATACTCAAACAGCTTCTATAACAATAAGAAAGAAATTTCAAAAAGTTTTAAATCTGTTCTACATGACTACTCATGGCACCAGTGTTTTTTTTTCTAATGAACTGTACTTGTAATTAATGTCATGCAGAAATAGAATCTGCATATTGAAGTGCTTGGGGTGTTCTCTTGTTTCCTAGCCAGCACAGGAAAGTGCTACAGTAATGAAAATAACAATTCCTCCTTTCTAAAGAGAAGATGTTTCTAACCCTAGATGTCCTGGAATCCAGATTCACCAGATTTATCTATGCCCACGTTCCCCAGGAGACGAGCATTTCTCAATGTTCCCATGGCAGGAGCTGCCTGTGCAGGCTTCTGCAAACTTGTCCCTTGTGCCTCATCCCTGACACCCTGCACTGGAGATCTAGAAAGAAGGATTTGCACTCAGCTGTTAACATTACTTCTCAAATTTTTAACCTGAAGCAAATGTTTAATGAAATATGAAAGGGATGCAAGAGCAAGCAGAGGTTAATGCAAAATTAATTTGCCAAAAGAGGATCAGAGATTCCAGGCTCAACTATGAGGTCAGCCATGAAAAAGGTAATTTCAAAATAAAAAATAACTAAGACAGGAGAAAGAGGTGTGCAGGAGAAGGAGGAAATAAGGTAAGAAACAAATCAAGGGAGAGGCATATTTGTCCAGTCTTTTATCTGTTTCTATGATTTCTCATGCTCTTGAGTTCTAAGCCAAGATCAATTGGGATTAATCAGTTGTATAGAAAACACTGAGAACTCATTGCAGGCTTTTAGAGTTTAAATTTGTTTATTGAGCACAATTTGGTTAGCATCAGGTGCTGAAGTTACAGACACCAACACTAGCATAGAAATTACTTTATTTAGCTCCCAGTTGGAAGTTTCTATAGCAACTAGGTCCTATAACAGAAAGCTGAGTTTCTGGCACACGAATACTGCTCCTGCTAGAGATTGTTAATACTGTATTTTTGGAGCACTCAGCTGTTCCTTAATTCTTTCTAAGCCCCAACCCTCCCTTTTCTGAGGTCTTTCTTTAGCATAAATCTGCCTGCTTAGTCATACTTGCAATTGTACCTTTTGCTCTTAACCTTCCTTTTTTGTCTGTAACAGAAACTATTTATTTCAGTCCAGATTCAGCTTCCCTGGAAGGGAAGCAGTGTGCCCTGTTCTGCATTCTCCTACTGGGCAGAGCTGGAGGGAGAGAACAGGGGTGCTGAAGCTGTCAGGAGTGTCCAGATTAAGATGCCTCTCCTGGATCTGCTACTACTTGTGACTTTAAACTTAGGGCAAATTCTGTGGATGTAACTCATGTCCCAAATTCAGAACACAATCACACCTTTACCTGAAACCAGCTCGTTCTTTTAGGTAGGGTCAACTGGAAAGCTGTGACACTTGGCTTGCAAAGATTAGAGACCTCATTGCAATTCCTCCATGTATTGGAAACTCATGGCTGAGTACCACCTTTAGATATTGAATTCCACCTGTCAAACTCCTCGATGCACTTTCAGTCTTATCCCTACACTATTGAGCAGTGCTTAAAAGCTGTGGGAGTACTCCATAAAGAGAATTGTATTATTGTAGAGTGAACAGATGTCTCTTTTACCTGTAAGACATCTTTATTTATACATCTTTCACAACCGTGAATCAATAGCCATTCTTAGCTGCTAGATTTATTTTGAGGGGACACACTCAAATGTTTTTATGAGGTGTTGGATGATAGTGTAAAACACTGTTAGGAACAGAGAATACTCACATAAGTAGGTGTTTGGTTGGCTCAGCAGTTAACAGTCATTTTGAGATTCCTTTCTTGGTGTGCGGATTGTGGTTTTGGGGTTTTGTTTTGTTTTTAAATTACCTTTCATGTTGCCATTTAAGGATAAAACAATGGCAGTTTGAATTGTTAGATGTCTAGACTCTCTAGTATAGTTTTTAACTTATCTGGTTTAATTCCTTCTACATCAAAGAGAAATATGTTTTTCTACTCAAAACCCTCTAGAGGTGTCCCTTATGCTGTCCTGAAGACCTTTGTCCCACGAGAAAAAGTACCAGCTATCTCAAAGCCACAGAAAACAAAACCTCATATCAATGAAATGCAAATTTAAATTTGGTAACTCAGACACAGCATAGAACATATGTTTTGAATAACAATAGCTTCAAGTATCCCTAGGCAGGTGGCCAGTGCAACCAGAATTAATTCTGGTGATTCTTCACACATGGCAGAGTCTCACCTTATGTCTCGGACAGCAGCTCCAAAAGGACAGAGAAAGTGAACACTGCAAAATAACCTGGCTGTGCACTTTAGGAGGGCTGTAAGAGCACTGAGGCTTGTGTGGGCTTCAGGGTTTTCTTTCTGCAGAAAGACTTTCAGGAAGAAATACAACAAATCTGCGGTTAACTACTATCAGGTCCAGCCCCAGTCTGTGCTGAGGAAGTCTAGGTGGCTGGGATACTGGCTTTTTGCTTCTATTATCTTTCCAATGCTATTCACTTTGGCTGTCTCTTATCATTCCTAATAGGGGCTTTTGCTTTTCCATCTGACCTTAATAAAATGGGATCATCCTTGCTCAGGTTTATAGGATTGCTATTTTAAGTCTTGGCAGTTTGAGAATACCTGTCTGAAGAAGTGTTCTCCTCTCCTTTCTCAGAGCCTTGCTTTTTTCTACCCAGTCCTGGGATGGTTTCCCTGTCCTAGAATATTGATCTGGGGCCATGTGTGGGATGCTGCAGCCTGTCAGGAGTGACCCATCTGTCCAGGCACATTCTGTCCCTTGCAGCTGCGGTCATTTCATCTCTCTTGCAGATCTCTTCCAGGCAATTTACATCTTGTTCTCTGAATTCTTAACATCTCACTGCTGAGTTCCTGGGAGAGCCTGTTTCAGAAAAGGAAATCAGAACCCCAGAGAAACTCGCGTTTCCACGCAGTGCTGAAGGCAACAGGAGTCCCTGGGAGACTGGTGGGAAGATTAAAATGCTGGAATCTGTTGCCTTAGAATCATTCTTCTTGTCTCCAGTGAGTCATCCAGCATCACAAGCAATCTCAGCACGACCTTCTGCTGCTTCTTGTGCCCAGAGAGCCACACAAACCCAGTAGAGGATATGCTGCCATCATCTTTTGGCAAAACACTTCTCCCTGCAGCACTAAAGGTTTTCACTTTCTTCTGTTTCGCCATCTCAGGTTTCTGGCTTCTCTCTTAACAACCTTTGAAGAGTTTTTTTTCAAAATGGCAGCTGCAAAGGTCATCTCTTTCTCTGTTTCTTGCTTGCTTGGAAACAGGAATTGTGCTTTCGAATAGAGATGCAAGGCAGCTTTCCAGAACATGAAAATCCAGTAACTTAACGTATTCTCTCCAGCCTGCAAAAACAACTGACCAAGAAAGAATAAAAAAAAGAAAACAAACCAAAAAAGTTAAACAGAAGGAACTGAAAAATGATGAAACCGTGTACTGATTTGACTTTTCAATATGCTGGGGGTTTTTTCCTTAAACATAAATAGGTATGTTAGCTGTATTTTAAGTTTCTATGCTAGATATAGTAATTGCAATTATATTTTAAAAGAGCAGAAGAGGTCCTCTTTAGAAGAGAAGGAAAGAAATAGTAATTGCATCACTTCAGCAGTTTTTTAGACTTACGTAATTTTCCTTCATTAATCCACATGGATTATTTTTTTCCCGTTTCAGGTCATACTTATGCTATGAAACATGCGATTTACCACATACTATACATTATGTAGGGAAAAAAAAGCAATTTACTAGATGCGTTAACTCCTTCATGTAAGTCCACTAGGAAAACACTTCAGTAATGGATCACAGATTAAAAGTGCATATTTTATGATAGTTTCCAAGAAAAATCATCAGAGAAACATTGAGGTAGAGAGTTCGCTGTTATATCTGAAATCAGCTTCCACTTAGTGTTTTCGGTTATTAATAATCTTGTGCTTAACATATTTCTAATGGAAGAACTGAGCAAAGGAATAGCAGCAAACACTATCTCAGGATCTGAACAAAAATTTCTTCTTGCTCTGGGCCTCTGCACTTAGTTCCCCCTTTTTCCCCATGCACAGACCCCTTTTCTCCCTCTTCTTAATTCCCATGTAAGTAAGAAGCAGCCTCCAGTAGTCTGGCTCCATCATTGCCTGCTAAACGTGTTGTCTTAATGTATTTAAAGGGGTCTATGGATTGACATTGGTTTGCATTAGCATTTTTTACTTATAATGAGGCTGTATCTTAGGGTACTGTGTGGCTCTGCTTAGAGTAGACAACTTCCAACTTTGTTGTCATATTGCACACAAGAAAGCACAATGGTTCTGGTTATCATCAGTCTTCTTATACTTGGAAAAGCAATAACTCTTAATGTTTAAAATAGCTATTTAACTCAGAAATGATGATAAAGACAAACACTGGAGTTAATTTCTTCTGAAAGATGCCACATTTTATTTATGAGAAGAGGTAGAATCTAGTTTTTGCAGCTACAAATTTTATGCAAAAACTGAACTGTCAGCATGCCACTTGATAGGAATATAACGCCACTCATCCAGAAAAAAACTCAAATCTATAAGAAGAATGTTAAAAACTGTCATAAAAATTCTCTAAAAGGAGAAGTTGAGGCTAAGAGAGATTATACCATGTATTTTTCAATGAACATACACTTATTTCCAAATTAAATTTATGTGCATTTAAAAAAATTTAAAAGTTACAATTGTCATAGTGTAACCTCACCACAACTGAACTAAAACTAAACCAATCTTAATTTTGATATGAGCATTTATGCAGAGATTATCTTTGTACTGTGTGTTACATTTTGGGACTCTGAGGTAAGGGACTGAGCTCAGCATGGTTCATTTTAAAAAAGCCTCCTTTCTAGTTGCCTAATATTCGCAACTGTATTTATCAATTAAAAATCCAACAACCTCAGCTGATTCTAGACTATGAGCACACAATTTTTGAAGAACTAAGTATATATAATAAAGGTGTAAAATGGCACTAAGAAAATATAAACCAGAAATAAAACCTGAATGTGGGAACAGCAGTTCCATATTAAGTCAGAAATTAGTGAAGGTGAGAGGCATCATTGACAAAATTGGAGTAAAAGAAGATATTTCGTTAAAAGATCCCAAAGTGCAAAATAATTAAAGTCTATTGACACTCATTGTCCTGCTTTAAGTATTTTGCAATGTTGGAATTAAACTGACTACACAGGCATGCCACTTTCTGTGCACGTTCTGAGTATTTTTAGTATCGTGGAATTACTGACAGCTAAAATATTATGGAATTGTCCAATTTAGGCAAATCCTGTGCTGAAGATGGTGACCTTTTGAAAACTGATTCCTTCTGCACGTTGGGTTTTACTTCCCCTATCTTGTTTTTCCTTTAGCAATTATTCATCTTTTATGGCTTCCTGCAGCTAAAAGCCTCAGCAACAGGAACATTTATTCAGAATCAGAATGGAAGATCTGGTACTTTTCTGTACATTAAAGGAAAAGAAAGTTCAATTTTCCTTCTGAAAAGCACAAGAAAGGCCATTACACAAGATGTAAAGACAGAGAGAAAAAGGGGTTGAATTCCCAAAATATTTGATGGCAGAAGTAATAATAGCAATGAATGAGGCCACATAAATGATTCATGAGACTCATTTTTTTCCTATTGTTACTAAAAAGAGGCTCATTATTAATCAGAAAAAATGTTTTGTTGGTGATGTAAAAAGAAATCAGTATTTGCTATCAATTACTTTCATTAACACTGGGCCTCTGTACACAGTTTTAGAAATATATTTTATAACAATATAATTTTGTAATTTCATCCCTACTGTGCTTTGAGCCTTCTGAGGCCCACAAATCTCTTTAATACCTCCACTCTTGCTGATAATAAAAAGTCTTGTGGGTGCAGTAACAGCTAAAAATACAATAGTAAATGATTCATATATTACCATTTCAGAGGTCAAAATGGGTAACAAAGAGACCACAAGCACATAAAATAAACATCTTACTCTAAAACAGAGGCAAGTTGTAGCTTCAGGATGATCACTTTGAAGAGATGTGCCTCCTTTAAGGACATTTTCTTCTTTAGTTTGAAGGCTGTTAGAAATATCTGAACATATGTTCTGAGGCAATGAAATTTCAATGGGATATTATTTCCTTTTAAATCCCAATCCTTAAAACACTGACTTGCAACATGAGACAGCAACTAAAAAGAGTCAAGCTAAGAGTGCACATTTAGCAGAGAGATATAAGGAATAAATAGAGCTAAAACTACACTTTTTGATTTTGTAAACAATGAGTCATTAGAAACCAATGAAGACAATAAAGAATGGGATTACTATGCACCCATTTGAGAGATTTCAATCAATATTTAAATAGTTTTGGAGAATTTAATGTAAAACAGGGAGCTTTCTCAAATAAGCAATCAAACCAGCCCATTAAGGCTGTAATCACCATTACGCCTGGGTGTTCCTCTGCTTTAGAATAAACTGATTGAGGAAATGCTATTGAAGTGGTACCTCTGGCATTTACCTTTCTAATGTTTAAGTGTTGGTTTTTGGTGGGATTTTTTGTTTTTGTTTTTTTTTTTTAGTTACTGTATATTGTCTTGCTTGATCCTCAACTTCTAAATATAATAAATCCTTCCTAAATCTAGTTAACAGTAGCTGAAGAAAAAAAAAAAGGAAAACCACACCAAAACACAACATTCTTGATAAGGCTATAAATATGCAAAAATGACTATGAGGCAAATGAGGTCAACTTCACAGTATTGAAATACAGAGATTGTGAATCTGTGTGAATCATGTCTAATTACTATTAGACTGTAGAGATTTGCTGTGAACAATTAGTCCTAATTTACCATAAAAACTTGCTATTGAACCCTCAGAAACAGGAACTAGTATAGCACCTGTTGTCCATTTTGCCCTGAAGTTGAGACACTGAAAAAATGGGCGTTGGAGTAAGATGAGCTTTAAAATCGTGCTGGGGTTATAAACTTGACTGATGAGGCTCAATATTTCCATATGAACTGCAGAATGGCATTGCAGACATTTGATGAAAGGAAAGGAAAGAAGCATCAGAAATCTTTGCCTCTTCCAGAGGAGCTAGAAAGTTTAAGCAACTTTATTTTGATTAATCAGATGAAAGAAAACACTTGCAGGCAGAGAGACTGATGTAGGTAATACCCTTACATGTTCTGTGAAACATTTTGCACTGCTCTGCCATGAACAATTTTACAGCTCGACAACAAGGGATTCAGCACGGGTTTTATAGATTATCTGTAAGAAGGAGAAATGCAAACCACAGTGAAAATTAAAAGATTCTGCAGTATTCATATTTATTTTTAATTTTTTTCCATGAGGGATGGGTTTTACCTGCTTTTCTTAAGGCAGGGATATATTGGGGAAGAGGGATGAAAATAAATCAATAGATGGAAATCTTGCTTTGAAAGTAGCAAATAGGAGCAAAACTATGTGCTGTTATAATGCTAAGGGAAATGGTAAGCCGGTTTTAAAGCAGGGGAGAAATGCAAATTTGACATCTTACATAACTTCCTACTTTGCACATTTAATATTAAAATTGTGTAACTGTGATGCAAACTATGACTATTGCTGGGAAGAGGCACTTCCTGTCAGGGATAAGTATATTGCAAAACCCCCTTATTTTCTGCTCAAAAACTCAGCCTTCACACCACAAAATATTCTAGTCACTGTACTGTCCTGATGAATTCTCAGTTTGGATGAAAATGGTTTTCCCTGGAAGTCTTCAGTTCAGAGAGACTGAAATACATTTACATTTGCCTAAATTGCTGGACCACTGAAGTTGTGGGTCTCACAGCTGCTTTTTCTACTATATATGCTGAAATTCTTCCCAATCAATAGCTTGTCCTACCTTGATGCCTTGAGCCCTAAAATTTTGGGATAGCACAAATACATACTTGAAGTGAATATCAATTAAACATGGAGAAACAAATTCAAGACAAATGAGAAGTCACAGAAACTTTGATTATAATTTGAGATCATGGAAAAATTGAAAAAAAAAAAACAGAAAAGAAAAAAAAAGAAGAGATGATTAGGGAAAGGATAAAGCCGAGAAGACATCACAAATTTTAGCTGATAATTGACGTGCAGCCTACTATTTTAAACACACTATGAATTAGGTTTTGGACTTCCACAGAACCAAGAAGCTGGGTAAATGTCAGGTTTAGTGCCTTGGAAGCAGGTGCTCAGCTCTGTGCAACAGTAACCCAATGCACAACACAAAAAATGTGACAGTCAGCCTCTCAAACGTTCACTATTGGTACTGAAATGTCACTGCTAGGAAAAGCTTGGAATCATAGAATGTCCTGAGTTGGAAGGGATCCACTAGGTTCAACTTCTGGCCCTGCACAGGACAGCCCCAAGAATCACACCATGTGCCCAAGAGCATAGTCCAAAGCTTGCTAAGAATGTTTTCCCCTTTAAAATAATAAAATAAATATTTCATGTAACAATTAACAATATTTAGCAAGATGTGCTAGCCAGGAGATGTGGTTCATTTGCTTTGTCTTTCCATTCTCTCTCTGCTCGGACTGCCTATTCCAGGAAACACAATAATGTTTCCATTTGTTAAAGGAAGACCTCTAATTACATTTCAAGTAATTGGAGGAACTAAAGTAACACTTCTAATGGAATCTTCTACTTTGGATAAACAAAGTCAAACAACATAAGCTTGCAGGGGGGGAGAGAAACAAATTTTTGTTTCTATAGCCAGTCCTTCATTAGAAGCGGAAGTTTTCAATGAACTGAAATCTCATCCTTTATCTTGAAAACAATGAAGCTCATAGTTCTAGATCCTGTGACTCAAATGTCCCAAGTAGTATCGATTCATCAAGCCATTAAGAACCCGAGTCCCTTAATGGAGTAAATGGCATCTTTAATGGGATATCTCCTGTGTGTGTTACCAGAAAATACTTGTGTAATGGCCTAAGTTATGCTGGACATAAGGGGCAGGATAATTGAATACTTTATGAGGACATAAATATGAAACACAGTTCCAAGAAATGACAGTCATGTCCATCCACATCCCGCTCCCATTCCGCACACCTCAATTACTAGAAATTGCTAATGCTATTTGCAGCTATAGTCGAAAAGAAGAAATATATGGGCATGATTGTTACTTATACCATCTTTGAGCATAATTTGTAATGTTATGCATTAGTGTTCAATATCTACAGAACTGAACTTGAAAAACAGGAAGGTTTTGTGCAGAAAGCTGACCAAAAGGAAGAAAAAGAAGAAGAAAGTAGAAATTGAAGGTGGTGATTCCACTTACATACTACACAGGGGTAAAAAGGTAAGTGTCAGGCATTACCTTTTATTGTTCTCTTAAGAGAAAAAGGAATTTGGAAATTGAAAGGAATGGTAATTGTGAGTAATGTAGTCAGCATCACAGACTTTGCAACCTCATGGTAGATAAAGCATTGTGTAACAAAACCCGTTTAAAATTTGTGACTAAAAAAAGAAAGCGTGAATTTGGAACAGAAGAAAAGACCAGAGACTGAATTAACTAATGCCAGAGAGGATTTTTTATACTATTGTTTGAAAGCATATTCATATATTTTCTGTTCAAGCTGGAATATAAATTTGGTAACCTTAATTCAACAATAGGAAAGCAAAAGGAAGTACTGCTTTAGCTATTGAACTTAATGCCTAGAAAATTATTTAAAACCTCTAAAACCTCAGTTAGAGATCCCAGATCTGAAAGGCAATATCAAACAAAAATTGTTGCTTTAAAGAAGAGCTACAAATTCAAGATGTTTCCTCTGCTAGGAGAACTGCAATAGTTTACCAGGTTAGTTTATCAGTTTACCAGTTAGAACTCACAATTCATTCTTTCAGAGGAGCTGGGCAAGAGAATCACTGAAATCTAGCCTCAGTTTCCTATTCTGAAACAACCTGAGCACACATTAAGAAAGAATTTAATGGTCAATTGTTTGTTCACACTCTGATAACCACCATTATCATAATACTAAACATTAAAAAAGCAATTTTTTTTAATAGCTCTTAAGTCATGACCATAAATGACAGCAGTAGGATTACCTATGCAATCAGTTAAAGAAAAACTCATATTTTAAGTTATGATGACTTTTATGAAAATTTAAACTGATGTCAATGGAATTATTTGCAAAGTAAGTTATACATGGCAGAAGACAACCTTTCATAGAAACATGAATAAAACTTTAAAATTTTGCCTTTTTCCCAGAAGAAAAAAAAAAATCAAACCCAAGGTAGCACAAGAAAAAAACCTTAGGTGCTTTTATTACTAGAGAACTACAAATTATAATAAAAAACATAATTCATGCTTTATATCAGTATAATACAACATAGTGATGATCATGACTACCAAAAGAGCAAGGCAATAAGAACATAAAAAAATTAACCAATGTTTGCTTGAATTTTGCTCTGAGAAAAACAAATCCTGTGGGTTCGAGGAAGAATGAGGCAAGCCTGCTCTTCCAAGAAGAAAAATAACTAGCAAACTCTACAGAAAACCACTGAACATGTGGCTGAACGTTTAAACGATATCGTTATAGTCATGGATAATTGCCAGACAACAATGATGATTATATGAAAATTAGCATATATCTGCAGGCAAAATTCAGGCCAACTTTGTCTCAAGACACTTTGCACTTCCTTTTCCTCCTCCTTATCTTTCAGGAGAGCCCTTTGTGCAGTAGCAAGTTGAGAGATGAGGAATGTATATTTTACACTTCTGAAAGTACTGGGAATCTCCTGGGGAAAACCTGTTCTCATGAGACATCTCCAAAGAGCAAGATACTTTGTGTAAACTTCAGTGGTTTAATTAGGTTAATTTAAGTTTTAAGTCTGTCAAAGGTTCATTCCCAGCTGTGGAACGTTTTTACCAACCCCCACTGAACACAGGCAAGTTGCTGCTTCCTAATAGCAACATTTGTTCCTATACAAGCACTGCTACGGCAGACTGTGAGAAATTATATGATACAGGCGGGAATTAATATTGCAATTAAAGGTTTTGAGTTTTGAAAAAGATTAAATAAACAGATTTAATCCACATTTTTCTTAATTGAAAACAATTAAAAAGCAGAAGCAAAAATTAAGGCAAACACAATCCACAAAATTAAGAACTGATTGTAGCAAGAATTTGTCTCCCAAAGGGGACCAAGTACATCAAGAAAATTACTTAAAAAGGTGAATTGAGGACAGAAACAGATAAATTAGTAAATGGAGAGGTGGTATAGAAGCAGAAAGAAACTGGGAACAAAAATAACTAATATTTGTTTGTATTAGAGGAAATAACTTATATCATGTTTTTGTTGCTTTTGTGTCTGGCAAGAAAGTATTGTGCTCACTTTAAGTAAGACAAATACGGTGAATAAATGGAGTGTAGAGCCTGGGATAAAGAAGTAACAATTTGTTGGCTGCTTTATGTTTTGCACCCCTGAGAGTAGCATCATCTTACATGTATACCAAAAATCACTTGTGTGGGAAGTGTTGGAAGAGGAAAATGTTGTAGGGCAAATTCTAGGCAGAAGAATAGGAACTGGATAAGACCATCACTGAAAACTCGGAAGAAAATTTAGTGTTCAATCAATCTGGCAGTCAAGCACAACTATGTAAGGCCAAGGAAGGAATTGTATTCCAGGGAGACAAAAGCCTCTCTCTGACTCCTACCACAGAAGTAAAGGGAATGACAATCTGTTACCATCCAAACTGATTACAAAGCTGAAGTGTAATAGAAACGTCACCAAAAGTAGCTTCCATCTTCATATCTTCTTCCACTTTTAGAATTCTCTTAAATGTCTCTGTTTTGTCATCCCGCTATTGAGGTTATTTGCTAACTATAATGGGGAGTCTGAACAGTTATGCCTGATGTGTTTACCCAGTTTATATCACGCTGAAAATATTTACCAAAACAGTAGCGTAATAACCACTTCAGGTGTCTGATTTCAGTAAACCTGATCAAAAACTGGCATATACATTGAATAAAACACTTAGCAGTGCTGAGGTCCGTATAATGTCAGGTATAAGAACTAATGAAGCACAAATGTGCACAAACTTCAGGCTCAGCCATGCAATATCTTCCCTGGTAGAAAGTTAGAGGTAAGACATACAACCAGGAATGCTGGCCTAGATGGGATGCTGGGAGCAGATTCAGAGGTGAGCTGCAGAACACAGAGAGCATCTGTTAAGCAAGAGAGAAAAAGGACAGGTTCTGTTACCAAGACAGTGAGAAGAAGAACAGCAACAGTAGGAAATGATATTCAGTGAAAAGTCCCCTTATCTTGCCTCATGGTCTATGAACATCTGTGCTAATCTGAAATCATGTTGATTTAACCATGCACCTTAAATATTAGTTATTATGCAGAATGAATTAAAATCATGGAATGGTTTGGGTTGGAAGGTACCTTCTGAGTTCACCTAGTCCAATGCCCTTGTTAGGGGCAGGGACACCTTCCATTAGACCAGGTTACTCAAAGCCTCCTCCAACCTGGCCTTGAGCACCTGAAATGATGAGACATCCACAACTTCTCTGAACAACCTGGGCAAATGTCTCACCATCCTTATGCTAAAGAATTTCTTCCTTAAGTCCAATTTATGCCTACTCTCTTCCAGCTTAAAACCATTCCTCTTTGTCCTGTCACTATAGACTTTGGTAAAAAGTCTCTCTTTATCTTTCTTGTAAGCCACCTTCACATATTCAAAGGCTAACATGCACCTACTTATATACTTCAGGAATACAAACATACTGTCTCACCAATGATTTCCTTCAAATAATGTTCTACAGTCTCTCCAAATTCCACTTACAGAAAATTGAGCTTGTGAGGGTCAATGCTTCACAAGAAATAGTAGTGACTTATATTTTTTTTAGCGTTATTGATTTCTGCTAAGAGTTCTAAAGAGGTCTGATATGCATTTTTGATGTTTATGAGTTCTCTTGGTTATCTTTTCTCTTTAGATCTCTGATTCTATTAGCATCCATAATAATACACTGTCATCAGGCTTTTTAGCCTTTCCAACTATTGTTCTGTAAAAACTGCATTAAAATACTTATGCTGTTGATTGTTTTTATTTTATGGCAAAAAAATCTGAGAAAACTTTTAGCTTTGCTCTACCTACAGACTGACTTTCATTTAAAAGGAAAGTTTTAGATATATTTTAAAGTTTTAATTACAATCAGAAGTTTTCCATTTTACTTAGGAAAGTCATAAGAATAGGAGATAATAGTTATCTTAATTCTTCAATTAAACTTAGCAATGACATGTGAATACATAAATGTATAAGATACACAGATGGTAGAAATACTAATTTATCTATATTTTTCCCTAGTAGAGGACTACAATCTGTTGAAATTGAAGACTGAAATCAGGATGGGAAAAGGACCCACGGAACTATCTTTCCTCTGCAAGGAGATGAGGGAAAAATCCCTTCTCAGTACCTGAGTTTGGTAAATGACAGATTCATTCTCAGACGTTACAATGCAAAGTTTCTGCTCCTCTTTCCACCTACTGAACCTCATTCATAATCATGGGTTAATCCTCTTTAAAAGTCTGAAAAGTAGCATGACTAAGAAAAGCCTTTCCAATGGCTGGGTTGTAAATCTCAAGGACTCTTATCTGTTTCATACCTTTTCTTTTGAAGTCTTCCTTTTGTCAAGGTCTCTCAGCAGAAATCTGGCAACAGAGTTGCAACCAGTGAAATCTTGAAAAATGGCAAAAAGCTTCAAAACCCAAACTCATTCAAAACACTGGCATACAAATTATTATTTTTAAAGCATAACGAATTTCAAAGCAACTTCTAGTGATCTTTTATAACCAATTACAGTACAAAATGCCACCATAAAATCATTGCTTGTGGTCAGGCTGAATTTAGCGGAAAGTTTAAAGTTTTAGGCTGTTAGGGCAGCCTAAAATCTCCGATGCTTTTTCAAGTGACCATGTTTTTGGAAAAAAAAAATTATTTCTTAACAGCACAATAAAATTTATCCCTCTCCATAGAGCTTTTACTTCACTGATATTACTAGGATTCCCTAGATCAAAAATCCTAGACTGTTCTGTAAGATGGAATACAGTGTTATTACACTCCAGACGCAGGCACTATTGCTATAATTTGGAAGTCAGATTGTGTGGTGTGTATCCTGAAGAAAAGTAAGGACCATTCGCTTGCAAAAGATAATGCATCTCCTTAAAAATTTCTATCACGCTTAGAGAGGGAAGATACAGACACAAGTGTGTTGCATCCAAATCTCAGTTAGACAGGAAGAGTTTGTTTTATTCAGTGATTGAATGTTTCAATAATACAAAGCAAATAAACTAAAAGACAAACTCTGAAACTGCCTACCCTAGTCCCTCTAGATTTTCATGCAACCTTGCAAACTTCCACATGAAACCTCACATCCAGCTAGATGGAAGAAGAGCAGATGACAATCTCTTCAACATCCAGCTCGCTGGAGTTTGGGAAGAATAGGCTGCTGAACAAAATTAAGCCAAATTTCCTTGCATCACCATAGAAAATGTGTAACTGCCAAACTGCACCTCTCAGACAAGGCACTGCCACAAACTATTCAAATGAAAAAGGAAGAGATGATCCTTAATTCTTTACCATACTGTGAGAAGGAGAGAAAGGCTGACTAAAACAGCCGAGCTTTTCAAGCACACTAGTGAGATTTATGCAGTTTTACACTTCCACATGGCCTGTAGGCTTTGGAAATTCGTGTTGCTTAAGCAGCTGGTGCAGAAAACATGAGAGAATACTTGACAACTGAAAATCATCTGAAATAAAGGATGCAGGAACACTGAGAGGGACAAGATGACTCACAGTTGTTCTGAAGTTGATGTCTAGTTACTCCCAGGTCTCAATCTGTCATCACCCACACGACATGTTAGTTGTGTGTGTATATGAATTGTATACCCTTTGTTTTGCCATTTTGCCTACTTGTTAACAAAATCCAAACATCTGTCCAAGATTCCTCACCCCAGGAGCTGCTAAGCAGACAATGCACTGCAGCTGTCCAGGTTTGGCTTTTTCCATAACACATAACCCTCAGAAACTGCCTGATCAAGTTCTACAACTTCAGGTGCTTCCATTTGCCATCATACCACCCTTGAGCACATATGACACATGCTGAGCTTTGTGCCATAAAACAGCACTCTGCTGAGCTCCAGCAGGGCCCTCATATTATTTCAAACAGTTTGAAAGGAAAACAAAACAAAAGTAAAAGGCACACAGAGTTTGAGGTTGACTTTGAGGCTGAGAAATGGTGATTTTAACAACCCTGCCCTACCTGGATGTAATTAGCAGTTTCTGTCTCGCCACAGATTGACAATCAGGAATGCAATGTACAGCATTACAAGGCCACAGTCACATCAGACACCAATGCTGTAGAGATTTCCTGTCATTGTAGGAATCAGCATTGTTTTTTTCAGGATACTAATTCAGTGGCGGTTAAATCCTTTCAGTCTGGCTCAGGGCTGTTGGAGCGCCTGTGCTACTTTATGTCCTTCATCAGAAAATGATTTCTGTAGTTAACACAGGCTTGCAGTAGTTAAGACCAATAAAGAAAAACAATAGACAAGGTCCATAACAGAGGAATTTTTGTGCAAATCTGCAGAATTTTATCCTATTCAAAAGAAATTTACCTTGATTTAGGTGTCTCTGCTGGTGAAACTGTTGTAGCAGCAACATCTTAACAGTGTAAATCCCTGTGCTGCCTTAGCGGGGTGGGTGTGACCCCTTAGTCAAACCCAGGTGAGATGAATGCTGACTATTCCACACATCCTTGGCAGCAATTCCAGCCAATCCTTCCTTAGTTCACACAGGTGGGATGGGGCAGGCCTCAAACCATCTCTTAAATCTTGCCTTTTACAATAGGTCAGAACCAGCACGGAAAATCCCATCTTCAACAAGTTTAGACAGTTCTGTAAATAACAAAATTTGATTTGATTGCTCAAAGATCCGCATATTGAAAATGAAAGAGTGATGTAGTTTATATTATTTTTAAATTAGAAGGGAAAATATAATTAATACTTATAATGTTCAGTTTTAGCTGACATAAATAGAAATTTTTATATGTATTCTAAAATGGAGCTACTTGAACAAAACAACATATTGATGCTATCATATTTTATAATGACTCTGTGGTCGCATGACCAGAATGAATTAAGAAAACAACTAAAATGTCAAGTGCTTATTGTCTGAAACTTCCATGGGAATTAACAGCCCTGAATTTTTCAATAAATCCTTTAAGGAGCATGAAATTTGCACACAAACACAAACACACACAGTTCTACTAACTCTGCACCAGTTAGGCAAACTTTCTTTAAATTCTTTGGCAACTTATATGAATAAACTTATTTTTAAAATGAAAGAATGAGGAGGAAATGAGACTGAGAAAATGGAAAAGAAAAACCTATATGCATTTTCTTCCAAACCTTGGAGTTATATAGCATTTTAAATAATCATTCAAACACATGAGAAGGTGTTTCTCTATTCTAATGTACTGAAAAAAGTCTATCTATAACTAGGTAATATAAATTCTTATTGCAATGATACTGGAGTATGATGATTTCCTTCCTGATTTTTTATAAATAATAAAGGACTGCTATGAGGGACAGTTTTCTTGCAACTAGCTCAAACAAGAACAGCAAATAACACGATCTAATCTGGAGAGAAATATTTCTGTTCTGAGTAGGTGTTTAAATTTTTTTAAAGATCAGTTTGCTTTTATTACAGGATTCAATTTTTGTGCATTTTTTTGAATATATTACTTCTTGGAAGATCAGAAAAAAACCTGATTTATATTTATAAGTCTTTCATCTGCACTGAAATCCACAGACACAAAGTTGTTATGCTTTGTGACTGAGGCAGGTTTTAAATCAGTTTATTCTGAATCTCAGCAGACAACGATTTATCAGGCAACACAGTGGGGTTGTTATAATCTGCAACTGTGCTGACAAACTCTGTACTGCAAAATACAACTCAATTTTTTAATGCTTTCCAATTAAAGTAAGATACTTACTATCATGGTGAAAAATATAGCAAGCTCATCCAGATAATTTCTCCTGACTACAAGCTCCAGTTCAGTTCCACCTACCAACTGGTTGGTCCCAAGCAAATCCTTTGCGCTTTACCTTGAGTATATGTGAAAAAAAAGTGCATGTTTTCAACTGAACTAGCTTCTTCAAGCAAGAGAGACATGAGGCCACACACGTCATCACCTTACAAATGCTTCTACTGCTAAATTAGGAAAAAAATATTACATTAAATCTTCCTATGGTAGAAACCTAGTGAAGATAAGGCAGTTTTACTTTAATTTGAGGATTACGGGCAATCTAGTTTTACTCTAAGCATTTAACATAAAACCACAAGAATTTAACTTAACCAACATTTTGGCATGAACTGGGTATGAGTTTTTATGGGAATAAAACACAACATCACCGAGTGGCCAATATCCTTAATGTCTTTAATTTTAGCTAGCTGTCCAATAAATAAGCCTCCAAAAACCATGATGGAGGAGGGAAAAAGGATACACTTTATCTGAGGCTTGAGGATGGGCAACCTGGGGCAACATTAGTAACAGAGGTTTATATGTCAGCACTTACGGGGAGAGTGTTTACACTGATAAGGGCTTGCACCAAAGGGAGAGAAGGGCTTCGTGCCTGTGTGTAGGAAAAAGAAGACATCAGTGCCGAAGATCTGTCAGGAAAAGAACTGCTTGTGTGTAATTCGTTCTTCCCACTTTCAAAGAAAAGATGAGCGGAGTACATTCAAGTCATGAACAGCATTCACACACATTTCATGGGCCACGGGAAAGGGGTGATCCCACCACTGACATCCAAACTGCCCCTAAATTCCTCCAGCAGAGCTCTGGTTTGTGTGTGTAACCAAAGGTACCCATCTAGCACAAAACTGTCAGCCTGTTCCCAAACTATCTCTGTGATAACAAAGGCGAGCAGAGTGTTGATCTGCTTCCAGGATGAACTGTTTGAAGCCTCTAAATTTTGCCTACCTCCCATAAACAGACATATGGCAACCTGAATATTCAAGTGTATGCATTTCCTGTAAGCTTTTCCTAAAGCAAAAAAAAAAAAGTTTTAGCGTGATTAATTTATTTATTTATAGATTGGGCCTTGAAGTACCTGACTCCTAGTGAGTGATTTGGCATTCCACATTATCAAAACTTTCCTTAGCATTTAGACATTGAGCAGCACACTTAAATTCCTTAAGAGTTTTCTTCCCTCCTCCCCTACTCCCTGCAGAGCCTAAATGGGTATAACCATTCAAAGAGTAGATAAAACTATGTATTTATAAATAAATAAGTAGTATACCTCGCAAAATTCTAATATTATTTATAGAGGCCAGTCAGTAAATCTTGTTTGAAACTGTATATCTGTTCATTAAACATTTGTCGTGGAAGATATAAAGGTAAGAGATTTCTGAATTCTTAGGTTTAGCTGCTTAATTCATGAAGAAACAATTATACCAACAATTTTTTTTTCCTATTAACAGCAATGTAGCTAGAAAATTAAAAGAGTAAGTAAATGAGAGCAAAGTTGAATTATTTGGGTCTCCCAGCGACCTCTGACTGGATACTGGTCTGGGAGGCTTATGTTCTGCAGCCTGAGACATGAAAGAATATGGTTTTTTCCTCTTGTAGCTGCAGCTTAAGGTTGACTTCTTTGGCTTGTACTTTTGGTACTAAAATGCTGCTTCTGTTTGTCAGCAAGAACACCTGCCAGTCTCACTAAACAGATGTTCTCCACAGAATAGGAGACAAATGACTTCTCTGACCTCTCTATTGAATGCAAATATTATTGTCAACATTACTGGAGCTGAATGACAAGTTCATTTCTGATGTCATTATGGAGAAGGATGTAAACCCCAGAAATCTGCTTTCAGACTCTAGTCACATTCACACGTGCACCCCTACTCAAAAATACCGCTTGATCACCCCATCATTCTTTTTGATCTATGTAAGTAAGAAAGTTTCTGGGGAAGGATTTACACTCCCATTCAGATTTATTCAAAGACACTTCAGCATTGTCACCAATCCTCTTTTGCCAATTCTGTTAAAGTCACTAAGAAAAAGTTCCAGTGAGCAGGAGAATGTTTCTGTTTCTCATGATAATTTTGATGACATCAGTCACATAAACTATTATGGTCCACCACTTAAACACAGACCATGATATTACAAAGAAGCCCACAATTAGCAACCAGGAAACATAATTCTGAGAGTGCATAAAATCTCACTGACCCTGTCACACCCAGAACACACGTGCTTGTCACCCTTGGTTGGCCAGTAAAGCTTAGTGCATGAATTATGTTAATAGCAAGGCCACTCCTCTAACATGCTAGAACAATCCATAGGATTCAATCCAGAATCATATATAAAAGCTTTCTGCTTCTCTGTCCCTTTACCAATTCTGTGTGTGCTCATAACATCTTCTTCTAGTCCCCTTCCTTTCCCTAGGAAGGGTTTAATGTCAAGAAGTCCTGAGCAAGAGCACATCCAGAGACTGGCCCTTGCTGAAACTGTGCATGAACTTGCAGGTAAAGACTCAAAACTTGTATAATCAGAAACCTTTTAATTAATACAATTTCAAGTTCTTTCTTTTTGTCATCAGCAGATGGTTTACTTATGTGTTGTTATAATATGCAGCAATATGAGTTAAAGGAATTAACAGCATATAAATTATTAAATACTTAAGTGAATTGTCAGCATATTCCACCCCTATCCTTTCTGATGAAAAATTGAACAGCTGACTTGCAATTAATGATACCAGCTATAAAATATCAAATATATGTGGTTAAATAGCAATGCATTCTTTAAAATATCGTAGCTGGGGTAATTTAGCCATGGTTTTAATTTATTAATAGAATTATAGCTCTGATGTATTGTGCTTTTTTTGTGCAATAGTGCATGATAATAATCCTTGTTATTTTCTTATCTAAACAAGAAACATTTTATAATCATGGCCAAACTATCCTAATTTTTCATGCCTCAATTCCCTAAACATTATAACTGAGATGATGAGCACTTACAGTCACAGGCACATTACTAAATAACAGAAGAAGATTTTACCAGACAGTTATTGCAGAGATTTCTTTTCTAGACCTACTACACGCTGATTCTTATTTATTTCTCCTGAATGCTGCTGCATACAATAGAGGAAGATGACAGGTTAGGGCATTAAATTCCTACATCCTTAGCAATACCAATGCCCAAAGAAGTCCAGAATATGTGCACTCAGAATACATTGTGTAGTCAGAGCCGCTGTATGAAGGAGGAAAACAGTTTCATTACTTGGAGTTTTTCTTGTGACCAAATCTGTTTGAGAACTGATATCAGAACAGTAATTATACAGAGCAAAAAAACAGCTTGTGACCTTGACTTATTTTCTACATGGGATATCTGACACCAACAGTATATGTTTAATGGAAAATGAAGGCCTAGTAATTAGGTTTTGATTTCAGTTTTAATCTGTCATTTGATCAGACAGCTCCTCTAAATCGTACAGTGAATTTTGAAACTTTACATTAATTTTATCTTGCATTCACAGCTGAAAAGGAACTTTGTTCAGTATGCTATCATAAAAGGAATGTATGAATGGATTATCGATAAATATGTATACGCAGGGATTATAGAAATAGATATGGAATGTTTTTGGACACAGGTAACAAATATTGTTATCACTAAGCCATTTTGTCAATACCAAAACTTTTGTTAGTCATTTTGTGCCTGTGCTGCAGAGTAGCAGCTGCTGAGGCATCATTTAGGCTCTTTAATGACTAGTAAAGAAACCCTTACAAAGATGCAAAGCATTAATGTTGGTTTTAGTTAGGGGAATCAGCGTGTCTACCATGTTTCATTAATCAGGCTTAAGAAGTCTGATAAATCTCTCCTGGTCCAAGGGCCCAAATGACTACACCACGACAGCAGTATTCTGCTGTGATAGAAATCTAGGCATTTTCCTTTTTACATACAATATTTTCCTTTTTACAGCTGTAATAGTCTTGCTCACTCACACTGCTGTCTGTGGTTTCCTGTGAGTAGTGAAATATAAAAATATTTTTTTTCCACAACAGATTGACCTTGTCTTATCAGTTCATCTATTAATAACTGAAATATCCTTCCAGTGCAGCAGTGTACACACACACACCCCCACATCCCCACATCCACACCCACAGAGGAAACCCTGAAATGCATTTGCAAAACAGCAGCATCTACAGCTGCTGCTCTGAAAAGTGATCAGTAGCTGCAGTTCAAATGCCATTGCAGGAGGTCTGGAAGCAGAGCAATCCCAGAAGCTCCTTGTGCCATTTGTTCTGTGCACGCCAGACTCAGTTTCTGAAATTGCACGTGCAGTTGTTTTGGATCTCCCAGGGCAGCACCATGGTTAGGGGGGATTTCAGGCATTAATTATGAACAGCTTCTGTTGTGCATAGTTGCACTGCTGAGAATTTGGGATTATACAAGCCAGACAGGTCTAGCAGAAGCAGTGTTTTACACTGTGCATATTTAGCACATTTCATCCGTGTTTCAGTTAACATTATCTTAAGGACTGTTCAATTCAGCAGTAGAGAAAAAAACAGGTTACCTAGAAAGTTTTGGGAAGCAAACCCTCTCAGTCTCTCTCTCATCTTTAACCTCAGTAACTCCTGTCAAAAACTAAATGCTTGAAGCCTTTCTATTGCGGTAAGCTTTATGTGAATTCAGAGAATGCTTCATATACTCACAGAAATCAGACATGAGAATGACTAAGTCAACTTGTCCTTCCCCTGCCACTGAAATATAGTCCAAGGTTCGATGACAATGTCTGACCAAATAGGAATGGGTCTGTTGAGAAAAAAAGTTGCTGTTTAAGGACCTGAAATACATTCATGACATGCATAGGGGAGTTTTAGTTCAGAATAACTGTAGTTTGAAGGCTCATGCACATTAATGCTTGGAGCAAACAGGCATATTCCTGGAGCACGGCTTCTGGCTTACCTTAACCCAAAAGGAATCTCATTTGCATGCCATCAGGCTGCTCTGCGATGAAAACCAGTGCACAGAAGGAAGGACAGTAAGGAGAAGAACTTCAAAACCTCGCTCCTATGCTAATGGAGGCATACCTGGTGAAATATTTAGATGGCTGAGTCGGAATGTAGGACACCCAAAACGTAATAAAGTTGCTGTTTGCTTTCCTCTTGACAGACAATGTTCTTGGTTTTGTCCTCTCCATCTGTGGTTCATCCCACACACTTCCTGCTGTTCAGTGTTTTGGAGTTTGAGATATTCATAGCCATATTCCCACAGATATCATCACATACCTGAGATTTACGCTAGAAGCTGGGAGGGGGGGAGGCGATGGACAGTCTGTGTTTTTAGTGCTTCGTCCCTGGCCACTTCTGTTGATACACACACTACTGCTGGTCCATTCTCAAAAGCTTCAAGTGGAGACTTTGGGCCACTGAAACAGAATTATTTCTGCACTGCAATGATTTCAAGGCAAAATTCAGTGAACAGTCAACATGTGATCCCAGCAGAATTTTTTTCTTTCCCTTGATTATAATAATTACCATTACAAACATCTCTGTCTATCTCTGTTCCAGGACCATTGATTCCATTGTTTTAAAACAGTTATATGTTGATTCTTATATAGATTTTAGACACAGTATATTTAAAACCCTGTTACCTTGGAAACTCAAAATATTTTCTAACAATTGCCTAAGAAACTCAAAAATATTTAATCACTAAAATTTCACTTACTGCAAATTCCTTTGTATTTCCACACTTGTCTTACTTAGCTATGGTTTTATTTAATTTGGTGTCTTTAAAAGCTAGTGATTTGATTTTCAGTCAGAAGAGTGACTAATTGCAAAAATACACAGAGGAGAAAAATATATTGGACTGTGTGCTGTAAGCTTGGAAGAGCAGTTTCCAAACAAAATAAAACTACATCCTCTGAATTATTTTCCAGACTGTTTACTAGCACTCTCAGTAAACTGTATTTGTTTAGGTCAATATTTTGTATTCATTGGGGTATTCACAGAAAAAAGAAATCTTAGAGAGTGTCTCCTGTCTGTAAGAGAAATCTGTTTATTTTGCTGTACAACAAGAGCTTGCTTAAATTTTTAAACAGAACTTCTGATAGTCAAAAGGAAAACAACTAGCGAAGGGTATTAGCCAAAATATCTGTCAGCTAAACAGAACTTGTAAATCCAGTCAAACAACTAAAGGGCATTGCACTGTCAAATCATCAGATTGCAGATCCCTGCCCTGTGGTTTGCTGTCTTTTAGAGAAGGATGCAAACTGTTTAGCTTTCCCAAACCCTCCCCCCTTCCATCTGCCTACTGACCCATGCAGCTGCCTTAGCATTCGCATTCGCTCCACTGGAAATTTCATGCCTGCCTTGATAGAAGAAAGTAAAATGTTGCAGTGACAGCAGCTTCAATGGGACTGAGCAAAGAATGATGGAGAAGACTAAATGTGTTATATCTATGGATAGCTGAGAATTGGATAAGAAAACTTCGTGAATCACTGTGCACCAGAACTGTCAGAACAGGACGTTTTAGGAGGAAAATGAAAACTACACAAAAGCCCCAAACCCAAAACTGTAGTTTGTATCACCATTAGGAAGGGAAGGCAATGTATGTAAACAATATGCACTGCACAGAAATTTAAGTGCTCAAATGCAGAATGCAAGCATAAGTGTTTAACCTGCTAAAAATCATATTAAATTCTACTGAGACCAGTTTATAACAAAAGTCTTGTCTGTTCTTGACCATCATTTTCTTCACCCTGGCATTTAGTAAAAATGCATTCTAGAAGGTAATCAAGCATGCTTTCTTCCTCTGGCGCCCATAAGTTTATTTACAAAGGAATATTTAAAACAGTAACAATGTGATGGATCTCTACAGAATAATTTCCTTAAATATTCACGCAGGTAATCTTCTGAAGGGGCACATCCTGGTTGATAAGCTTCCATAGGATTCACTGAGGCAGGATACCCCATAGACCTGGTAAGCAAAAAATTGCAAGCCATTATACTTCACTAGAGTGCAAAATAAGTTTAGCCTCAGTAAAAAAGAACCATCTCAGGAAAGTCAGTGCAGCAATAAATGTTATTTCAGGTAGCATTTTGCACAATTAATAAAACCTTTGGGTGACATGGAAGACATTGCCTGTGATAGCCTGTGTTACAGCCTCTGTATTTTCTTGCACATAATATTTCTGTTTTGTCACTCTGTAGGCAACCCAGGCAAACTGCCAGACACAACATCTCGAGAGGTAAGGTTGAGGCTACAAGATTTTAATAGAGTTTACAGGCAGTGTTGCAATTAGCTATATCCAAATTTTAAAAAGCTATCCAATCACAAACCCTAGATTCATTTTAGCCTGAAGTAATACAGTTTATTCCCCATTTTTAACATAAAAAGTTAGCTCTGTTTATTCCCACAGGCTATATCACTGGGCAAGACAGATCAAGGGCTTCTCATTACTTTTTGTGAAACTCAAACTTTAAGAGAGATGACTATTGTACTCAGTGATACTAATCTCTTTAATCACAGTGAGTTGAGCTCAATAGTACAATATTTACTGCTGATGTTTTAGAACAATTTGAAGTTTTTGCTTTTGAAGACAATGATAATCACAGGGAAACTGGAGCCACTTTTATGAACAAATTTCACTATGCTGTACTGTACAGTGCCATAGCTAAGAACCTGTGAACAATGAAATTATAAAGACTATTAGAAATTGTTATAACTAAAGCATTTGGTAATTGTTATTTGAGGAGAAAATTACCAGAGAAAGTCTCTGCCTAGCACGTGGCACACCACATATACCCAGTTTCTCTTTTGGAAACAAACACACACATTCACTCTGTGCATAACTATACAGTTTCACAGAAACTTATGATTATAATAAATGGAACCAAAACACAGCAAACAGGTCACTGAAAACAGAGCAATGTCAATCTTATTCTTTGTCCATACTATTCTGTCTGGGGAATTGTTCTTCTCCTCTTTCTCCCTGCACATATGTCTTCTCCCGTGTCACTGGAAATTATGGTGATACCAGTTCTGGCAGTTAAAGGTTCCAATCTGTGAAGGTACCTCCCTGTCTTTCAGCCAACCCATGAAACATACAGCATTTGTGTTCATTTCTTCAATGGCATTTCTACCTGGAATATGCAATATCTCCTTTTATACCTCCCAACAACATTCCTCAATCACTGAAAGTTTGTCACAGATATCGCAGTAAGACACCTTGTTATTAAAACTGGTAAGTACATTACATCTCATAGCCTGTTTTGTCAATAGATGAGGATCGTATGGTTCTACTTCCCTACTTAGGTAATGCCTCTTTTGGTGAAATAATTTCTCCTTTCTCATTAGTTTCCTAAAATTCTAGACACATAGTAGCATGTTTACAAATACCTTTCTCAACCCAACGATGATTTACCTAACCTACATTATTGTAAATGGAATTTGCGTGCATAAAATACAGCTACCTCAATATGCCCTTTAGAACTATTGTGATAGTGTTTTAGATGGGAAAATTATCTGTAGAAGTTTCTAGACCAGTATTGACTTTTTTGCATACAGCAAATTATTGATGAATTACTGAAGAAAACAATCTTAAGGTTTATTACAGTACTTATTTGAAAGCAACTACACAACGAGTCACTCCCAGGAATTATCCAGCTGCTCTTCATAGACAATTGCACACATTATCTAAAAGCAACTGCCATACAAACAGAATTCCATTTCCAAATTGATGCAGTAGATATGGCCCACTGCTCAAGGTGCTGTATCTCAATTATCTTGAAGGACAATTTTAGCAAATGAGCTTCATTAAGCCTAGGTTTTATCAGTTGCAACCTTGGCTGGCCATTGCCATTTTCTATATGTGAAGTTTGTTCGCAAATACTTATAGCATGGAAAAACCCCAGAAAATAGAAAAATATCCTTGATGTTAGAAAATATAATTTGTTTTTATCACCAAATGTCTCAATGAGAACACTGTGGTGAAGCACTGCACAAAGAGTTTGCTGAATCATGAGTAATGAGAAATTAACCTCAAGAAATACAAGAGATGGCTGTTTGCATAAATAAACAGTTAAAGCTGACTTAGCTCCTCTCTATTTCCATATCCCTTTCTCCTTAACAAAAGTTTGTGGTTCCTTGGCACCCAGTTCTGCTGGGTCCCTGAGCTATGTTTCAGTTACACCACAGTTCCTCTGAAAATAAACGTAACTTCCCAGTTCTCAATAACTTACTTGTGTAACTAATTGGTCTCTGTTTCTTTTCCCCTCTCCCATTTAAAAATAAACAAACCATTCTTTCTGCTCCCCTTTACTTTTGTCAGGAAAGATTTTAAAAGTTCAGAAAATGTGGATGTTTGGGCAAAACAAGAGCCCCTAAATTCTGATCATTTCTAACACTGACCTGAACTCCTTCAACTCCACTGAAAATGAGTCAGAGGTGGCTAAAGATTAAGATTTCATTTTCTTCAGGCCACACCCTAGAGAGACTCTTTGCTTTCTTCTTCAGCGCTAGACAGGATTAAGAAAATATAGTATTTTGCAACATTAAGAAAGAAAAGTGAGATCAGATTCTAGTGATATCTCAGTCAAAAACATGGGCAATGGGAAAAACAATACAAACTCCTAATGCTCGTGTTTTATCCAAACTGACTCAGCCATGCTTGGTCTTCAAACCAAACCCTCAATCTTTGACCTCGGTTTCACGGTGAAAAACAACCTGAAAAAACTTCTTTCATTTCACTTGTTCCCAGATACTCATATTTTATACATTTGTGCCCACTGTTTTCTTGAAAAACAAGTGATCTGGAATTCAGTTAGTTACTCAAAGCTCCCTCTTTTCTTTCATCTGATGAAATAGCTCAGACCACCAGGGTAATAGTACTTTGCAGAGAGAAGTAAGGTGGCAAAGACCTGTGAACATCACCTAAGGAAACAGATTTCCCCTCTCTCCCATCCTTAAAACTGCCAGTTCTCAATCTGTAAGTCACGGATGACAGAAGTGGAAGGGCTTTGATGAATAATTGCTGTAGTAACTTTCTCCTGGAGCTTTATTCCCTTCTTGTCCTACATTGCAGAATACTGGTGGATGAGAGGAGTAGCTCTCTAGGCAGAGATAGGTTTGGGCAGCTTAAATACCTTTGTGAGCTTAAATTGCTTGCATTACCTGTGGCTAGCTGGCAGCCTGCTGTGAAAGGATGAGCTAAACACCACGTGTTGGCATTAAAGATTTCTAGGATGTCAATTTTTTCCCCTTTAATCTAGGTTACCAACACAGATGATGCACAGACCAACCCCTTTGTTTACCAATCAAATTAACGTGTGACTCAATTAATGATTTTGTGCTTTCTAGTACCCAGAACTATGATATCATTGTCATTTTGAACTCTTTCACACAGAAAGACTAGGGAATAAAGATATACAAATTCTGCCCTGCTGTGATGTTTCTAGTTTGTATTTTTGAAGGCCAGTGTTTTGCTTGCAATTTCATTTGGTTTGCTGCTTCTTTTGCTGAATGGCCTAAAAAAAAAGTGAAGCTCAGCCCTAACATGAGGAAGGACCCTGGGATAGAGAAATTTTTTAATACTTCACATTAGTCCACAGTTATCAGAACTTGCTACCTATTAGAACAACAAATCCTAGGGACGGAAGGAATTCCTTTACTCTTTTCTTCTGCTTAGGAATAAACTCTTCAACCTTGTTATTCCTGTGAATCATTTTGAATGCTCAGTTATGGGAGCAATTATCAGAGAGACTGGAAGTGTTGCAAATTTTTTATAAAGTAAGAAAAGGATTTTCAAAATCAAAAAGTTGAACATTAGAGATCATGAAACACTGGGATAGAAGAAAGTGAGCAGTATTCCTCAGTGTAGCTTTTAGAAAGCAGTTGTTTATAACAGCATATATCACTTGTTTTTTTCTGTGAGGATAATTAACGTGAAGGCTTCTTGAAAATGCCACTCAAAAGCAGAGCTGGTGGTTTATGAGCTCAGAATATTTTGCTGCACAGAGCAACAAAAGGCAGCAGTTTGACTTCACTGAAGTTGTCACGCAGAGCACAGCTCTATCAGGCACACAAGGAAAGCTCTGAGGGGGTTAAAAGTCAATTGCAAGACCTGGGACCAGTGCCAGTAAAATTGTACCTGGCCAGGCTTAAATTGAATTTTAGCTGCCAACTGTACATTTTCAGATCTCCAGAGGAAGCTGGTTCCTCCGTGTGGGTGAAGTAGACAGAGGCAGCTGTTGAAATGGAAACCATTGCATCAGACAACTTGGGAACTGATTGAATTTAAAATTGGACTTTCTTATGCCTTGATTTTTGCCTCAGAATGAATTGAGGAGATGCAGGTGGCTGATAAACAGAAATGTATCACTCAGCCAAGAGGTTAAAAAACCCTTCCAAACAAACAAGAATTTTGTCTTTTGGGAGGGAAAAAAAAACCCTAAACAAATTCACCAATGAGGTATAGAACCCGGCTCTTATTAGGTATAAATCAGATGAGTTATTCTGCTTTACATCAACATTACTAGACTGACATCTAGATTACTTAGTTAAACCAGTGTAGAATTAATAGAATAATGCATTAATTTGAATATAATTACATAAAAATCTTACCCCAATATTATTGCAAGCCTAGGATTAGCCTTGGACTTGAAACCAACTTGAACTTGAAAAATGTTATATATGTGTGTGTGTGGGTATCCCCTAATAGAAAGAATAAATTGTAATTTTTTTAATCTGCACATAAACACAATAGAAAGCATGTCAATATTTTCAACTCCAAAATTGCACAGTAAGAATTCCCAGAATTAAAGTTGTTCCTGTATCATGAAGAAAGTGCCAGGTCACATCTTAATTTTTTCGCCTAGAGGATTTCAGATAATTCTGACATGGGGTCCTCAGGTGGTGTGATTTCTTTCAGCATCAGTGGGAACTGAATTCCATTTACGCCGGTGAAGGATCTAGTTTAGCATGTTCATTCAACAGAGCCCAAGCTATAAATGCCCTGCTGGGTGCCCCTTCCTCGTCACCACTGATGGCCTTGGTGCCTGCTTCTAGTTCCTACACAGGAAGGAGAAAGTCAATTTTTTATGTGGCAATTTTCCTTTTTCTCAAAAAAATACAGACACAGAACAAATAAGGAAATTATTTAATGCCTTCCAAAACAGGTAAAACAGGCAGTGTAACAAAGTTTACTGTGACTCTTCCTTGCATATAGTCATTCTTGGTAATGTGTTCAGAGTTGCTCAGTCTTTATCTTCTGCTAGAAGCAGGATGTTAAAGTGACCTTACCCTAATATGGTGCCATCAAACATAGTAAAAATAGAAATATACACATAGGAAATTGTTTGTATTTCACTAATTCCAAGCCAACAGATATTACTTTTAAGTTTACTGTTAAATCATGTTCCCTAACAGCAGTTTTCATAGCGAGAGCTCAGTTGAATTTGTCATCACCGACGGTGAAGTGCTGTAAACCAAACTGATGATCCAAGGTCTTTAATGATTTTCGCTCGGTAAGATAACAAAATACTTTCTTATATAAACAAGAAGCTGAAGTCCACCTCACATACTTTTTTTATCCTTGAAATGTCTGCTTTCATGAAATTTGGAACACAAACAGAGGGAAGACACAGGTTGAAATCTAACCTTTCTTTACAAAACCAAAAATGCAGTATTTGTATAGCTCTAGTGATAGCAACTCCTAGCAGGATCATACAAAAAATTCTTCTTTCCTTACCATATCCAAGGTGAAGATAGGAAAATTAAACAAGGGTTCTTGGCCACCATAACATTATTTTAGAAAGTATCATAGACTGTCTTTCTCTAAATTATCAAAGAAAAAGGACTTACGGGAAGATATTTGCCTTGGTGCTCTTCGTCTGTGTTATCACTGCTTTAAAAAAGGAGGAAGCATTATTTGGTCAGTTCAATTTATATTGTACCTGTCTTTCACAGCCCAGGTAGGTAACTTCAGCCTAAGCTAGATCAAAAAATAATGGCACCAGTGAAAAAAATTAAATTAGAATAATAACTGACCTTGTATAACTTTAAGACCTGTTTGACTTTCAGATAAAATCAAAAGAACTTGGATAAAGTGAGCACTCATTTTTATATGAAGCTTATTTTTAGCCTCAGTAGAACAGTGATATACTGTTCTCTGAGGAATAAGAAACAAGCATCACGGTTAACTTAATAGGGAATTTGACTTTGAATTTATTTCCTATTTAAGCTTCAAGAATTTTTCACAAAGACTGGAATGTTTTGGACTATTTTTAAAGAACAAACAGAATTCTCCCTCTCCGTACTCTGTCTACAAACTAAAAAGCACTCTCTGACAGCTGAATTAAATCCTCTTTGAGGTGAAAAAATGGAACCCCAAGTACAGTACTTCCCTGGCATAATATCATTGAACAGTTCTAAGCCCTTTGTTCTTTCTAAGCCTACTTTGAAAAAGGAAAAAAGCAAAGATGTGCATGTGATATAATGGGATTTTTCTTTGGTTGAGTATTTCTTTCTTCCTTTCTCCATGATTTATGTGAGTGCATAGGAAAATTCGCAATGGTCAGAGACCAGAAAGCTCCTCTATTGTAATTCTCTCATTTCTTTTCTTTTCCTTTTTTTTTTGTCTTTCCTGACACATTCATCCTTTTTCCATCTCCAGATGCTTTCAAGCCCCTATTTAAACTACTGTTGTTTTTTTTTTTTTCCCCTAGTGCCTTCATGATACTTTAAATGTTTTATTCTCTGTAGATAGAAAGTGACAAGTTAAGAATGCAAGGTGACCTGAAACGTAATCAAAAGAAAACTAATAGAAACTCATTGCTCTGAAACTAGAGATATATAATTTCCAAACCTCAGCAATATAGGTAGGCAACATTTCAAAGGGGAATACTTAACGTGTGTCCTCAAGAAAAACCAATATACAGTTACACCGTTACCTAATTTGGTACATATTTAATTTGCAGTTTACAACCATATACAAGCTTATCCCTCATTATAACAAAGTGGGCATTTAATCAGAAAATCTACAAAGGGCGTACATATAACAGATTAACCTCACCTCTTTCAAGACAAATTTAATTAAATTTTAGTCCCACAGAAATCGACAGAAATCTTCATACTTTGCAAGACAGGTCTAACTGTGATAATTTATAAGGGATCATCATATTGCCGTATTCCTAAATGTGCTAGTTTCATTATCTTGAACAACAGTTTGGAGTGATTTTGCATTTTAAAGTGGTGATTTTCTACCTGGTAATGTCACTGCTATTATTTTTAAGTGCCATACTATATGGTAAGACAAAGTATTTTGGAGGCTTTGTTTAAGTTATGTTTTTATCAGAGACTCATCGTTTAGGATATGGTGCTGTAAATGCAAACGATTGCATCAGTGTTTTACAGCTATGAGTTACTAGAGAACAATTTTCACTTTACAGTGATGTGTTTTCATTGGCATTTTAATAAAAGGTGATTATCTAAAGATAGGATTCTAAAAAGGATTTGCCAGCTATATTTTCTGCTCTTCACTCAATAATTTATCACAGTGCATCATTTCTTAAAGTGCAAGCAATATGCACAACTTAATTAATTTGCATTGGATCTGAACTGAAAAATGCTAAAAAGAGTAATTGATTTACCATACTAGTAATCATAAAGCAAATAATAAAAATACATTGAATTAGATTTTACCTCTAAAGGCAAGGCTTAAGTCTGCATTTATTTGGTATGTTAACAAATACCCACTTATACATTTATCCAAAATAAGAGACATGGTGTTCCCAAGACACATGGGAATAAACTGACACACTGGGTTTCACAGAAGAATCTGTTACAGAATAAAATCAGGTCATTGGAATTCTGGACCAAACTTTTAATTCAAAGTATTTTTTTAAACAAAACAAACAGAAAAACCCCACAAACCCCCAATAAAAACCAACAAAACAAATCTAACAACAACAAAACACTCCCTCTCCCCCAGTCTAGTTTTATTCTTGGGTAGCAAGAAGCAGAAGCAGTTATTTTAATAAAACCCATCACTCTTGGATTGCACTTAAGAATTGTGTTTGATGTTTTCTCTTGCCATAGATGTAATCTCATACTAATTGAAATTCTAACTTAGTAGACAACAGACATTGCAAAACCTACAAGAACAAAATGTCCCTTTGGGTCATGAGCAATTTATGGTAAAGTGGCACAAAATGGTGAGTTTCTGAGAGAGAATTAGTTTGTAGCCCACCAATAACTGTTTCAAACCAGATGCCTGTGCTGCAATATATCAAACTGAGAGTATCTATAGGAGCTAAGCTACTACTATCTCTGAATTCCAAAATTTACTGCAGTTCTGGCATAGATGGTTATGTATAAATTATCCCCTGTTAAGTGAGCCTTTTTCAGCACCATGGATAGTAGGAGGTCCTGACTTTCCTGAGTGTGTTCAGAGCAGTTTCTGCTCATTCTAGTCCAAACCATGATAACATCTATATTTAGATATAGATATATAGATATAGATATATGATAACTAGCAACTAATAGACACCCTGAAGAGAATCCAAGGAAAAGCAACAAGACTGATGAAACTTTAGAGGGAATAATCTATGAGGAAGTTTTTAAACAAACTGAATTTAAGGTTGAAAACGAAAGATAAAGCGATTAGTTTTTGAAAAGCAAACAAACATGTGAAGAGAGGAGCAAAGTTCTGTCCATCATTTCTATCAGGTGTAGGGCAAGAAGAATCAGTTTAATTTTCTGTATGATTTACATCAAATATTAGCACTAACGGTCTAACTGCAATCAAAGATATATTTCTTGGCAAAGATATCAAAATGATAATTAATTTGAGATTTTAAGAGAGTGTTGGGCAGCAACATGTATGCACTAAGGACGTTATACTTTAACTAATGGTAGTGGTTTCCTTTAATATCCCTTTAATTCTTAATTTTTAATGTTACAGTCTACTTTTGGGTAGCCAAAACTCAAGTGTTTAAAAATGCCCTGATTTCTAACAAATGTTAATCACATAGCCCATTATAATAAAAATTATGCATAATTATTTGGGTCACCTATCCAAAATGGAATCACTCGAATTCATCTGTTGCTGTCTTGATCTTATAAAGGAAACCAAATCAGATTTACCACATTTACATCCTTAGCTGTAGATATTTACTGAAACTCATCCATACCTATGGAGATTGCATTTAACCCAAATCCTTAATGTTTTCCTTTATGTACTAAATAAAGGATATGAAGTAGAAATGTAAAAAAAAAAAATCGTTAAACTTAAAACATATAATTTCACTGCAGGATTAATAATTTTCCAGCAATTTTTACTGTTTACAATAAATCATACAGAGCAAAATATATTTCCATGTAGAGATCAACTACTGAGAGACAAAACCAGTAACTAGCAACTCTATCAGAATCTCAGTAAGACAACACCAAGTTACTTAGAATGAGTGATTTACATAGTAATTGAATAGGTTTTTTCAGCAGTTTAAGCGGCAAGAGATCGTACTTTTCCTAAACATCCCTCAAGAAGTTAATGACCCAAAAAAGAACCATATAAAGCAGGTAATCACTTGTTAATTGATCTGCTACTAGTCCTATATGAAACATTGAGCGACACATCCGCTGTGGAACCTTGAGAATACATTTACTGGTTGTGCTGAACCTCAGGACAAGCTGCAAAGATGAGCACCCGAATATTTATTACAGGAACAGAAAGTGCTGACAGCTCATTAGTGAGATAAATATATATTTTCTGTGAACCTAGAGATACCTGCACACTTTTCAAGATCTGTGAATATGGCAAAGACCCCACCAGATAATCTACCACAGTGCCCACTGTGGAAAGCTTTGTTCTTGCAAAGAGAAAAGGAAGAGTGCATAGTGAGAATTAAAATTTCCTTCAACTGAAAAAACATCTGTGATAAGAACCAGCGTGAATGTGCTCAGAGGATGTAAATCACAACTTGCGGAAGGTTGGTAAAGTAGATTTTCTTTTCCGTCCTCTCAGAGATTTCTTTTTGTTGCAGTTGATAAAGGTCATTAAAACCCATTTTGCACACACGCACATGTAATCTTTCCTTTTCATTTCTCAAGGCTCAGACCACACTTATTTGTATAAAATGGTAGAAGAGCACAAAGCAACATGCAAATGTTCATGCTGTTTATTTGCACATCAGTCTCTGGCATGCTTTTAAAACCTGTTTCTTCTTCATAAATAAAACAGTATCTGAGCATGGGATGGTAAAGAGGGAAGAACAGGAGGAAAGAAATACTGAGTGGTTTGAGTGAACATCCAATGGTTTGTTTTTTTCCCTGTGCTTGGCAAACAAGAATCTCAGAGGCTTTTATGAATTTTAGTCTCTGCATTAGACCTTTTCTGAGTGATTGTGCAGGAGAAGTTTTGTTCTGAACAAGCAAAAGGCATGTGGCACGAGAATGCTCTGGAATTTGAAAGAGGTGGAAGAAATCAAAAAGGCAAAGACCCCATAGGAGTCAACCAACTCAGCCATTCTACATTCTTTAAACATACCATACTAGAGCACATTAATCAAGCAGTGAAGAGGTGAAGATGACACCCTGAATAAATTTCTAGCCAGAACTGATGACTGTAGAGGAATTTGGGTTTATTATATTGGTCTACATTAGCAATAGTAAATGATTTCAACATTCAGGAACATATGAAAGAATTTAGTGGTCTATCATTAACTTCATTTTCAATTAAATAAATTCTATCCACATTTACAGTCTGAGCTGGAATACAAAATAGGGCTGCCAGATGCCGAATCTGATTTAAAGCAAATACAATGGAGAAGCAGCATTCACAGGGAAAACATTACAGGGAAATTATAATTTTCATATCAGTCTTGGGATATACCTAATCAGAGAGAGGGCAAATGACACAGAAATGATTGTGATCTCCCCACTGAAACAGGAGAAGAAACAAACCATCTTGAGTTGCACTAGTGTAAATGGTGTGTGAAAAGAATCATGTTGTTATTACATGGCTGATAACCAAGTTACCTGATCTTGGCACACACATATCACAGCAGAAATCAGCATCATGAGAAAGACATGGAAAAAAAAAGCTACCAAACTAATAAAAAGGTAAAAGATTGAGCAATATAGTTATTTTTTCTTTTACCCCTGTGAGGCCCAAAGGAAAAGAAAGAAATATTCAAAACAGAGAATACTAATGAAGAACCTAGTTTTTTAGACATAAGACTAGGACAAATTCATAGGGCCATTGAAGCCCCTAGCCATTTTCAAAGTATGAGTAGGGAAGAAATCCATTTGATCTGAGGATATCCTTTATAGTTTAACCTTGCTTTTGGAAGCAGAAGTCACCAGACTCTTGGGGAGGCTTCAGTTCAAAACATGCAGCATATCTGTAGTCCCAATTACATAGGGAATGGGGCAGCAAAGATATCAGAACAAGAGCCTACAACTTTTTTTGGTGAGACATAACTGCATTTTTAACTCCACTTCTATTAACGAGAAATTTCAGAGATTGAGGCTAAATTTTCAGCTCTCCATTAATTTCTTATTCTCTTTGGCAATTACCTCTGTGCTAAAATTTCACTTTAACTCCTTACTTCAATGACACTGGTGAATGAACTATACTCTGCCATCCACAGTTACCTCTGCCACCAGCTGCAGGCTGTTTTTCAATTTTATTTTTCTCCCGGTTGATATTTCTTTGGACTTTTTCCATTATATTGAGTAATGTGTGGGCCAGAAGGATGCATATGGTATGATGAGGTTACTATTCTGTATTTGATAGAGCTTTACTAATACTTTATTTCATTATGTGATCTTTTTTCACCTTTTTTGTGGACTTCTACATAAAGCTCCCAAAATTGCCTTCTGTGGCAAAAGCTTAGCTGATTACTTTGAAAATGAGAGTAAAATCTATACAGATTTTCACAAAACATATATTTTGCTGGCACATGTAGATACACACATATTTATTCTGCAGTTTAGCGAAAATGAGCTTGAAAATGTCTTGTTAACAATATCTTGGATAACTGATGCAATTAGCTATTATTTAGAATGCACTGTACGTGCACCATAGAATATGGAGCTAATGTTTTTTCATATTACACATTTCCAAAACTTTAATAAATCCGGTTTCCAGTTCTTCTTTTAATTTCCTTTCTACTGTTAAGTGGGAAATGGCCAACTGAAAATGTCTCTCTACTTGTCTGAGAGAAAACATTTTCATCTTCTCTGTCTTGACAGAAGAAAAAATAAACACTTGAGTCTTTTCAAAACTCTGCCAATGGAAAATGTTAAGACAGAAATCATAAGAAAGCAAGCTAAAGACAGATCAGAACCTTCTATTTTTTACTGTATTCTTTATTACTACTCCTTGAAGGGAGATCTTATACTAAAGATTGAGTCATATAGTAGACAGGATGATACAGAGGTAGTAAGGAAATTATTTAGCTTCTAAGGGAGCTGAAGAAATCTGGATGAAAGTAGTGTTGCGTTAATGTAAGGACAGGGAATCAAAAATGAAATAATGTATTAATTGCATTTTCTTTCTTTCTTTTAACATCAATGAAGCTACCAAAGATATGGGAAGACTGCATATGTTGAAAACCTTCATGTTTTTATGCAATCACTGATATTTTTCAAACTAATCATCAACATTTATGAGAAGGAAAAAACAAAAAATAATTTCACATGAAATTCCTTTTCTTTCCAGAAACTTCCTCAAACTGGTCTTAAAATGTAATAGCTGATTAATATCCTGTATTGGGTTTGTGTGACCACTTTTTGGTAGTCGGGGGGACTACAAGGGTGGCTGCTGTGAGAAGCTGCCAGAAGCTTCCTCCATGTCCAGCTGAGCCGATGCCAGATGGCTCCAAGATAGACCCTCAGCTGGCCACGGCTGAGCCCATCAGGAATCATGGTAATGCCTCTGTGATAAGAGATTTAAGAAAAAGAAAAAAAAAGAAGGCCTGGCTCAGCTGTAATTGTGGCCAGAGAAGAGCAGGGTGAGAAAATGTGAGAAGAACAGCCCTGCAGACACCCAGGTCAGTGCAGAAGGAGGGGCAGGAGCTGCTCCAGGCACCATGGGATGACATCCCCCTGCAGCCCCTGGTGAAACCACGGTGAGGCAGCTGTGCCCGTGCAGCACATGGAGGGCACTGGCGTGCAGAGATCCACCCGTAGCCTGTGGAGGACTCACCCTGGAGCAGAGGGTTGTCTGAGAGAAGGCTGTGACCCTGTGGAAGGCCTAATCTGGAGGAGGCTTCTGACAAGGATCTGCAGGCCTGTGGAGAGAGGAGCCCACACTGGAGCAGATTTCCTGGTAGGACTTGTGACCCTATGGGGAAACCAGGCTGGAGCAGGCTGTGCCTGAAGGACTAACCCTATGGGAGAGTGACCCACACTGCAGGACTTGTGGAGAACTGTTGCCTGTGGGAAGGATTCACATTGGAGAAGTTCACAGAGAACTGTCTCCTCTGGGAGGGGCTCCACGCTGGAGCAAGGGAAGGACTCCTCTCTCTGAGCAGCTGTAGAAACAGTGGGTGAGGAAATGACCATAACCCCCATTCCCTGTCTCCCTGTGCTGCTGTAGGGGAGGAGGTAGAGCTGGGAAGAAGTGGGTGTTGGGGAAACAGGTTTTTAAGGTCTTATTTTACTTCTCATTATCCTGCTCTGATTTTGCTAGTAATAAATTCAGTTAATACCTCTAATTCTAGTCTGTTTTGCCCATGAAAGTATTTGCTGAGTGATCTCTATCCTTATCTGAACTCATGAACCCTTTGTTACATTTTCTCTTCCCTCTCCAGTTGTAGGAGGTAACATGAGAGAGACTTTGGTGGGTGCCCAGCATCCAGCTGAGGTCAACCCACTATGAATCCCTACCTGAACAGGTCTGCTTGTGGTCAAGGACTCCAGAGTACCTTCCCACATTTGAAATCACGAGGATTTAAAGGTACAGCTATTTAGTTATACCATTATTCCTGGAAGCAATTTAAGCTCTGCTATGCACAGAAAAAGCAATCAAGCCATGACTAACAGGAACAGTAAATGCCTGAAGAGTATATGACAAAATCATAAGCTGACGTTTGTTCAAGTCTCTTGTTCGTATCGTCAGAAATAGCTACCACATCTTCAGAAATGATTCATTGAAAGAAAACATTCGTATTAAAAAGGTCAACATTTCTTAAATGCATAGTTCAACTTGTTGTAATTATTATGTAAGTCACAGTGGAAATTAATTTTCTGACAGAAGTCCTAGAGAAAGCAGAGAGTGAAGTTTTTCATTTGCCATAACACAGGAGAGATCACTTCTGGCTCTTCTAGAAGCAACAGGTTTAGATTACCTCCAAATGTCGTATAATGGACTAGATAGTCTGTTTCAATCTGGCAATTTTCTATGATCCTTTGTTCAGAGTGGACCAGATGTCTGTTGTTTTGTTAAGAATTAACGTTGTAATTGTTTAAAAAAATATCTAGCACACCAAGGCCACATGTGTGGCACAGGTGCGTTTTAACTGCTCTGCTGTGAGTTTCTTTAATTAATGACTAGGACTCTGGATGTTCAGCCAGGTTTCTTGTTTTTGTTTTGGGGATTGCTTTTCATGTTGATTTCTTTGGGTTGTTTTTGGTTCGTTTTTTGGGGTTTTTTTAAGGCTACTTGCCCACCGTACTGAAAACAAGAGGGAGGGGGTGAAATGATTAAGAGCTGCAATTACTAACACATCAGATCAACACTTCTATATATTTGTGCTGGTTTTGGCTAGAGTTAACTTGTTCAACAGTATCCGGTATGGGGATGTGTTTTGCGTTTGTACTGAAATGACTGTGGATAATATAGAGATGTTTTTGTTGTTGCTGAGCAGGCCTTACTCAGAGCCAAGGCCTTTTCTGCCTCTCACACCACCCCAGCAGGGAGTGGGCTGGAGGGGCACAAGGAGCTGGGAGAGGACACAGCCAGGACAGATGACCAGAAATGACCCCAGAGATATTCCAGACTATATGACATCATGCTCAGGATATAAAGTGAGGGGAAAGGGAGGAAGGAGGGGACGTTTGGAGTGATTTGTCTTCCAAGTCACTCTTATGCGTGATGGAGCCATGCTGTCCAGGAGATGGGTGAACACCTGCCCAACCATGGGAAGCAGTAAATTCATTCCCTGTTTTGCTCTGCTTGTGTGTGCAGCTTTTGCTTTCCCTATTAAACTGTCTTTATATCAACACATTAATATTCTATCTTTCATCCTCCTGATTCTTTTCCTCATCCCACTGGTGGGGGAATGTGGGGCTTAGTTGCCATCTGGTCTTAAACCACTACAGTGTTGTCACACACAGGTCCATGAGAGTATTCTGCTGATAACAGGGGACAGCTTCTGTGGTTCCAAGGTGAGTCTTACCTTTCCCAAAGAAAAAACATAGAAGAAAAACCTTATACTGTACAATAAGCTGGTGTAGGTAGTAATAACCACTATTCATTAAACATCAGAAAAGAGGGGATCGACTTCTCTGTGAGATTAAAAAAGGTGAAGATTCCTGTGGAAGGGCAGGCACTCAGAAAAGGAAGAAAAATACTAAGCTAATATGAATCACCTCTCCATCAGACACTCACAGTTCTCCAACAGCAGCAAAAACTTTTAAGTCTCCCATGCTTGGTCCTAACTTGCTTTTTTTCCCTGTACTGTTGGTCACTTCTACCTTCAGTGCAAAAATTTTAATTTGAGTAGATGTACAAAAATATATTTAGAAGCTCCCCTTGATGCCCTGAGTTCAATTTTCATCTCATGGGCTGACCTCAAGCAGCAGATTTGTATCATTTTATTGTCTTTTTGTCTGATGGGTTGAACAGAAAAAAAAAATTGTACACAATATACAGAAGAAAAATCTATGCTAATCTTCTTTTATTCCTAGTGAATTACAAACTCTATTCTTGTAGGCTTTAGTTTTTAAGAACCTATCCTTAAAAAACAAAGAAAAAGGCTTGCATATACAACCTAAGTTTGTGGTTCTTTTAACTTCTGAATTTTCTGCTTTGTGTATTCTTAATTTACATCTAATAAACCAAAAGAATGAAAATGTTTACTGCAATTTCTACTAATTGTTTAAATGCATATTTGATATATTATGACAACAGAAATACCACTGCAGCTCAGTAGGGTAGATTTTTCTCAGTGGTGGCTAAATCTTCCCTAATTGGCATAACTGTTTTGAGAAGTAAATATACTACTGTAGTAACAGAAGGAAACACAAGAAAAACAGTAACAATACTGAAGAAATCACCTTAAAAGTAAAACTAAGTCATCACTCAGTACTTTTTAACTCATCAATGATTTTACGTCTTTAAAAAGGACTGGTTTATAAATCAAATGGCTTTTGTTGTTGTTTAATTTATGCTACTCAAAGTCTGTATTTATCACAATAAAACCAGGTTCATGGTTGACATTTTAAATGCCAGGCATGAAAGTATAAATAATATGGATTAATATATACCTTATGATCATTTAAACTTCAAACACACATAGTCAGGCCAAAAATGTGTACCATGGAGCTTTGTCTGTCATAACAAAGTGTAATTTGCTCTTCTGATTCACTTTGACCATCACGGGCTTTGTTGGTAAAGTACGATCTCCAGAACATGATGCTACAAAAATTGAATGGTAGTTCCATACAAGTTTTTCAGCACATGGTAGCATACAAAATGCAGTAATACTTTCTCACATTGAATATATTCTTTGGTGGTTAGAGGAATAATAGGCAAGGTTTACCTTCTTGATTAAAGGACAGCCACATTTAACATTGCTAATTCAGAATGAGGTTTATGAAGATACTCTTCGATGCTGTGCCAATTGAAAATTCTCTTTATTATCAGTAAGACCCTTCTCCTCATCCCTCCAAAACACAGAAACAAAACCAGACCTTGAAACAACTCCCTGCAAATCTATTCTTCCACTTCCTTTACATCTCTCTAAAGGAGCAATTACGCACCTTGGAAGAAGAAAAGTTAAGACTGTGATAGAGAAACTTTCACACAAAAATGAAAGGAGCTGGGGTTTTATGGGGTTTTCTAGAGCTGACAG
Source organism: Rhagologus leucostigma (assembly GCA_013397725.1). Classification (NCBI taxonomy): domain Eukaryota; kingdom Metazoa; phylum Chordata; class Aves; order Passeriformes; genus Rhagologus; species Rhagologus leucostigma. The sequence goes on from VZTD01000305.1 coordinate 481,233, forward strand.
CACTGTACTTAATTTCATGTGAACAACTTTGAGATCCTCTATACAGAAAGCAATTTAGGGAGATAGAAAGTGAAGTTGTATCCGTAGCTGCCATCACCTGACATTCAAAATCCAGCAAAATTTGCAGGTCTGAAGAGATTTCTGAGGTTGCTTGTGAGAGCCTTATGCCCATACATCTCAAAAATGCAAAATAATTTCTGTGAAAGTAGTTCTTACCTGCTATCACCTCCTGTTGATCTCTCACTGAAAGGCACCAGCTCAGGATACCTGCAGCATCCAGAATTCAGATTTGGAATCCATTTTCTTCTGCATGGGCAAAGTCTGGGCTCCTGCTGAAATCTCCACCCTGTCATCACGAAGGGCTGTAGTCCTTCCTTGCTTTCTCCTTGAGTTTGAAACTACTGGGGGCCAGGAAAGGGAACTTCCTGTATTTCACCTGAGGAGGGACATTTTGTTTTCTTGACAACACACCTGCCAAATGAAAATAATTAGAAAAAATATTAAAAACCCAACCAACAGAGTGAAAAAATAACATAATTTTGAAAAGGAAAAAATTTAGAAAGGATAACTGGCGGATATGTATTAGACCAACCTTAACTTTCACAGTCCCACATGTGGTAGCTTTCACCATCAATAACTTATTTTCTCCACAAGACATCTCAAATTACACAATATATTTCTTCAACACTTCCCTGTATATTCAATGAGAAATAATGGATGTTGCAAATTCATTTACCTCCAGGGACTTTATTTATATCAATAAGAATCCATCTGATACAAATGCCAAAGGATCTATGTAACGACAAGAACAGATTTTTTTTTTATTCCAACTCAGAACTAAACACAGATGCGCCCCATATGTCTGCTGCTGGTTCTGTACTATCCTTGTGAGCTTCAGTGCATGTCTCTGGTATCTCAGAGCCAGTGAATCCCTGCTGCATGACAGCATTCTGCTGTCTTACCCAGGTTCTGAGGTCTTCCGAGGTAAACTGCTATAAAACCTTTAAGAATCAGAGCTGACTTCAGAGCTGCTCTGAATGGCAATCTACTGTCTAGTCTAATGCACAAAGTAAATCTGAATAATTTCTACTCTGCTTCGGATTCAATCACTGACAAGTATGAACATAGAGTCCTGATTTGAAGGAAAGTGCATTCTAAGGAAGAGGAGGTCATAACAGGAAAACTTGAAAAGATAAGATAGATTCTTTTATCTGAGTAAGAATCTAGGAGATTGAGAGACTGTACCAAAGAGTTTATAGCACGTATGAGCTGAAAAACATTGAACTTTTTCCCCCCCTTTTTTTTTTAAGGTAAAAAAAGCAAAAAGGAAAATGCAATTAAAATTGACTTCTTTCCAAATTTCTCCTACTAAGACTATGTCTGACAGAAATTGTGATGGTTTCATTACACAAAATGTGTGATCTTAGCATATTATTTTAAAAGACTCTTACTCAAGAGTCTTGGAATTCCATAAATCTTTTTCTAGAGCTTCTTCTTCTCAGTAATTCCTAGGGTTTGGTTCTTTATTCAGAAATATCCTCCTTCTAGATTTAGTGTTCACTGTTTTTCAGTATTTTCCCTTTTGGTCTTGATGAAAAGATGGCTTTGCCCTGTCTGATTTTTCAACTTCATGTTTCCAGTAACTAATACAGGCACTAGAAATACCACACGGGCTCACACCTTTCTTCTTGAAAAATGTTTAACAAGTAACTGGCTGGAAATTCCCTTGCTGCTTTGCCTACTTTCTGTGGTTTTTAGTTCCAAAACAGGAAACCATGTCTAGCTTTTGGAGGAAGAGTACAACTGCTTAATTCTGTTGCTGGAGCTGTCTGAAGGCTTTTGGATTTGCAAACATAAATCCTTCTGTTTTGCTGTTTATACTGAATGAAGCATTGATTTGCAGATGCATTTTTAGTCTCTTACTTCAAACAAACCTTTCTGCATAAGCACGGCTTCTTTTTGCCTGCTTGGACAACAGCCAAAGTCATGCCCGAAAATGCCAGCTCTTTAAACGAGTGTATTGGAGTATCCAAAACAACCATAGTCAGACTAGCTGTATATCAGTAAATCTTTTAAAAGTTAAGTACAGAAGAAGAAAAAGAAGTTGAAACAAACTTCTTAAAAGTTTCAGTGGTCTTTCCTGCTGGTCACCCTCTTAATTTTTAGTGGAACCTAATATACAGGACTGAGCAAATAGCACTGGCTCGTTCTTGCAAGTGCTTTTCAGCTGAAGAATCCTAAACCTTTTCAGAGCTACCAGAAAATCCTAAGGAAGCCTAGAGAAGCTGAAGGATCATGTCCTTGGATCAGGGATTTTCGTTTGCACAGATTCTTGTGCCAGGACAAAAGCTTTCAGATTTTGAGACCTGTTAAGACATTAATGGCTACAGATTACAGAGGCTGCCAGTCCTACTTTGTCATTGTTTTTTTCCATTCTAGAAAACTCTAAAAAAGGTGCTGCTTTGGCACATTCTTAATTCTGCACTCTTCGTTTAAATCCTTATTACTAAAGAAAAATAGTGCTCATTTTGGTTTTCCTTTCATCTTCATTTTCTGGATGCTGAAGTCTCATGTCTGGGTCTTTTCCAATTTATAAGGAACTGCAAAGGTGCTAGATAAATAAAAAATAATCAGGTTCAAGTGAATGAACTCTACCTATATAATTTATACAAAGCAATCACTTTATTTTTGCATGAAATTGGACCATTGCAGTACTATTTTTTTTAATAATTGTTGGTGAAGAACTATGTGAGCGCCTATAGCTACACAAGACAGCTACAGAAATTGTGGTATATACTATGTATTGGTTTCATTTTGGGTTTTTGTTTGCCTGGGTTTTTTAATTAAAAGGCTTCAAATCCATTCAAATTTAAGTGGAGCTATCTATCTTTGTGACAGACTGATAGGGGATAATTCCAAATTGGAAATGGCATTCCAAATCCTGGGGATCTCTCTTTTTTTTTTTAATCTGGGCAGGGAAGATAAATAAATCGAAAAGCTTTTTAAGGTATTGGAACAATATACCAGTAAATGGCCTGTTTCAAAGTCCAAAGGTCTTTTTAAAGAATTTAATCTACAAAACATTTTCACTTATTGATAGGAAATGTTCCTATGTAAGTAATAGTAGGGAAAATTAGGGAGAAGAGTTTGTCATGGAAAAGCAAATGGACTTTGTCATCTGCTGACTTGATCACTGAGATCTTTTGGATACTGAAGAGGCCATAGAGCTTGACAAGTTCATGGAAAGAACAGCAAGTATTTAGGTCATTCATAGAACAGCAGTGCATGGATGAACATGAAACAAGCAACACAGAACAAGCAAATATTCATGAAACATTACAAGTGTACCTCAAAAAAAGAGTATTTCTCAGTCTGCAGGTGCTACAGCTCAGACTTCACTCATTCACTGTACTGGATGCTTGCCCAAGCCAGGCACATGAAGTTGTTGTTGATCCTGGAATCACAGTAGAAAACTGATTTATTCCCCAAATTTTTCTCTCCGTAGATTTGTAAAAATTAATGTCTGATATACACCAGGGAATTGTCCTTTACATGGTAAAGTGTGCAGACAGCCTGAAGTGGTCCATGAAGAAAATGAAGAGTTCTATTTCAGAATAGATACTATTAATTATCATGTAATTTCTGGAGAATAAATGACAGGGAGAATGCGCAGAAAGGCTGGGAAGGTTGACAATACCGAAAGCAATGGTGGAAATAGTAAGACAGGTGATGTATAACCAAGATCCAGGGGAATCAATGCTTTTTAAAAACATGTACTACCTCCCTCCTCTCTGTCACAGAGCTTTGTTTCCTAAATTTGGAGCAGCATTGCTTGATACATAGCAGTAATGTAAATTACTGATACTTCTTTCTACCTGGTTGCTTGATACAGATTTTACAGAGGATGAAGCTAAACATCTCACCAGGGAGAAATTGCTTCCTTGTTTCTGAAAAGTAACGTATTCAGAACTCAGGAACTGAATGTGAAAAAGAAATGCACACTTCCTGCAGGTCCCCCTTCCTGTGGTTACTATTAGCAAGAATCCATTGAGAATAAGTTGTTGAATTAGAAGGATGAATGTTCACTTAATAAGAAAACGATGAAAGTTTATTAGTATGGCAATATCTTCATGTTGCTGCAGATGAGAGTGTATGTGTCAGAGTTTCTTTGTCAGTCATCTTCCAGAGGATTTAAATTTAACATGTGAGTGAGTAAACTAAAGCAAAAAGTTGCTTTGTGACAAACTTTATTCTAAAACTTCTAGTCAGGAACTGACTGATTTGATTCTAATGGTGAAAAATAAGATGCATATTAATATTAAAGAATATATAAGAAGCCAGAGCTCAGCAGGATTTTTTTCCCTCTTCCTGCCAGCTTCAGATTTTTAAATATCTAAATAGTATCAGTATTAACCCAATAATGATAAAAAATGTGCAGAGCAAAAAGTGACTATGTTAAGCACTACCTTGCATGCACTGGTTAACATTGGGGAGACTCAACACCTAAAAATTATGAAGGAATTTGATATAATTTGTACATGCGCATCTAAATCCTTAATACGTGGTCATGAGTAAGGATTTAGGTGTTTAAATTACAGCAAATTGCAATCAAATTTCTAATCTGTGTTCAATTAAATTTTAAATATTACATCTGCGAACCCATAGTCTGAATTTAAATTGAAAATGAATGTTTTCAGCAGTTTGGAACACAGAATAAGACTCAGTGTTCAGTACTCTAAGTATCCAGTCTAGCCAGATCCTGTAGAGAGTAACCATTTAAAGTCACTTTAAATAATTAGGAAGGCAGTTGTATGTATGTCATAGCAGGGAAAGAATTCCAGTGACAACAGTGGGTTTTTAACAGGGTTAAATCATGAAAAAGTATCAAAAAGCATACACTTAGCTTATAAGGAGTTTATCAGTAAAGCCAAACAAATGCAAAACTGTTTCATGATTTAACCTCAATTGGCAAAATTTCAGACAATGACAGAAGAGCAGCTGAGCAATGTTTGTGCAGAATGGCCAGATAACAGCAGGACCACCCCACAAATCTGAGAGCCTCAGGTTCCAACACAGTCCCTACTCGCTACCTATACTCTACATAATTAGGACTAATCACAGTTACAGGATTTGGAATGGACTGTTGTCAAAACAACTCAATATTTTTTATTTTCACTGGACCTCAGTATAGAGGTCCTAAGAACTCCCACATGAAGGACAGGAAAGTTCTGATGATCACTGATGAGACAAAGCAGTAAGACACATGTCACCCCTCTGGAGATCATCAATGCTGCTTTGAACCAGATATCAGAAGCACCAGATATCAGTAGTGAATCCAAATCTATACAGAAATACATTGTGTCTATATATAAATATTCTGTACATACTACAAATATATAGACAGGTATACATGTATTGTGGATATATTGTTTCACTATATTTAATGCATAAATATATATATTATGCACACATGAGTACATTGCCACTTGAACACTTTACCCACTACATATACATAGAATAAATACTGAATATCAATTCAGCAGAATTCTGTAACATCCGCAGGAAGAAGGAAATGCAGAAGACTCTGCGTGGGCTAAAAGCAGCCATTATTTTCTCCAACAGATTCTGTCATTCCTGTCACATTTTTTCCTTCAACTTTTAAGAAACAGTTTGACATTATTTTGAGGAGGCTTTGAGGACAGAGAAGTAGGAAGAAGGTTCTTGTAAGTGTAACCTGGCAAACATAGGTTAGCAGCTGAAGAAAGGAATATATACTAGAAGAATATTCAGCGGAAGCTCGGATTCAAGAGCAATGGAGTGAGGCTACAGAACTGGGAAGGAAACGTTCCTGGAAGGTTTGTATCGAATTAGCCCTGACACTGGAGAGGTAGGTTACCAAAAGGAAAATTATTTGAGCATGGGAGAGCAAAACTAGCATTAATTATGAAGTAGCTCTAGGACTACATGTAGTCCAGGACGGGTAAGCTGATTTTGGTTTAGAAATTAGCTTTAGGACATGAATAATAAGGCAGCAGGATTTTTAGATTAGGAAAATGCCTTTGGTTGGTTTAGGCAGATCATCTGTCTATTTAATGCTTTATTAAAAACTTTATCCTCTTCAAGTCCTTACTGCCAATTAGTGTCAATTAACATAAATTTAATCAGCCTTCCTCTGCTCCCAGTACAATGCCGTAAAAGCAGTGTAGTTCTAGCAATTTCAGTGTGATTTATACCAGCGTAAATGGGGAAAGAATGAGCCTTAATAGGTGTACATTTAAGTGTATGTTCTTAAACCACAGTTTGTAATGTGCCCCAACCCAGGTAACTAAATTCCTGAGGGGCACATTTGTGATCATAAGCTAGACTTTTACTTTAAGTTAATCCAAATGATTAGCTTCTCTGGCAGAGCCTTGCAGGCAGCTCTGAAGAGGTAATGTTATACAGCAGCTTTAATTACGAGTAAACTAAATCATAGAATTGCATTAGTAATTCTGAACATAACTTAGTTTCGTTAAAGTATCCAATCACTTTTCATAAAATATAAGGAAATAGAGATCAGCATGGATATTAAAATAGTGGTGCTGGCATGGCAAGTGTTGCCTGACTGGAGATTTGGATGATGAAGTGCTTACAAAGTAGATAATCACGAAAACTAAAATTTTTATACTGGAGGATTGAAATGAAAAAAAAATATTAGAAAACCTTGGGAAACATCAATTATCAGCTTTCAATACAAATATATTTGCTTTGAAAATTTAAAGTGGGTGTCTAAAGAGTAAAATATTTTTTTAAACATCTATTTTAGCAAATCTCAGTTCATTTAAAATTCTTTTTCTTTTTCATGTAGTCCTCAGAATATTACAAGGCCTGCATGAAACGCACTACAGAATTAGGCATCAATTAACAAAAATCTAATCCTAAATATATTTCATTAAATGACACCAATCTGCGCAAAAGGTAGCTTAAAATACCAGAGAATGAGCAACACAAATAACTACATAAAAACATATATAAAGTAAATGTATCTAAAAGAAAAATAAGCTATAAAAACATACTAAAAAAGAGATGGTTGCAATAATCAGGAATTCAAAATTAGGAACAGAAAGGACTGAATTGACCCATGACATTGCAGATTTAAAATCTCTGAAAAGGCATTTTCATACAGCTTTTGGATAAATATATATGTATCTATGTACTTACACACACACACACATCAACCTAGCACCTGTTGAAAGATATTTAAGTGAATGGAGTTGCTTTCTGTGTCCTCTCCACCCTTCACTCAGCAGCTGGAAGCTGTATTATGAGTAGGATGGTGTTAGAAAGGCTGGTGGCACGGTAAAATCAGTTTAATCCTCTCTTCCAATATGGGATTATGCTCCAAAACCTCCTTCAAAATATGTGTGTAATGCTGAGCAAGGCAGTTAAAATAACTTTTTTTTCCATAGGTGTTCACAAATCCTGTGCTTGAATACACACTTCAGGGCATCTTGATACCATCCGCAAAAGCCAACTGTAATTGAAGCCAATTGGATGTCTGCTTTCAGCAAGTGAATTACAGAGGAGTCTGACATTACAAACTCTAGATGCCCCAAATAATAGGCAGGTCCTCAAACATTTTATGCAACCATTTCCTGTGTAGCTCACACATTCTAAGTGCAGGTACATTCATTAATAAATATCTTAGTAGCACCTTTGTATTTTGTAAAAATTGCTAGAGAAGAGATACAAGAAAAATAAGACTCTATATTTCATGTAGTCTTTGTATCCATTACCAAGTAGAATGAGGCTGAATAGTAAATGAAAATCATATATGACATAAAAGTGAGTGTGACCACACCTTTAAAAATTGAGTACCGCTAACGTACAACCAAAGCAAAGATGCCAGAACAAGTGCCATGCGTCTAACTTACTAATTAGGATCACTTGACTTTTCAGCCTGGGCACTTCTTTATCTAATTCCGCAAGTATTAACTTCTCAAAAAACTAAATCTGATTAAACCGGAGAAATTTGAAAAGGAAAAACCTATCTTCTTCTCTACTTTTCTGTTATCAATTTGAAGGCTCAGAGCCTTGCTAACAGGAGTCTATTCTTGCCTTGGTAAATGGTAACAACAACAACCAGGAGCACAGTAATTGCCTACAGAGAGAAGAGACAAATATTTTCTTACTGAAACTGAAAGTTATTTGTTGCACAACAAATGTGAAGATTCAGTAATTCTTGTATTAATCTTTGGTTATGATTGGGGTAAGCTAAAGACACCATCATTCTTTCCTCATGGGAAAACTGTTGGAAGTGAAGTTTTAGAATAAATTCAAAAACCCCTGGCTCTTTCCAGCACTCTTCCTTAATAAAATGCACAATAAATTGAAGAAAATTTGTTGGAAAGATTCTGGAGGAATTTTCCTTGATGGCCCAACAGTTTAGCGGAAAACAAAAATACTTCAAATGGGATTTCACCGAAGCCACAGTTTAAGTACTTAACACTCCTATTCTTCTTGAGGCACTAAACTTTCCTGAGAGGTTTATCTCTAACAATTAAAGTAGAAAAGTTTCAAGGATAATTGTAACTTATCCACGGGCAGTACCGCAATTCTAGCTACAATCACCAAATTTTACAGAGCTCAACTCCCATTCAAAAGCATGAACAAAAGATCCAGATTCCAAGAATTACCTAGAATTAATCAACATTTTATGGCTTCCATACTCAAATATTTGACAGTGAGCATCTCCGGGTGATGGAATTCTTTTGTTGGCTATTTAAATCTAAGAAGAAAACAAATTAATTTAAATTTAGACAGCTGTAACAGAGTAAAGAGAAACAAAACTACGGCCTTTCAAAGAAAGAATGAAATTAAATACAGTCTGAGACAGGCATCTAAAGAGTCCATCAGAAAAAAGGGGTTGTTTAGCAACACTAATGGGAAAGTATTAGATGGCTAAAAAGAGACCAGACTTGTGAAAGAACTGGCCAAGTTACAAAAGCAGTGCAGACATTCCAATGATTGTTCAGGGTCTGTCCTCACATCCTTAGGTGTTGCTAAGTGATTTTCTTTTTATGCCATCGTGATTTGAAAAGGACAAAATATTTCAAGTACTCTCTTGATTTACCAATAGTTTAGCATTAATCAAGCTGTCCTAAGTGCAACAAACTTCCTTCAGCCACAGACAGAAAAAAAAAAAAAGCTGAAATAGTGAAAACAGAGAAAGATCACAGCTGTAATCTACCCCTTGTCCAGAGACAAGTAGTCTTTATTAGTATTCAACTTATTTTCAAGGATATTTTATTAAGTTGCTTGCTTTCTTCTGGACTCTAATACCTTAAGTGATCATAAAAATAACTGCTTTAATTCCTACTGCTTTACTATTTTTCTCCAATTTTCTTTACTCATTGCTAAATGCAAAGCTCCACTAAAATTTAAGATAATTAAAATACAATGGTGCTTTCAAGATATTTTTTGATCAATTCATTGTTCTGGTAAAAATGATCACCTCAATGCAATAAAGCAGGACAAGCATTTCGTCTTTTAACCTCTGATCTAAAATATCTATTGAAAAAATGTTAAATATAAAATCAAGTATTAAGTTTTTTTGTTTTCGTCTAAGTCTGAATGTCAAGATTTGAGGTTTTTGTTAGTAACTCATATTACTCACCCCCCAGAAAGCCCAGTAACCTGTTTTCTGATAGTTTTACGGAATAGTGGGGAAGCATGAAAAACCTGGCAGTCTTTGTACAAGTCTCGAACAGTCATGAGTTTGACAGCGAAACTTCCAAGTGGAAACCCTTATTTATTGCATTCATTCTGTGTGGCCTTGGCAGCTGCACAGCTCAGGAAGGTTTCATAAAGTAGAGCAATCAAAATATTTTTGGAATGCAGTTGATAGCGTTATTAACAAGCTTGCTAGGTCTGTTTTCTGTACCCACTGCCAAATCAATTTGTAGTAGAGTCATGACTGTAACCAATTTCTTACAGTTAACAACTAATCCTGAATGAATCAGAACAACACAGCCCATTAAATTCCTAATTATACATATGTACATACATTTAAATAGGCCTAGATATAGCCCATATTTTCACTGTATTTAAGTGGGGGAAGACACTGAGTGATGTTAGGACTGTTCATGAGCCCTGCTCACTGGTTAGCAAGTTTAGAAAGCTTGAAATGTTTCTTCTTTTATGGCCTCTGAGTCTCACGTCCTTTTTTAATAAATATGCGGCTCTGTCAAGCCTCTGACATGAAACTCAGGCAGACACATTACAAAAAATCACAGGGTGAAATCAGGACTCCTTGGCTACCTGACTACAATAAATATGGGAACTGACTATTTTAGATGTGTCTCTATTGCCTTACCTTACAGAAGGTTGCTGACCTGGATAAACACCAGCACTGCACGCCAGAGAACATCAGGGTTTACAACCAAAGCAGAAAAAAAATATTTCTAATGGAAAAAAATACTCCGAGTTGTAGCATTCTGATGGAAGTCTTAGAACTGTTCCTTTTAGACTACAGCTATATTAAAAAAACCAAAACAAACCCCCTAACTTCACTTCTTTCCTCATACAAGCATCCGGCTTATGTTTACTTTTTTATTATTTACATATATCCCATTCTCCTTGTTTCTGTGATAAAACTTTAATAGCCAATAAATTATAAATCAGATTTATGTATAATTTATTATTTTAAATACATATTTTATCTTTAAGCTTTTTAAAGAGAAAACTATTTCATCTTTTTTTCCTTTAAGGTCTCAGTAGTTTGAAACATTCATGAATAAAGCATGCTTCAAGCTGCATTTACATTTTTGCAGCATGTGCTGTAACAGTATAGATTTTGTTTTCTACATGTACAGTTTTGGGTCAACATGATTGTCTTAAAAACAAACCTTACAGAAATCTCTGGAATTTCATAAACATACTTTTTCATTATTTCCCAGCACCTTGGACACCTCCCTAATGTGCTTGCCCTTCTTTGGTCAGAAAGTTGTAATGCTTTCTAGATGCACGAACACATTTGTGCTGGTACCTGTCAGATATTTCCTGTGCTTATTTCTGTATCAGAGCCAGGAAGGATTTAGCTCTTCTGAAACAGAGAAGTCTTAATTCTACTAAAGAGTAATTCAGAGCTCTTCTGGAGATGGATTAGTTTATCAAGTAGGTTTACTTAATTCCTGCAGTTAAAAGGCCACATTATGGTTTCAGTCATTACAAAATGAAAGGCATTTCTTTATTTTTAGGACTATGTGGACCTACACAGATGCATTTTAGATTAGAATTTGATTATTTTATCTTGCATCTGCCACACATCTCTCAGAGCAAAATGCAGGTGGTCTATTGAAATTAATCTGCCCTGGGAAATATACCATATAACTATTTTTTTTTTTTTCAATAAAGACAAAGCCCTGGAGGCACTGGTTTGATTCAAATCCCTTTTAACTTTCCTAAAAGCGTAGTGTCGCCCAGGTTACCCTGGAACTCAGCTATGGCTTTGTGTCAGGACTGAAGATTTCCCTGCGTGAAATTTCATCTTATAAACAATCTTATCTTTTCATCTATTTTTTCCTCAAATTTCAAAGTATTTGCACAATAAAAAAAGTATACTGAAATGTACATTTTTGGAGAATTTTGCTAGTAATATGGAGAGACGGACAAAGATGAGGCAATAATTTACTATTAATTACAAGTAATATCCAACTTTTGTACTGATATTTTTGCCAATACTCTACAAAGAGGCAAGTATTTTATTGTTTTCTAAGAAACTACATCTGCACAATAAAAGACAAGAAGTTCTGAGAAAAGAAAATGCATAAAGAATGAGTGGATTATATTGCAAGAATAGAAAAAATTTTGAAGACAGTGTCAAGTTGTTTGCAATTCTCCCACAAAATTAGGTCTCTCTCTCTTGCCATAACGTCTTATGCCATCTATGCAAAAAGGAACATAAAAAGATATTTTTAAAACTTTCTTTTTCCTACAGAAAAGCTTAAACCTGTTCATTTAACCATTGTTAAAATAATGAGTGTTTTCTCATATTTGTTAACCGAAGCATCAAATGACTAGCACAACTCATTTTTGATGAGTCACTGCACACTGTGTGAAGTGGCAAACATGAAAATATTCTCAGAATTAAAATTCATATTTGCATTCTCAGGGGCAAGTGTTCTGCAGTTAATTAGTATTGTGGGTACTGAAAAAAACCCCACACCAAACTCCTCGTTGCTCAGGCAAACTATGCACATCTCTGAAACACCTTCAGTCAGCCAAAAGTGTCTGGCATGCATTTGCAGTCTGTTTGCACAAGGAGGATTCAAAACAAGCTCTGACTGAAATCCCATGGTTAAATAATCGAGTTCATTTGTTGCAAGCTCTCTGGAAAAGGTGCAGCGATTAAAAGCAAAGCCGTGCTGGTGTGTTGTGGTATACGGACCTTTCGAGATTCACAATGGGCAATAGAGATTTTGGTACTAGGCTCTATTTTCTGTCCAAGCTCTGGTTCAGGAATCAACCACTTTCTTCGCATTCTGACGCTCACAAACTTTGGAATTTACCCTATTGAGTTTTTTCTTGGTTATGGTGGGTTTTTGTTTTAACCTTCCCTTCCCTTTTATGACAAGAGTATTGTCTAGTGGGAACAGAGCTCTGAAGAAGATCATCTGTATCCTCCAACTTATTCTTTTTTACTGACTTCCCCCTAAAGTCAGAAATGAGATTTGTCATTTCTCCTTTTTTCTCCCCACTTTTCTTTCCTTTAGACTATTCTTCACAGTGAGTGAAAAGAAAGCAGCAAAGTTCAGAAACAACGCAACTTTTGAAAAGAAAAGTAGGAAATAGGTTAGAGTAGGATTTTCTCATTATTAAGTTATCCAGAGGGCTTAAATATTCCTAAACACGAAAGGTCATCACAGCTGTAGGGCGACAAATGCAGCTTTGCACAGCCAGCCAAAACAGACTGTTGAGGTTTCCTTTTCAGCCTTGTCACCTGGAAGAGAAAATGATTCCCTTTATTTTGCCGAACAGACAGGAGGCAAACAGCACATGCCATTGCTGACTGAACCGCAAAAGCAAAATTGACAAATCCTGCAGGAGGAAACTGCTATTATAAAGCCAGGCACGACTACTAATGCTACCTTGACTTCCTCAGCTCATACCTGCTGCTGCTGCTCAACAGCCCCTGAGGCCCAAGTGACATTACTCTGGATTCTAACACAAGCCAAGAAAGAGAATTATAATTTTATCATAAAAAAGTGAAAATAAAAAGAGACTCATACAGAAGACTCACCACCATTGCAGGTTTTGTGCTGTGATAAAGAAGCAGGGAAAGTGGACCGTGTTAAAACTCAGAATGCTTCTTGCAAATAGCAACAATACTATTCATGACAGCTAAATGAAGAAAGAAAAAACATGACAGAAAGTTAAGGTCAGGGCTGAAAATCAAAAATTGAATATAAAAGTGGTCCCTGACATCTTCCCCTTTCAATTTGTCATAAAAAAATAATTATTATTGAAAGACATATTCTTGCTCTCTCCATGGGAATAAAACAAAATCTGAAAACTGAAATTGTTTTCCAGTTCCCTTTAAAGCATTGCAAAAATGCCACTATTTCTAAAGGACACTTTGTAGACTTAGTCTCTGTCTGTGTATATATGTATATATATACACACATATATACACACACCCATCCACACATACACAAGTGCATCAATGCACATACCCATAAAGCAAAAGAATCCGTTATAGCAGTCCCCTTCTCAGAACAGAAAGGTCACTCTGGACAATTTAAGAAAAACTTTTTTTAAAAAAAGGTATTTTATAGTCTGTGCTTTTAACATTTATCCTTTTTTGTCACAGAATGATTTTGTTTTGAGGAAGAGCAAACAGTTCGTCAAAGTTTAAGAGTATGTTTGTACAAGCATCCTAAATTTCTAATGCTCTGCCTGGGCTGGCTTTAGATTAAGAATCCAAGCTGGCCTTGTAACTGTAACTTGCAATATATCACTGTGAAAGAGAAGCATAAAAAGCACAGCCATGCAAGTTAAGATTGGCATGTTTAGACTTCCTCTTGATCTCAAGGGTTCGAGGAACAGACCTGAAGCATTAATATTCTGTCTGTGAACGTGCAAAGCTCAGTTTTTGCTGAATTCACAAAATTTATCCAGTAACTTTATTGAAGAGTTTGATATAGCTTAAAGTCCTTGTAGCTGCATGAGTTTTCACCAGTAGAGGAGGTGCTGCTCAGTTCACTGAACTGAGCTCGAACTGAACTGCTTTTTCATGATTTGCAAACTAAAAAAAAAGGAGAAGCTGAAGTTTCACAAAAATGTAATGTTCAAAGTCTACAAATATAACACTTGGAACAGAAATGTTGAAAATGGTATAAAATCAAACTGTTTCTGCAAAACACATACTAAAGTAAAAACTGTCTTCTCTCACTCTAAACCTCACCAAGCCAGTTGCTGTAAATTTTTATCAAATATTCCAAATTAAAAGGAACTTAGTAAGCCCAGAGTAATTTGACTTTTTCTCTCCCTTTCTAATTATTTTCAAGATGTTACCTATAGATAGCAAAGTGTTAAAGAAGTGGCTCTTGTGCCTGTTTCTTTACATATGGTTTAACTTAAATATATTTATAAACTCTCTTTCTGTACCATGCCAAAACAAAATTACAGAATTATTTTATAACTAGAGTGCTGCTTTTAGACTGTTTTTGTCTTAATACGTTTACTCAATGAAACTATTTCCTAGGTAAAATTCAACACTGTCTATTGTCTACTTGGTTAAATTGAGAAATTACAAACAGTATAAAAAAACCCCTCTGCCTTTAAAATAGTGCAAAAGCACAAGAGCCTCATTCTCACCCAGTTATTTCTGGCTTGCAAAATCTGGCAAAGAAAATGAATCTGTCACATGAAAATTGGTTTCTTTAAGTGAACTCTGAGAAGTTTATTTTGTGTTCTTAGTTGTTTCCAATCTCTAAACCTGTCTGTGTACTGGAACTTTATTTGGTAACAGAGATATTTTGACCTTTTGGGTTTTTTTTGTTTGTTTGGGGATTATTTTGTTTGTTTGTTTGTTTTGGTGGTTTTGTTTGGGTTTTTCTGGACTTTTTTCTTTTTAAATTGTACTTCAAGAAGGAGAGCCAGAGGGCTTTCACACACATTTTCTGCATTTTAGTTTTTAGAAGAAACTGGCTGCTCTCCCCTGGCAGTCTGTCTCAGTACTACTATTAACAAATAAAAAAATTGATGATTTATAGAAATTGAAAGTATTAATAAGACAGAAGTTGGAATCTTGAAAGGTTGCACAAATCTAGGGATGAAGAAGCAGGTTTACTGGAGTTCTTTCTGCTTTCATTCTTTTCCTTGACTGAGAGTAAATTTTTTAACAGAAAAAATAGGACTGAAAGGTGATGTGTTCTCATTGAGAGGTGAAAATGCAGAATTTTTTATGGCAGGAAGATAGATTTCTATCTACAATTTTTATGCCATTATTTTGTGATTAGTGTAGGTGGTTATAGTTGTTATTCCAATTATCAGTTAATTCACCTAGAGGTTCAGATAGAAAATGACAGTACTTATCTACTGTTTACAACAGTTTTCTGCTCATGACATTTCTTATAAATTACACTTTTTGGGTTTTTAACATTTATATTCACTTTGGCTGTAATAATGCCTTGCCATATTAAAAAAAGTGAGCCCAGACTCACAAAGGCTATGAAGAGGGCTCCTGAAGATTGTAATTAAACAAGTTAATTTTTTCCAGGATTCACTCAGGCTGTCTTGGCAGCCCAGTAATACCTGATTGCCATTTTCATTTACTGTAAAAAAAAAAGCCCAATAATTTCTGTGAAGTAAAAGTAATCGTTTGCACTAGGAAAAGTATTGCTCTACTATGCTCTAAGGCCAACAGCCAGTCCCCCAATCCTCAGAAGCAGCTCAGCCTTCACAAAAAGTCACTCATATTTATAAATAAATTCTAAAGAAATAAATCAACATGCACATATAATAAAAGAAAAAGAAAAAAATCTTCCTATCTCAACATAAAAATCCTTCTCATGCCAGTGGGGATTTGCAAAAAAGAATATTCAACAAATCAGTGATGGGGACCAAAATACATTTAGTCTATGGCTTCAGAAGGACCAAAAGAACTAATTCTTCTTTAAGCTATAACCAATTTTGAAATACTAAAAGTATTAAGTGTTGCCAGAATGAAGACATAATTTCTCATAGCAAAATGCTGTTGAGAAACTTCCCTGTTGGAACATCCAGGAGCCACTGTGGCAACCACATCCTCACCACGTGAGCTGGGACTGAGGCCACACGCCTGCACATCCCACACTCACGCAGTCAGACCAGATTTCCTTGCCAGCCTGACTCCAGATGTCTCATAGCAGAGTCTGACATCCAAATGCTTAAAATAATTTAATCTTGGTGCAATAATGGACTAACTAACTAAATAACAGCCTGAGCTGGTGCTTCCAAGGAGGACCAAGAACAAAGGAACCCTTAGACTTTCATATCTTCAGGGTCCAAGCATGGGAAAATCTGGAGCCATCAGCTCCTGCCGTGTCTCTCAGTGTCCCTCACCTGGCTGTGCCACAGGTCCGTGTGGCCTTTGTTGTGCAAGGGGTCAGCACCAGTTCACAGCCTCTTCTTCCAACCTGCAGCTCCATCTGCAGCTGCACCCCAAGCTACTGCACGGAATGTGTTCCTCAACACTGAATGTCTTTCTCAAACATATCCACCAATTCCCAAATCAATAAGAATGCCTCTAAATAAAAGGCAAGCAGGTGCCTGGAAGAGAACTAAACAATCAAAATACTTGCCGGCACCCAGCCCTAACACGTGAACATCTCCTCATTCCCATCCCAGAGCCCATGCTCCCAGATGAACCTAAGACCTTGGCAACGCCTTGAGGGTGCCAGGCTGTGCCTGACCCCCATTAATAACCCCTGCCCAGCCTGGCTCTCCTTTCTCATGGCTGAGGGAATGGTGTAGTCAGAAAGGGAGGGCACTGCAGTGCCCCATGGCCCTCCAGACCTCACCAGGCCAACCCCAGACAGGATGTACCCTGTAAGGTGGTTCCGGGGGAGAGTCTGGTGTCAGAGCCCTTGTCACACAGGTCAAGGGCCAAACAAAGCTAAGATCCGAACCTTACGGAACCAGATTTGCCATTCTCTGTGCCGAGAGTCAGCCGTGCTTAGGACCACTAGTCACAACACACTGTGGCTTAACCACATTCAGGCTGGAAGGAAGCCTGGCAGATTGAAGATCAGTGTAATAGCAGTCAATAGCATTAAACACAGCAGAGAGGTCTATCTGAAGAAGTATGGATGTGATTGACTCTCTTGTCTAAAGACAGATGAAAGTAATTCAGAGAAACAACAAGTTCTTCTTCAGTATTGTGTTCTAGCCTGAAAGGGCCCTAGGATGCCAGCAGATGATGGCAAGTCCTGTTGGAGGCCTCAATAGCTTCTAATCATGAAATACAATAAGTAAAGGGCAGCAGCGAGGAAAAAAACCAACAAAAAACACACCGCACAACACACTGAGGCACTTACCTACCCAAGGAACGAACTGAGAATAAAGAACAGAAAGAGTTAGATTCCAGTTTTTATTTTCAGTCAAGTGTTTTTTTGTTTACCTTGAATAAACCCTTTCTTGCTAGATTTGAGTGCTTGGGAGAGTGAAGTCAATCTTGGAAACTGAAGTCTTTTATGTACACACCCTGGGATAAAAAACTGCTGCTGGGTGGGTGAACCAAAGCTGTACTGGCTCACTGAGGAGAAGATTAGGAATCTGAAATCAAAAGACTCTTTCATCATTCTGTATTTGCTTTCTATTACTTTTACATGGTTGTTAGAACTTTAAAAAGATGAGGGTAAGTTTAGTATAATTTTTCCAGCATATGATTACTAGCATAGCAGTTATTTTTAAATTTATCGTAATGTCTGTGCCAACTCTGTTTCAGTGCTGACATGCAATGATACATATTATGTGTCATTACTGGGACACTCTGAGTGGTGAGGCTCCCTGTCACATCTAATTCTGGGCCTGCAGGGGTCCATACGAAATGGATAAGGAGTGGAGTGATGCCAGCAAAATTCACTTTAGGTAAGACATAAACAAAATGCAAAATCAGTTCTGTATGTAATCTTTAGAGAATTCTTTCTGTTGAGGTAAAAGTATGATAGTATACAACAAATTTTTTCATTTGCGGTTCAAGGCAGCTCAAAGCTCTCTTTTTCTTTTGTATAATACTTTTGAACTCTGCTGAGTGTGGGGATTAAGTAGCAGGAATTAATTAAAAATAATTTCCAACAGCAAATCTTAGAGGTTTTCTGAATACAGTGGCTGGTCCTTTTAGAAGGCAGGCTTGCTACAGTGGCCACATTTGCAAGCCATGGCTAATGTTTACCATCAGGGTCTCAGAATGACTGGTGCTCTGCTTATCTATAGGCAACTAATCAGCAGTTTGCAAAGTAAAAATGCCCTTCTCAAGTTACATATTTTTCTCTCTTTTCTGGCTAACTTATCCTTTTTCTTCCTACGGTAATTCATATCTACTCTAAAGGACCACAAAATACTGCTTTAGGTGAACAACTCAATTCACCTAGGCCCTGACTTAGAGCAGGCCATCCGTGACAACCCTAATAAATTGTGCATGAAATTGATTTAATCTATATTTGAGACATAATTTGTCCTGCAGAATGTTGTGTGTGCAGTTCAGTCATGGTTTTATTTCATTTGCTGTTTTGTGGCTTGCATTGCTGTATATTCACCAAAATGATTTCTGTTTTCCTGTCAGAAAAAAAACCCCCCCCAGTTTCTTCTGAGATTGTTTTTCTGATCACTTTTACTGAGAGCAGCACAAATATCTGAACTGAGATGTCTTTTATAATTCTTTCTGTACCAACCACTCTAGCACCTGAAGTCTTCCACTTACAATTCTGCTCCATCCATAGAGCATACTCAGAAGGGCACTCAGTTGGTCTCAAATGAAATTCACTATTGTCAACAAGAATGTCTCTATTAGCGGTAGCTGGTGCTAGTTCTGGACTTCTCTGCCACTGTATACTTGGTATAGAACTAAAATAACAAAAATAAAAATAACAAGAGAGAGAAGAACATATAAGGATTTTATATTCTGCTAATCCTGAAATTTTCAATATTTAAAATGCATACACAGACACACACACACACATATATAAATTTTTTTAAAAATCTGAATAACTAACTTTTGCTACCATGGACAGAAGGGAATCCATATATTTGACTAAAGAAGCTGTAAACCAATATACAGCAGAAATCAGAAAATAGAGTAAATCAGAAGTTCTATAAAACTTAAGACAAATGTTTAAAAATCCTTATATTTGACTTGACACCACACAGACAACATGCTAATAAAGAAAAAGTAACTCCCACCATAGGAAATGAGGAATAAAATTGCAAAGCTTTTGTCACAGATGAAGCCAGACTAGCTGGTAACAACTTCAGACCATTCTTTCAAGTGATTATTTTTTTTTTAAGAGTACAATGAAATTTCAATGGTATATATTTCCTTTTGAAGCCAAATTCTTAAAACACTGACTCAGCCTTGTGTAACATGAACTTCCACACAACACAGCTATTTCAACACGTTCGTGAGAGATCCTCTTCTAAGGCCTCATAGTTCCTCACAGCTCTTGTTTGCAGGCAATTTAAGTTACTTTGGGATAAGGACAAATCATATATTTAAGGAATATAGGAAACCTGGCACGGCTGCTAACCTGTCTATTTAGCATACCAAGATATATAGACAGGTTAATTCAATTCCCAGTTCAGTTGCATTCCATATACTTTAGATCAGTTATAGAAACATCAATAGATTAAAAATTACTGGTTGGATGCTTTTTTAATCACAAGTCTGGTTCAAATCTACTTTGAGATTTATCCAAAGAAGATATATTAATACAAAATATATATCTCAAATGAAGACTCATATTTGAGTCCTATATTTTTAAATTTAAGAAAGCCTTCAATAAATGTACTATTTTATTGAGAATTATTTGCTTAAACAGATCTACTAACTTCACCATTTTCTCCCATTTGCTAAATGAAGTTATAGTAATGTAGGAAAACACAAAGAGAGTGTAAGACTTTATTCTTACTGGGGTTTGGATTTCCCTTTTTTTTCTCTAATGCTTTTTAATGTGTGTGTTATGCAGGTGTATCTGCACACACATACATATATAAGTATACACATAAGCATTGAAAATAAAACGCTGAACCTTTGTGTTAAGCAGTAGATCTTGTCTTCCCATGCTACTTGTTTCAAGTTCAGGAGGTAGGATACAAATACGATGTATCCCAGTTTTTTAATTCGGGTTTAAATAAAAATACCATCCTGACTCAGCAGTCCAGTTCCAGTTTGATTCCAATTCAGTTGCAGGGCCGTCAGTTACAGGTATTTGTTCTCTACGTCCCACCAGCAGGTATGTTCAGCCACTTCACAGGAAGCAGGGCTTCAGAAACCATGGTGCTTGCTCTGGAAGACAAATGTCCTAATAATGAATGACACCCCTTCTCCTGTTTTCCCTCAAGTCTGGGCCAGCTGTCCTTGCCGGCTCCCCTCCCCAGAACCTGCCCACCCAAAGTCCACCAGAGAGGTGGGATGCGGGAGAGTGTGTGTGTCTCCAGTAGCACCAAACACTGGTGTGTTAACAACACCTTTCCAGCTGCCACAGCAAAGCACAGCACTGTGAGGGCTGCTATGGGGAAAATTAACTCCATCCCAGCCAGAACCAACACAGGCTGAAATGTACTTCCACCTCCGAAATACATGGTTGGGTTCAGTGCTTTCAATTTGAAGCAAAAAGCTTCACTAAGCTTTCATAAAGCTGCTAGCAGAGCTGAGTTGAAAATGGTGCTTACTTCTTGTTTTGGCACCTGTCTGCAGCTGAAACTTGGAACACAATAAATCCCTGAAGCTTGCACTAGCAGCAAAAAAAAAAAAAAAAGCCTTAAGAAGGGGAAAGTGAGGAGATAAAGTGACAGGCAGAGCAAGGGAGTTCTGAAGACATGCATTAAATATTATCTGATATATATTTGCAAATGATTCTCATGAGTTCATCCATGTGGCAAATTCTGATGTACTGACTTTAAAGTTCCCCATGAATGCATTTTTTAATCTAAAGTAAAATCTCACACCAGTAAAGCTCTTATTTAGAGCATGAGAAAGTTTCTCTTTGTTCTAAAATAAAACTCTTAGCTTTCCTCAAGAAACATTACCTCAAGAAATATTCATTTCTAAGAGACGGTTCAGGAGCTTTCTGGCTGTTTCAAGGATGTGACAGAGTTCAGATGTTGCAATGGTTCTGTATTGTATTCCAACAGCTGAATATGTTACTTACCCTACATGAAAGGCAGAGTTGTTAATCAAGCTGTAATACCGTCTTCTTCTGCTGACATAAATAAATCTTACAGTATATGTCTATTTTTCCAGCTTTCCTTCAGACTACTTTTACTCCAAACACGAGACAGACTTCAAGCAATGAAGTGAGGGCGTTGCTTGAGGTCACAAGAGGCACATGTATCTCTCAGACCCACTGTCATTACAGCACACAGTCTTTTGGCTCCTCATGCTTGATGCTCTTTTTTTTTTTTGTTGTAAAAATATCTGCCTTCTGGTAAGCTTACAGTTCCGGAAGGGTGTTGTTTGGGGTTTTTTTTATTTGAATTTTTCTTCTGTCTTGACATTTATTTTTCAGCCCTTTCATCCCTCAGTACGCTGCCCCTTTTGTTTTCCTGAGTTTCCATGCCTGTATACTGTGAGAGCAGTAGGTTTTACTCTTTTGCTTCTGTTCTTTTTATTTTAGAGTGAGTGTTTCTCACTTCCCACACACTCTCAATTTTTATTGATTGTACTCTTTTTGTTACCCACATTTCCACCACCCCAAAGCTTTTTCCCCCCTTACTATCACTCAGCAGCAAAACAAAACAGTAACTTTCAGACCAAATTAGTGAAAAAACCAAATAATACAGGTGAGAGAAATTTATATCAGTTCCCTTGAAAATAGGAACTCATAAGAAAGTTTAAGAGAAATTCTGGATTAGTGAAAAGATCCAGGATACCATAACCTGGTCTTCGATAGTTTTCTTATCGGTAGCTATGACAGGCATATTTTAAAACATTTTTAAAGCCTGCTAAGTAATCAAGACTGAATTGTTTTGCAAGCTGGGATAATTCCACTTCTGGGAGTGCTGAAACAACCAATATTTCTATCTTCCTCCTCCATAAAACAATCTGTTGCAGACTTTCCCCAGTTCATCAACACCTTCCTAGGAGGGTAGCTCTAAAAAGACATATCGAAAGCTTTTCCCTGAATTTTCTGTTGAGCAGGTGGGCTGTGGGATGGTTTTTGTTTTGTGGATATATTTTGGATTGTTTGCTAAAGCTGTTTGTTACCATGCCATCTGATGGACAATTTCTCAATGTGCCATCATGACTGCAGCATCTGCTGTCACCACAATGTTTCTTCTAATGTGAATAAGCCTAGGAAAAATTCATCACTGCAATGTATTATTCATGCTGATAGAAAGGATTGCAAAATACCTCAAAAGGTAAAATGGTGATATCGTCTGCAAAAGGACCCTTTTACATTTCACTACTCACATTTATCACTCTGCTTCCTGATATATTCTTTTCCCTAAAGAAATTAGCACGTGTCAATCTTCCAAGATCTCAGATGAAAACAATGAAATTATGTCTGTTCCTTATGTCACCATGTTCTGACAAAGATTCCTCAGGACTCGCTCTCCTTCATTACGTGTAGTAGGATGGCTTAAGTGTGGTAAACTTACCTTTAAATGCTTGTGTTTAAGGCACACAAGTATTAGTGTATTACCAGTGATTGCTAAAAATTGTACTGCAGGTGACCATCTGGGATATTGGAGCCAGGCAACAACAACATGAAAATTCAGCATTTCTTCATTTCTCACTCCTAGTGATTTTTTATTTTTTCTTCAGGGGGAGGTTAGCGAGTTTCATCACCTAACATTTTAATATCTGACAGCCTTCTAACATTACACCCGGGGCAGAGAGGAATAACTTACCGAATCACTTAGGTTGGAAGGGACCTTTTGAAATCATCTAGTATAAAAATCCTTTGCTCAAGCAGGGTCAGAGAGACCAGGGTATCCAGGATAGCACGCAGCTGGAATTTTGAATACCCTCAAGGATGGAGACTCCACCAACTTTCCAGGCAACTGTTTGATCAACCTCCCAGCAGCAGTTTTTCTGTGCTCCAGTGTAATTCCACGTGTTTTAAATTGTGTCCATTGCCTCTTGTTCTGTCAGTGGGAGCCAGTGGGAAAAGGCTCTCTCCCTCACATTAGTTCACTCCTGTCAGATATTTACCCATGTTGCTAAGATCCCTCTGAGTGTTCTCCAGACTAAGGAGTCTCAGTTCTCTGTTTCTCCTTAGACTTCCAACAGACTGTTGGCCTTTCTAAAACCATTATACCTGGAAATTTTAACCGCTCAATCATTTTTTTTCTTCTGTTAACAACAAAACAGTCCACAGATATAGACCAATGAGTTTAAAGCATTCAAATCCAAATTTTATAACTGCATCTATAAGCTTATCAAGATATTCACAGTTAATAACATTTTTTTCCATGTTACTAGATAAAGGGCGAAGTATTAAAAGAGATCTGTGTTACTGCACGCTGAACGACTGTTGCTGTTTTGACAATGCTTTTACAATCAGCTTTGAATAAATTTTAGATCCTAAATTCTGTACCGACCTCCTGTAAGCAACTTTCTGTACTCAGATAGAGCTTATGCAGTCTGCAGCTGATTTTAAAACCAGACCCACCGTCCTTAAGAGACTGACACTTGTAAATGCAACCTCAGGCACAACTGGAGAGAGCTTTGCAGAGCATGTGGTGTCCTGTGCACCCAGCACACCTCTGTGCCACGGGGCAGTTTAATATGCCATGAGGCACTCCCAGACACACCACGTGCACGCTGCCTGCGGGCTGGCCACAGGCTACCACCGCAGAATGCAGGGGGATGGGGTAGGCAGAGTCACTCTCACATCTCCTCTTTCAGAGGGAAACCACTCCTGGGATTCTGCACTGGCACGGGGGCTGTCAGAACCACAGCTCACAGCAAGTTCAGAATATAAATAACTACATGAGACATGATCCATTAGGGATCTTCTCAGATTCCACGTGAGGGAAAAAATAACTCTTTGTGCTCTCACATGTAAAGAAACAAAACGCAGTCTTGACAACTACCAAGATTTTATTATGAGTCTCATGGTGTCTGATTTTCTTAAAAGCCTCAAGTCCCTCAAACAGGTTCTTTTATGAATGCTTCCCTTCCCTCTATCTCTCTATGTATATATATATGTATATATATGCACACACACATACACGCATATATAAATAAATAAATAAATAAATAAATGCTTCTAATCCCCATAGCTACAGAAGCAAGTTTGGAAATACACGACTCTAGGTCAGTCTTGCAGCCCAAAATCAGAGGCAAAAGGAAAAAAAGGAAAGGTAAGCTGCTTACTGCTATTTTTAAGTCTGCTATTCTGGCACTTCTGTGCCTTTCGAATGTTTGGGCTTGACAATACCAAAAACACTTCGCCCTTTTTCTGTCACTGCAGGATCCAATATGCTTTCCAGTTTGGAACTTGAACTAGTGAAAATGTTAATTAACAGTGGTGCCCTCAGGCGTTCATTCACTCTCAGCATATCGTGACATGTTGCAGTTCACATGCCCTTGTTTAAGCAGATTTACGGATTGTATTATATTGTTTAACTAAATCAACTCTCACAAAATGGACAAATTTCTCAAAATGAAAACAATGCTACTGTGATGACAAGCAAACAACAAGAAAATGGCAGAGGTGATGTTTCTCCGACTCTTAGTAGCTGACAAGATTTTTCTCAGCCATTTTATAAGGTAAGAATGATGACAATCTAATCACATGTAAACAACAAAGTCTAAAGTCATGTGATATTTAACCCTATACTTCCCTAAACTTAATAATAAATGTTCAGAGGCCTCTTCTGAGGTTTCTTCTTAAGAGCAAAAGACAAAAAAATTTGCCATGGTAGAAATGCCTGGAATATGAAAACAATATGGCAACAAACCAAAAAGCGTTCCTTTTTTCAGCAGATACTGGTGAAATATGTTACAAAATACTGCTGAATTTTTAAAGAAACATATTAAAACAAATTTCACAGTATAGGTTTACTATAAGATTGGCTGAAAGTGCACATGTTTCTAACACATCTCAGTTTACAGTATTTGCTAGGTTCTGTTTCAATAGTGACATTCATTAAGAGCCACTGCTATGTGAGCCTCTAAAGGAAAGATGTACTGGAGAAAATATATTCTCAACAGTAAGTGACTTCTTTAACAAAAACAACTTTTTACGGAAAAACTTTGCAAGTGAAACCACTGGTGGAATGTCTGCTTTTACTAGAATAAAAAGGGTTCCCAGAGTAAGGTTACAGAGAGAGCACCACTCATGGAATTCATTTACTGCATCATTCATAGAGAAACTGCTGCAGCAAACAAATAGTAGCCAGAAGTGCACAAAGATCTACAGTATGTCACCAGCGTGGTGAATTTTATAAAGAGATTTAAATAACACAATCCTTACAATACTTGTATTGTGATACTTGTGTTTGTAATATTTGTATTGAGATGGGGAATGACCACAAAAATCTTTTGTACCACGCAGTGGTTTCCTGGTCATCTCACGTCAAAGTGCTTAAAAGAGTTGTCAAAATTAAAGATAAGTTATGCATTCTTCTCCCGCGAAAGGACAAGTGTTCCATATTTGCTGACCTTTTCTGTGTTGACAAGTGGTTGGCAGCAGGTTGCTACATAGCAGATATTTTCAAAAAAATAAACAGGCTAAATGTATCCCTTCAAGGTAAAGGTGACGTCTTAACAATGAGTGAAAAAGTAACTGTTTTTCCAAAGAATCTCATGCTATGGAGAGGGCATTTTGACAAGTGACTTTTGGAAATAATTTCACTGTTAAGGGATTTTATTGCTGAAAAGAATGTGTCACTTATAAAAATTCTCATATCTGTATACATAAAAAAACCTAGAAACAGAATTTTCTAATGTATTTAAAATTTCTCAAAGAGAAAAGTGTCAATGGGTTTTGAAGCCATTTGTTTAAAATACAAAAATGTAGCACCGTTCAATTAAATTGCAAGAAAAACTGAATCACATTGGGGTGGATGAAAATTTACTAGCTGAAATTCTATAACAATCTTGAATAATTGGTGAATGGGATTGAAAAATGAGTGTCATTATTTAGCGAGCACAGAAAAATGATGCATCTACGTATTTTTGAACTATCTTTTTTCAGCCAGGACAGTCATTAAAAAGCAAGTATCAAAATTTAGAAACAGAGCTTCAAATTGCTCTAGCAAGATGTTAAACCAGAATTCAAAAAATAATTAAGCATATTAAACCATATTGTTTACAATACTACTTACTAAATATTTTTCAATTAAAGTTTCTTTGCACTGTTAATAAAATTATTATTAATATATCATTAATCTTTACCTCATCTCTTTTAAATTTCTGGTTTTGTTTTGTGTTTCTAATATACATAATTATTGCAATTAGATACACATATAATATATAAATAACTAAAAATGCACACACACATATATATATACACACATGCAACCCACGGTGTGTGTTTAAAAATATTTTACTGATAGGGGTATATGATCAAAAACGTTTGGAGACCACTGCTATAATCCTATAGTAGTACACCTCAACCTCATATTATTTTGCTGTTAACTTAGACTTTACTGTATATAGTGGCTGTTCTTCCAATTATTTTCTTCCTGGCATATTCTTGGAGATTGAGCATTGCCAAAATCTTTATTCATAAGAATTAGAAAGAGAATTAGTATTTTTGGTATTTAAATTAATCATGTGACAGCTTTGCATTTTCCTGACCTTGATTTTTCACCCACCTTCCCTGCCAAAGCCAAACCAAACCTCAAAAACTAACATCCTCCTTTTCCCAAAAAGTCCCTTCAAAACTCCTGAGGAATGACTCAGTGGTTTTCTGCTTATGTGTTTTCAGGTGTTCCCTGACATAGAGGTAAAGTTATATTTTGTCTTTATCTACAGTCCAAGTCATCATCCAATTTTTTTTTTTTTAATGTGAAGCCTTCAGTACAGGATAGCTTGACTGGCTACTTGTGTTTATGTTGTGTCTTCCAACTGAAAAGGTACTTTTGTTTTTTGTTGGGTTTTTTGTTTGTTTGTAATTCACTGACATCTCAAGAGGAGATCCTGCTACAACAATGCATTAAACTGGAGAGTATAGTGAATACAACAAACCAAAACAGAGAGGAAAGCCGTGAAATCTTTTTAGATGAGTAAAAATGGTGACGAAACCATCTTGCCAAAAACAAGTGATGTTGCACAGAATGTTAAGAGATAATAAGAACCTGGGCTATAAAAGAACTAGTTAAGGGAGTATTCCAAACTCAAAACTTCTGTAATACACCTTGCAAA
This sequence comes from Rhagologus leucostigma, assembly GCA_013397725.1. Lineage (NCBI taxonomy): Eukaryota > Metazoa > Chordata > Aves > Passeriformes > Rhagologus > Rhagologus leucostigma. Next base: position 508,792 of record VZTD01000305.1, read on the forward strand.
GAGAGCAAGAGCTATGAAGAAATTCTCTGCTGTAGAGCGTTATCAGCTTGAATATTCAAAAGATTTCTGCTATTACACATTGATAAGCTGCAATATATCAGAGCACTTCAGGGAAAAAAAAAATCCATTTAATAACCAAGAGATGATAAAATTTAAAAGAAAAAAAAAAAAAAGAGGGGGCATTTAATCACTATGTTTTCTGTTCCTCAGGGTGCTCAGTTATAAAAGAAATAATTGATTTTCTCTCTTAGGTAAATTAGTGTAAACTAAACATGATCCAACACCTTTTCTTTTTTTCCCTGCTGTACTCTTTAAGTAAGAAATTCAACTGATTCCACTTTTTTCACTGACCTGTGGAACTTGGCCTGTACAACATGAATAAATACAGGAAAGATCAGTCAGTGAAATGTCAAATTAATCAGTTTTTTCCATCTTGCTTATAGTATGTGGTTTTAACCAGACATGCAATAGTATTTTACCACAAAGTTAGGAAAGCCACTAAGCAAAAAACCTGAGGTTTTTTGTTTGTTTGTAAGGAAAAAAAAGCCAGTCAATCAACTTCTTCATGTTTGGGAATCCACTTTGTCAAGCTCAGGGTATAAATTGATAAAGGGTCAATATAAACCATGTTAGATGTTTTGGGAATCAGTTGAGGATGTAAATCCTGCTAGGCATTACCAAGAACAGGAAATATTGCAGTGAGGGAAACAAGTTGGACCACAGCCCCAAACACTGAAGTTACAGTTGGCCCTCAGGGACTCAATCTGTCTCCTGTGAACAAAAAGTACCACTCCTCAGAGAGAATCCTTAATAAGTGTCTTGGGGTGACTCTATCATGTGTATCCCCTATCATGCTCTATGCCCAAAAAGTAATATTGTGCCTTTTCTGTGCCTTTAAACTGAGCTTGAAAAAAAAAACCCAGATGAACTTTCCAAAGCAGCTTCTCAAGGACACAGAGATTACACTCCTCAGTGTTTTTTCTGACTGCGGATGGCACGAACGGAGCACCCTGCTTGCTTTTTCTTCAGCCAGTTGGTTTTTTTTCCCTCTTGGCGTGAGACGGAGAGCTGAATTTTGTTTCCTGGGACTTTGGTTTTTTCCCTTCTTCTCTTCTGAACTGTTTCAACAACATCAGAACACATCAGGAGAATTTTCTCCCCGAGGCCCGGGGGTGGGCCCACGGCCTCACCGACCAGCTCCGAGGAGGAGAGAGACCACACCTACAGAAGGACTCTGAAATCTTCCCAGGTTTCTCTCTACAGCGGGGGTTTTAATCCATTATTTAGCATCATTATCCTTTTCCTGTGTGTTTGTTAAAATAAATAGTTTTTATCTCTTTCACTTTCCTTCGAGGAAAAATTTCCTTTTTTCCCAAACCCTGTGGGTGGAAGGGTGGTTGCAACCTGGTTTTTCTCTCAGGGGCTATATTACTAGATTTTGGCCAAACCGGCACAATAAGAAACTGAAAACCTTGCAGTTGGAAAGACCAACTCAGGTATCTAATGGCCCAGACATTTTCTTACAGGACCTACAATTGTCTTAGGGAGAACACAGTGGTTGCCCTTTACAAACATGCACTTGGAGGAGGAGAATTTTGAGGATAAGAAAACCCCATCCCCTAAAACAAACCAGAACAATCCTACACCACAAAAACCAAATTAATAGATTCTTATATTACTTAAAATTGAAACTGTGTTGTCAGCTGAAGACATACACTCTAAAATATACATAGCAATACTTCCTGATGCAACAGGAGGTTGCACTAAAGAACTCAAATATTTTGAACTGAATGACTTTTTGCTATTTGAAATGCCATTCTCTCCTACTTCCCTAACACTCTGTGATCAAAATCACATCACTCATGAAGAGAAAACATTTCTTGAAAACAGGTTGAACATTACCAAAAAATTGAGTCAGATATGACTTGATTTACTGTCATTGTTTATTCCAATATTGTCGAAAAAAAAATTTTCAGATATCTACTTAAAAAAATAAATCTAGAAATGAGACCATAAAAGATGCCCTCAAGTTAAAAAAGGCAAAGGATTTTACTGTTTTTATGTTTCAGGAGGACAGGAGTGAAAGAAAACAAAGGAGAAAGAAAAAGTTGTGTTTTTGTCCAAAGGTGAAGTTACATCAGAACATACGGCCAAGACATGGAGGTTTGAGAGCCACATATTATTCAATAACCCCTTCATTTCAGCCTCAACTAAAACTATATTTTTCTTGACTATTTAAACTCCTTTACTACTCTTGTCAAACTCTCTCCACCCAAAATTCTGGGTAAAATGAAACCATTTTTTTCCCCCATCCTCCAGGTGAGAAGAGGTTCATAGATATTGGCGCTTTTTATGCTGTGTCTGATCTCTGAATGCATTGACATAATTTCATATAATGTCTTTGATTTACATTCACAAAATATGTATCCTGTTGTTGTATTACTGTTCTTTAATTAATAGCATATTTTTGAAAATATGTGGGTTTTTTTTTCAAGAATATTCTCCTTACCAGGACAATAAAGTACTAGGAATCCGCTGAGTAAAGGATTACTTTTGTCTTTATGCTTTATTATGTGACACAACCTGAAAACCACCTCCTGCTAGCATAGAAAGAAGTCATAGTACCATTTGCACATTCCTATCAGAAGGTGTTACCAGAGTAAGCTTTTAAAAATTCTTTTTCCATTTCCCACATATCTAATTCATGATGTACCTAACTATACTGTAAGTACACAGCACACACAAATTCTGTATCTTCTGTCAGATGCTAGAGTTAAAGCTACAGTTAAAGCAAGCTGAATTTTTTCTCCCTCAGGAAAGAAACCAGTAAATCAGAGACTGTTTCCCTACTGTTAATGAATTTGGGCATTCCAGGAGATTACCATCACACAAGAAACCTGACTTTTTTTAAGCTCTCAATTTCTTTATGTTGGTTTATTTTTCTCCTTTGATAACAGTTTTATATTTTACAAAACAAGCTGTACTTTGGAAGACGATATGCAGAAGGTGACTGAAGGAAGGGAGAAAGGGACAATTTTCAAGGCTATTCTCCTGTACCACATGTACATTTTGAGTTAAATTATTAGACCACACTTCTTCCTTTTGCTTTATGCAAAATGCAAAAATACCCTCAATCAACAAGCAAACTATAAATTGTATACTAATTATCTCTTCAAACCTTGCATCTAATGAAGAAAGACTTAAAAAAATCTTAGTTAATGGAAAGCTCCTTTTAGATCACTGTAATGTAAAAGAACTTCTCCATGTATCTAAATAACATGATAAAATTTGTTGTCTTTTAGGATGTTATGATGGAAGTAATACGAAACAAGAGTATTATTCCATTTATATGGAATTTATGTTATTCCATTCCATTTTATTCCAAGTACATTTGGAGTACTTTACAAAAGAAACTTGGTAGTTGCTTGGTTTCACAAACGCCCAAGGCACCAAAGGATGTTTAGCTGCTCAAACTGAAGAGAAAGCAATAAGAGTTGACCACCTCTCTGTCTTGGATGACTTGTGTCTCACTCAGATCCCAGACCTGATGAACAGATTCAGTTAAGTCTCAGTGGTCTTCAGCAAGGTAGTGATAAAAGATTTTGTAACTTTTGAAAACAAAGTTAAAATCTTAGATCTTTAAAAGTACTTCTGAAAATACCATTCTTTACACCTTTTAAATTCTATACAATATTTTCAAGAGTAACCACTGGAGAAACATTCCCTTTCTTTCCTGCCCAGAACTCCTAGCCAAGAAATGCTTTGTCTTGTTTTGGATTTTGTTTCCATTTCTGTTTGCTTTGGCTTTTTTTTCCCTTGTTTGTTCATTGGGTTTTTTAAATTTTATTTTATTCTTCTTTTTTTTTGTTGGTGGGTTTTTTCCTTTTTTTTTTTTTTTCCTCCCAGGGAAATACTGCCTGAGAAATTTGAGGCATTTAAAGCTAGTTTTTATATTCTGGAAGACTGAAATAAAATAAATTATATACTTACTTAAAAAAAACCCCAAAAACCACAAACATCTTCTTCCAGGCAGGAATCTGAATTCAGAAATGGGAAAAAAATAGGTGTTTCAGAAAGAGAAGGGTGTATGAGTTCAGATAGCTAATTCAAACATGCTCTTACTTCACATGCAGCCACTCTGCTGAAGGTTGAACGTGAAAGGTATTGTTCAGGAGAAGCATGAAGTCTTCCCAGCACTGCTGTGAGCTGAATGAAATAATAATTACAGTAAAGTATGATTTCAAAGAAGTATCAGCATTTCATATTGCAGGCCTGACAGTTCAAGCATCAGCTACAGCAAACTGAGGAACACGGCTAAGTTTCTCTCAACTTAGAATTCAGCCTGATTCCATAAGCCCAACTAAGTTTTGAAAGCTTCTAGAAAAAAAAACCTAATAATAATAATAATAATTTTAAAAAAAGAAGAAAAATACACCACATCCCCTTACACTGAAAAGAAGAGTCTTTCAAGGTAATTCTATGTACACTGCCCTTTCCTGTGCAGGAAAGATCTATAATGGCAAAAAGAGCTACTCAATTGTCAACAAGCAGGAATGAAGATATCACTCCATTTACTCAGTAATATGTGGAAAACAGTAAGGTGAATAAGGGAAATTTCAAAAGGACTTTAAGGCTACTGACTAAAAGAAATAGGAACTTAGACTGATCAGAACATGTGAGTGCAAGAAGGAGAATTGTCTGAAAATTAATGATGCTACTGACCCAAAAGTAAGATGAAGAGACAAACAACCCTGCCTGGAGACTAGTACCCAAGAATAACAGCAGGAAATAACCAGCAACAGGAAATGAACGGGATAATGATTAGAGTAAATAACTGAAAAAAAATGTTTTGTTCAAACCAGGGGATTGGTGACAGAAAAACAACATGAAAAAGAGAATTTTCTATTCATTAAAAAAAGCCTCAGAAGATCCCAGAGGAACAACTGTCCGTAGATTCAGCTGCTGTGCAGAAAAAATTGCGATGTCCTGTGAGGAAGCACTGGAGCCTTGTCCTCATGGCTGGACCCTGGGATAAGGTAAGGTACATGCTGTACATGATTTGGACTGTGATAAATCTGGTGTCCTCCTTACCAGTGATCTGAGCCCTTTTCAGGTAGCTGTCAGGTAGATGCACCATGAAACTGTGAGCAGGAATTCTCAGGTGTGGCTGTAGGTACCAAACATGCCATCTGTTAGATACATGTGTTTTGGGCATTACCGGTTGTGTTTGAGTGGTGTTGTTTTTTTTTTTTTTTTTTTGTTTGGGGTTTTTTTATTGGTTTTGGGTTTTTTGTTTGTTACTATAGCTACTTTGATTATCTTTTTATTAATTTTATTGAAATGTTTGAATTAAGCAAGGTTTCAACTATTCTCTGGCATGTTAACCAAGGCAACAGTGAGATTAATCTGAAAATCTTTGTGTGTCTTTTGGTGGGGGGAGAATATGACTCAACACATTGTAGCGCTACCAAAGATGGAAGAAGATTCCAAATGTTCTCTCCTAGGAAAAGTGAAAGAACTTTACAGTCCTATGAAGTTTTGCACCTGAAGTAGAGAAGTACATAAAATTATTGAAAATGGAGGAGAACCAGACAATAGTTAAGAGAATGGGGAGAATTTGAAAGAATGAAACAGAGGAGAACTATTAATTTCCATATGGCACTGAATTACTTTCAAATAAATACCCACCTTTACTCCCTTACTCCTGTCTAGCCTCTGTTTCTAGGTAGCCACTCAAGGCATCATTACTATTTTCTGAAGAATGTGTTCTTTTGATGAATATTTCTTAGGACATAGGGCAAAATAAAATATTAAATTAACACTGGATTTCAACAGTGCAGCACAGTTCATTTCAAGTTGTGTGAGTTTACACTAGGTGAGATATACATTGCTTAATATACATATTCATTTTTCCTAGACCTAATTAATAAAGTCTGGATACTTAATAAAATCATCTTTGCCTGGTTAATAGGAGGGCTGTGTAGGAGGGCTGTGTTGTTCTCGCCGTTTACTTCTGGAGTAATCAAGATACACATATATAGACTTTATTGTGTGTTCCTGATGTTTAAAAACTGAGTGCACTTCCTTTTATCCCTTGAGCAGCACTGCACAGATGTGAGGCACTGATTGCAGCTTCTTCTGGCATACACACAAAGTTACTGGTTTTTCTTTGAAAGTTACTTACGCAATTGGACAATTCCAAATTAACCTTGGACCACAAACAGGAAGCTCATCTTAAGGCTCGGTTAGCTGCTGATGTTTCATCAATAGCAATTAAAAAAAAAATCTTGCAAATTGATTTCCTCTATTTTTCTTTGCTGTGGATTTGGTATCAAGCTCACTGAAGTCAGATTCCCACAATTTTCCAGTTAGCAGATGAGACAGAAAGAAGGAAGACACTTCTGATTCTCAGCTAAAGCAATTGTTTACTTTTCATGAAGTCTCACTGAAATCACAGAAGCTATTCAAGAAATAAACTCCCCCTGTTATTTTACATCTTGACTAAACATTGATTGTCGTTCTGTTTTTCTGAAGTTAGTTATTGTGTCCAGTTCAATTTCCCTCAGTACAGAAGTATTTTGAATGTACCCACTCAGGTTAAGAGCCAGAATTATATGTTGGTATTGGATATTTCTAGGGGCTAAAATCTAGCTAAAAGCAGTAGCATTCATCTTGCTTGCCTGCAAACCAACAGGAGAGCAAAAAGAAATGTGCAAGCACTCTACCTATAATAGAAGATGATTGCAGTACAATTACATACAAAGTATTGTAAATATTAGTGGGTATTATGCTAGTGATGCTTCAAAACCCATGCAGATGCATGAAGAGAGATTTTTTTTTCCTCCCCTTTCATTTATTCACCTGTGGATTACTTACATTCCACTCAATAGCAATCACACTAATAATAATAATTCCTGCATAAAAGTCAAAATGCACACTGTATTTTTTCCCAAATATCATAGCAATTGAGCAGAAATAATGCAGAAACAGAAAGCTGTACTAAATAGGCTTATGTAAATGTAAAAAATTGAAACATTATAATCTATGCAGTTTATGTTACAAAGAATATGCAGTTTTAGATGATATGCTTGGAAACTATTGTGATTTTGGCTAGCTCTGCACTCCTGGCTCTTTATTTTTGTCAGAAAAGTGAAGCTATGCTTAGAGCAAAGAAACAGAAGCCCCAGTGATCTGTTCTGATTTTCTTATTTTTAAGGAATTAGGTCAGACAAAGTCAGCTCACCAGAATATGCAATACAACCTAAGTCCCAGCCTGAGACAGTAGAAGCTGAAGTTATCAAAAGTGAAAAGAGAGACTTCATAATATAAATTATATTAATCCAGAGCCATAGGTGTGTCCCCCATACAATTTTTTTAAATCTCTTGTACTCTAAACAGACTATAATACAAGGAACAATTGGTATTTCTTTTTTGTCTGTTTCCATGGGGGACTAAGCTGACATTTAAAAAAAAAATAAAGAATTGGAAAAAGTAAAAGTCAGAAGTTTTTTTATGTGATGTCTGGTTCTGGAAACCAACTTTGATATATTTTAGATCAAAATGTACTGAATACCTTGCTGACATGTCCAGTTTTGTCAGTATTACGAAAAATCTCTCAATAGCCCGGAAATTATTGACTTGGCTGTTCCGTATAGTGTTCAGCTCTCAAAAAGGTGTATAATCTAAAGGAAACCTCAGAGAATTATTGCTTAGTGCAAGTGGCAAAGGCCATCTCAGGAAAGAAAAAGTTGTGTTATCTAGATAGCAATAATAATTTCATGCAATCCATTTAACCCCAAGCTAATTTTATGTCTTAAACCAAATTTGCAACCCATTGGAGCCCCACTGTGAACTGCAACGTATTCAAAGAAACTAATTCAGAAAGGAGAAACGGAAGCTCATTTTGGCACAACAAAGGGAGACGAGTATGGGAACTAGATTCTGTACCAGTACTCAGGCTTAGCTGTGGCTGAGCTCTAAGATTATTTGAGGAACAAAATATTGCTGACTGCATGTCCGAGTGGCAGAATAAGGCCACACGTACAATCCTGCTGCCCATCAGACAATGAAATGTGAAGCAGAAGGGGGAAAAAAACCTCAGTGCAAACTTCAGGTAGCAGAAGAACAATATATATTTGTAATGAAATATTTTGTAGTGCAATGTAGCACTTAAACCACAAGAATATTATTTACCCAACATAAAACGAGCTCATGTATACATGCTTCAATGCTGGATTAGAGAGCAGAAAGAGAAAAGAGACTAGATATGGAGTAGATAAAGACAAAAGCTGGAACTAATATCTTTCACACAGGTAGAAACAGCAGAGCTTTAAGCAATCTCTAGATAAAACCAGAGGACGGGAGCATCAATTATTCAGTAATTTGAAACATGAGTAACATCAACCCTAGGCTGATATTTTATACATGTACACTTGCACGAAAAGGAAGTGTACTTTTGTCTCATTCTTTTCATTTATATGAACTATTTTACTATCTCTTATGTGGTATATATTCTCGATAGTGTATTCAGAAACACTGTTTCATGGGCAACAGTCATTAATTTTTTTTTTTTTTCACCAAATATACAGCAAGGATAGGCTCATTAATTTAGAATATTTAGTTTTCACTGCTGTCGTGGAAAACTACAGACTACTTCTTTGGAGTACATGGGAAAACCAGCATGCTTTTGAGGAAGGGACTTCACTTGAGGCAAGATCTTTTCATGTAGATATTTGTGGATAAATAGGGCTGAAATAGCTTTAATTAGGCCTATCCCTCCCTTACAATAACTCATGAATAAAAATGAACAATTTTTTTTTGTCTCCTTGGCAACTTTCCATTATGAGACTTCTCAAAGACTTTTTGTAGTAAGAATTTGTTACTCAAATATGTACAGAATGGAAATCCTCAACTTTCACACTCTAAAAACAGATCCAGTTCTCAATGTCAAGCTCCATGATTCTTGTAGACACATCTGACAAATAACAAAATGAAACAAATATTTTTAACACTAAACAAACAGAACTCAAACTGGATTTTATACGTCAAAAAAATGAACAGCTAAAAGGTTCATCACAGAAGGGACTATTAATTGGAGATAATGGCTAAATCTTCTCAATGTCTGGAGAGGCACTTGTAGACTAGAGTGCTTTCTTAAAGAAGAGCACCTGCTTCAAGCAGCCGTCTAGTTTTAAACCCTCTTACAGAATGGGTTTCTAAGGTCTTAACCCTGATTCTGTGACAAGTGCCTTTTGCTGATGATAATTCTTAACTCAAGAGGAGAATACATTTTGTTCTACTCACAATAATTTTCAATAGCTTCCCTTTTTTCAGACTATTCAGAAGAATAATTAGGCTTGAACAACTGAGAAAGGATAGGTGAGGGACACAGGAAACAATGTTTATGCAGAATTCGGTTTTTCAGAACTTTGGTGTGCAAAGTAGCAGCCTTTCTCTTTGGTTTCCTTTACAACCAGATTCCTCAAGCCTCCTGCCTCATGCTCTAAGTCACTCTCATGGATTTGAGCTTTATATTCTTTTCATTAAATGCAAAAATAATAAGTCTGTTGAAAACTTGAGAGTTCTTCTAGACATAAGAAATTGCTCTATTTCTTTTGCCCTCCGAAGTTACTGGTAGGAAGAACACAAAGATTATGGTAGAAATGGTGGGGACTGTGATGAAGCTGCTTAAGAGGACAAATTCAACTGATTTGTTGCAGATCTGAAGTGAAAGATAATACCTTTGTACAGGCAGAACTATGTATAAAAACTTGTTCTGCATGTCATTTGGTAATCAAGCTATTTAATAGTTTGCTGTTGCTTATAAAAATAAAGCAAGGATAAGGGTGATAAGGAGGAAGGAAAACTGATAAAACACCATGAGAATATAATCTCCCCCCAACAGACTTGCAGAACATGCACACAAACATCTAACTCTGCTAGGAAAGGGGGGAGAGAGGTGACAAAGAAATCCCATCTTTCAAAACTCTCCAAACCAAATCCCTCAGAGCTTGAATATGCTGATGTTTGCACCTACAAAACAAAAAGTCATGCAAAGCAAATACTGTGTAGTAACTACAAAAGAGTTCAAAGTGAACCACTCTGGAAATGCTGCAATAGAAGAGTCATCCCCTCCTTTCAATGGGGAGATTTTGAAGATGTATTCATCCATTTTTTGGTCCCGCCAAAAGGTAAACAGATCCCAGAGGAACACAGAAACAGATTTCAAGGATTTTTTCAGGCAAAGTCTGCTCCAGCTCCAAGGCAGTTCCACCTGTAACATGCCAGACGTCATTTTTACTCATGCTTCAACGTCAACACACATTGCCCAGGTGGACAGCCCAAGTTCCAACTGCTGCTGCTTTAAAAGATCAAAGTGCTTCTAAATATCAGTGTTCATACACACTGTCATATGCCTGAAGTTTCTCTCTGTAGCTTCCAGCATTTGAACCTTTGTACGGCAGGATGGATTTAGGGGTTTCCTCCCATTTAAATTGCTACTCTGGCCATACGTAATGTCAGCTCTGAATATTGCACCCTAAGAGAGACGATGTTCTTCGGTTAATGGAATGCTTAGGGGAAGGAGTATACAATTAGCCTTATTGTTATTATCTTAAAGATGACAGTGATTAAACTATAATTAAAATTATTGGCTTGATATACTGAGGCACACAGCATCTGCAACTCCCATTGATCTCCAACAGATATGGCAGTTCAACACCTCTGAAAGTAAGACTTTTATAGTATTTTCCCATTGTTTCTAATGTCTCCTGAGAAGCTTGAAAGAGAAATCTGTTTGAGCTCTGGAGTGCTTTCTTTCATAGCTCACATGTTCTGCTTTGTTATTGTCAGTAACCTCATGAGCCTTCCTATGCTGATAATGGTTCATATGATGATCTGGGGGAAAATGATTTATTTTTAATAAAGGATTACGCTAAGGTTATAGATAGCTATAAGAAAAAAAACATTCAAATGTGAGTCTAGCAACTTGACAATACCTCTTTAATTCACCCAGCTTTTAGAGATAAGCCAGTTGCTGGAGGTATTTATGGTAAAGGCAAAGGATGAGAGATTTAAGCTGAATTCCTTATTCTTTGGAGACTTTTGGTTTGACCTCGTGTAAGTCAACTCAGTTCTCTGTGCCCCAGTCTAATTTAGCAACTCTGTTTCTTTAGGATGTAAAATACTGAAAAGTGGTCTATACCGTGCTTTAAAAAAACCACTCTCCTTTTAACTGTGCGCTCGGCCACCATTGTAACACAAATGTTATAAACTCTTATTTGGGCAGTGAATAAGGTAGAGATTGAGAATAGTATTCAACTGAGAAACTAGTTTATTTACTGTCATTTTAATAATGGCAGCACATCATCATAGCCTCCTTCTATCCTAGCACAGCTGCTGCACTTATTAGGCAAGCAAGCTGTAATCAGCCACTTAAAGTTGTCGGTACATCACAGTTGTGCCCAATTTATCTGTTTAAGTTAAAAATTAACTGTGCTGGCCTTTTTTTCTCTCCCCTAAAACATTTCAGATGAGGGCTACAGATACATCAAAGTGGCAATATTACACAAAATTAATTCAGTGATGAGACAAATGTTTTCTATTTTGAGCGGTTTTTGTTGGTTGGTTTGGTATTTATCTTTGTAAAGGCAAAATTAGGTATGCTGCCAGTTCACTAATTAGGGTTCTCCAAATCTTTCCCACTCAGATGGGACAGAATTGATATAGGCATGTGGCCCACTTGAAAATATTTTGCATTTTCTTTTTTTTCCATGCTTGCTGGAAACTTATACGGCCACAAACTCTTTTTCCAGTTGTGACTGTTAAAAGTATTTGGGCACTATAGAGAGCTAAACTAATATCATTGCTTCGTTAACTCTATAGATGGGAGCCTGGAGTTATGGCAAGCAGGCAAAAGGAAATCTCAGTGCTGAGTGACTAGTTTGTGGGTTAGCAGGTTCTTCTTTTAGCAGTACTAACACCAGTCATACAACAAATTTAAAACAAAATGGATCAAAACCACAAAAAAAACCCCAGAAGTTCACTTATTACAAAACAATCATTATCTCCCAGTGAAATAACTACTACATGGTCCTTCCATGATAGGTTTGGATTGTGTGCTGTCCTGAACATAAAAGTCTGCAAAAAATAATGAAACAAATTAAATATCTGTTAGTTCTCAGCAAAAGGAGTTTTACTCTATCCCTAGCTCAAAGTTTTGTTCTCCAACTAAGTATCCTGGCAATATCAAAGGTTTTATTTGCATCTACTAGTTTTAGGGTTTTTTGTTAGTTTTTCTTCAATTAACTTGGGCCCTGATTATGCACAGGGACACAATACTAACTATTCAAGCATTCAGAGGATTTTTGTCTGCTGTAAATCATAAAGACAAGTAAAGCTTAATAAATATAGTAACATTAGCCAGCATACCTAACCAAGAATGCACATGAGAAAACTTATATTAAAAGGCCTTCTATGTACAACCTATAAACTAATTTTACTGTGAAAGCACACTACATATCTGCTGGGATATTGAGCTCTTTCCATTATTTCTTATACATAAAATTATACAAGAAAAACAAAATAAACCAAAAATTCCACACTGTTTGAGAGAAGCAGAATATAATCCAGGAGAACAATTCCTGAATCACTGGAGCATTATCATTTTCTTACTTGCTTTTCACATAATTTTTTTCCCAGTCTATTTATCAAGTCATTGATTGGTTGTTTTGGTTTTTTTTCCCTAGTATTCTTTCAGCATTTTTCTGACCTACTTCAGTTGCTTTGGAAGCCGGCAGAAAATAACAGAGTGTGAATGAGAACATATTTTCCTAATACAATTCATCTTGGCTGTTATCAATTTATCAGTTTATTTTTTGTGGGTTTTGTTTTTATTGTTGTTTCTAAAATATATGATGAGTGTTCTTCCAGCCTCCAGTGCTTTACGGCTTGGAGATACTCAAAAGCCACCTGGATGTGGTTCTGAGCAAACAATTCTTGGTGGCCTCTTCTCTCTCTCGGGCCCAAATCCTAACATTTATGAAAAAAGTCAAAGCAAGGCAGTCAGGAAATTTCATTTTAGCAATACTAAGTTTGAGTAGAAGTCTCAAATATCTGGTTGATATCATTCAAGGAAATTGAAGATGCTAAGGAGAATACTTCCTACTGACAGTTTTTCTGAGTGAAAAAACCCCAAAACCGAACCCATAACAAAATTAAAACCAAACTGGACCAAGCAAGATTGTGAAAGAAAAACACTACAAAAAATCCTCAAAGCAGTTCAGAAACCTCTATGGAATATTGGAATACAAAAAATTTATACCTTTGGCTTGAGAACTATCAGTTTCAGCTTTCTAACAACAACAAAACCAAAATGATGTCTGCAGGATAAATTCATTCTGTTTTCCTTGCTGCTCAGAACAATTCATTTCCACATCATTATCTTCAATCTAGATCAGCAATCCATCACCCTCAACATAACTTCTCTTATGTTTTGAAACAACTTGCTGGGTCTTGGTATTTTCATGTTATTTATATCAGTTTCCTGTAGATTAAGAATGCACATATTTTGTTCCTTCATCTGTATTTTTTTGTTCTATTTAAAAAACAAGATTGCATTTCCCTGAGGACAATAATACCAAGAAGGAGAAAAAAATGACAGAAAGGAATTTTATGTTTATCTAACATATGCTTAAGACTGAAATCAGTGAACATGCTGGACAGAAAAAACCAGCCAGTTAGGAAGCAGCCATTTCCATGTACATTCAGTTCGAAGGCTAATGTGCTAAAAAAATGAAAAAGAGAAACAATAAAAAAATAATCACATCAGTGAAAAAACTGCAAACTTTGTCTTTTTGTTTTGTTTGCTGAGTTCTAATGCAGTAAATATCTGTAAAACCTTTAAAGAGAACACAAAAGGGAATAGAAGAATAACCCCTAGACACAAATGAATGTTGCACAGTCCAACGAACGATCTAAATTTGAGCATTTCTATTTGAACACATCCCCTGGAGATCACTTTGAATCTGTAAGAAGAGTTTATAGAAGCTGAAAATGTGAAGAGCTTCTTGTGAATTTGACACTGTTGCATATTTGCTTTTATATGTTATTCCTTTAAAAAGCAGAATGTAAGAAGTTTCAGTGAGAAACTACTATTTCCAGAATGGTGAAGATGAGAGAGCAAATTAAAATAGAATAAACTGCAATGATATTAATGTTATCTCCCTGAAGAAAAAAGGTAGGATACTGGGTTTTTTCCCCTCATTTGCATATGAGACAGATGGGGGTCTACGTATCTTTAGGCATGACATTTAATAATCTTCAACAAATAGATCAGGCTCTTCTTTTTTTTTTTGGTCAGTGTCACCTTCCTGCCCTACTTGTACACCAGAAAATGTGTGGGAAGAGAGCAGAGAATTTATGCCAGTACAGTACTGACACACAGCAGCTCCATTTGAGCAACTGCTTCAGGATATGCCTCGAGCAACTTTCATATGTTAAATACTCATATGAGGGGAAAAGTAATTTTTACAGCCTGAAAAGATTTATTGGATTCTCAGCCACAGTTGCACCAAAGACTGACTCAGCAAAGCAGATAGCATGTAGATGTTTTCAGGAGCAGATTAATTTTTAGTAGACTTAGGAATAGCCAAAAAATCCAGGATGTTCTGGTTTAGAGTGTAAGCCACACACAAACGGTGTGTTATTCCAGACAAACAAAATGCATGAGTATGTAGTGAAAGAGTAACTGAACTTGATTTGTTTCCTGCACGGAGATAACATCTCATAAGAAAATTCCGAAGGGGAATAGGCAACAAATTTAGAATTTACATAAACTAAAATATATGTTCAATTAGATTCAAGAACAGCATGTGAAATCTGATACTTAGTGTGATAAATGTAACTGAAGATCCCCAGAAGAATTGAAAGCAAATTGTTTTCCTACAGGAAAAAGAAAGATGTCCTTAAAAGTAAAATCATATGAGTGCTAACGGGTTATCAAAGTAATACAGTCCAATCCTCTTAATTGGGATAACTCCATAGATAACATATTGTCTCTATTGTCCTACTTTAGAAAAGTAGTTCTTAAATCAAAGTTGTCCCACAGTCCAAAAAAAAAAAAAAAGAAAGAAAAAAAGGAAAAGAAAAATTTGTTTACTGTAGAGATTATTTTTAGACTTCTATCTCTCATTCCTTAGAATTATGTGCTTTATTATTTCAGCTGAGGGTGAAATATATAGATTCCCTTTTACTTTAAGATTCAGGTAATTACATTAACACATTGAAGAACATTTATGCTATGTTGTCCATGATGGAAAAACCTAAGTTGCCATTTTCTTTAATTAAACAGATTACTCTTCCCTCAAACTTAATTTTATAATGTATAAAAATAACTTAGGGTCACTCAATAAAACACCTATTTTGATTTAGCCAGTAAACCAATGTATATTTCACATTAAAAACCAGCAAAAACTGTTGTCATGGTTTAATCCAGCAACTAAAACTTACACAGCTGCTCCCCCATCCCTGGTGGAAAATGAGAGAACTGGAAGAGTAAAAGTGAAAAAGCTCATGGGTTGAGATAAAGACATTTTAACAAGTAAAGCAAAATCTGGGCATGCAAGCAAGGCAAAGAAAGGAACTCATTCCCCACTGCCCATGGCTGGGCAGGTCTTCAGCCATCCCCAGGACAGCAGGGCTCCATCACAGGCAAGGGTGACTTAGGAAGACGAGTGCCATGACTCAGAACTTCCCTCCCTTCCTGCTTCTTCCTCCAAGTTTATACCCTTACTATGATTCATATTGTAGGGAACACCCCTGGGGTCACTCGGGGTCAGCTGTCCTGGCTATGTCCCCTTCCAACTCCTTGTGAGACTCCCTGGTGAGGTGGAGAGGCAGAAAAGGCCTTGGCTCTGCGTAAGCCCTGCTCAGCACTAAGGAAAACTTGTCTCTATTATCAACGCTGTTTCCAGCCCAAATCCAAAGCATAGCCCCATACCAGCTTCTGTGAAGAAAATTAACTCTATCCCAGCCATCACAAACGTTTATTGAGTATTTTTGCTATCAAAGAGCTACACAAATTTTCAAACTCCTCTATGCGCACAAATTATTTTAGCCCTCATTAAAATGCATCCCCTTTCAAGAATGAACAGCTATTTATCAGTATATGGTTATAAGGATAATTACCATACTTGCTATGCTGGTTACAAAATGCAAAAATAACGAATTAAAGTTATTTTATGATTTAGTCTTCTGAGTGAGCATATTCAGTGTGAGACAGGTATCACATATATGCTTTCCATGAGCTATTCAGAGTAACCTGCAGCTAGTAAAAGTACTGAACATTCTGTTCTGACAAAGTCTTCTGGGCGTACAAAACATTACAGCAAAGACAGAAAGGCTGTGATACTATATACCTAAAAAGGATTTAAGTAAGCAGATTGCAAATAAAATATAACCTTACTACTGAGGAAAAGAACCTAGAGTAATAACTACTTGCAGCATGACTTCTCACATTCTCTGAAGGACAAGGCTTTAAGAAGTATTCTACTCCAAGAAACTCCACTGGAAAACCTGTGGCTAAACACAAATATTGGTCTGTACTGAGCATCGGTGCCTCTTTCTGTAACAAACTATTCTTTGCATGTTCCTCTTTCCCTTCCACATATCAACTTATGAAATCTCTGAGGAGTTTGAGAGATCTGACTTGATAATTTGTTTGAGCATTACAGCTCTAGGGTGTACAGGAATGCACAGTTATGAATGGCAACAATCAGGTAATGTATTATCCAGAAAGGATTAGCCACAAAAAAAAAAAGGTAAGACAACCTAGATGACACACAATATACACACATAATTATGACGGCTTTTTTTCAGTGTATATGATGTGTCTTAATGTGGTCCTGGACTACAGAAAATGTCTTTAATAGAACCCCAGTTAAAGGGAAACAAGAATATCTTGGGCTGCATTACCAAAATTGTAGGCAGCAGGTCTATGAGTGTGATCCCTCCCCTCCTGAGCACTTGTGAGACCACATCTGAAGTACTGTGACCAGTTTGGGCTCCCCAGTAAGATGACTGGCATTGAGTGAGTCCAGTGCAGTGTCACCAAGATGGCTGGGCCTGGTTAACACTGTCCCAAGAGGCAGCTGCAGACAGACTCTTCTCAGAGCTACACAGGAGGAGAATATGAGACAATGAACCAGGTCACAACCAGGCTAAGTCCAACTGGCTGTTTGGTAAAGTATTTTCATAATGAAGGAGGTCAAATGCTAAAATAGGTACACAGAGACCTTGGGAAATTATTACCTTTAGAGGTATTCAAAACTTGACTAGATGAGGCCTAAGCAGTGATCCTTTGATCAAGTAGTTTCTGGTGATTCTTATGTAACAGATTAATTTCGCTTTGATCCAGCCTTCACAAAGATAAAGTCTGCAATGGGATGTGCATTTAAATTTCTCCCACCTAGAGCAACATAATGAAAGCTGTAATCTTGAGGCAGAAAAATTCTTCATTCCCCAAATGTTCTTTTACCATCATCTTTTTATCGTTCCAATGACAAAGATAAAATATGCCCATAGAAAATGTCTGATTTAACTAGATTCTGCCTGTTAACACGGACTTACACAATTTTTTTTCTTTTTAAGGTGTCCTGAGTTCTATTAGGCTTTGATGTGATTTAGAAATGCAGATTACCTAAGAAATTGAGTGCCAGTGCAGGAGATAATCAGGAAATACTTGATTGCTGTTGTAGTTTCACTACAGTAAATGGATTTAGCAATCATTGTTCCTAGTTAAAATCTACTCTATTAGGATAAAAAAATATTTTTAAGCCTTTGGGTATTCTACAAATTAAATTTAGTAGATATAAAACTTACGTAGGTCTGACTGGATATCCAGGGGTGTATATCAGGAACCACCCTTAAACTTGAACCAATGGGTACTTTAATTGTAGGCACAAATTTAGAAGAAGTTTAACTATTCTAATTATTACAGAAATGGGCCGTTTCTTTCGTCTGAACTAATGGAGAAGATCACACCTTTAGCTAATACCCTTTCAAGGTTAATTAACATTCATGTGCACTATAATTCTCTGTGAGGAGAAAGATCTGCACGTTTCTAAACTCACTAAAAAGCACTGGCCAGGTACCTCCCTTCTATCCATTCTTTCTTTTCATGAGAATACTGAGCATGCACATTCGAGGCAAAGGCAGTAGGCACCACCACCATGAGGCTCATCTCTACCCTTGGAAACAAACACCATTCCAGGCACAACTAACAGGAAAATTATGGTACTGTCTTGAGTGTCACTTAATCTGCTTCAAAAGAGTGAGGTGATAAAATTGTAGTTAATTTGCTAACAAAACAAACTAACTCAGCAGTTTTTTCTTCCTGCTGCTGTTTCCTCCAGGAAAAATGATACCAGCTGTGACTGCTCAGTGGACAGCTCCTCTATACCTACACATCGCCATCTGGGCTCCCACCCCAAGTACTTCTTACCAAAGCTGTGGTAACATGACCCTAGAAAGTATAAGATCCAGATATGCAACCAGCAGGAAATGAGAGCTATTTTTAAGATAGCTTACTTTAAAAACCTTTAAAAACGTCTACAGAATATAGCACTTTCACTGTCATGATAATCCAAGAACATTGATTTAGATTCTACTGAGTATTTCTTCTGCAGTAGCTCTTATGTATTGCACGTGATTGTTATGCAATCTCAGAAGTTTCTCCAGCATGATGACACTTCAGTTCTAATCAATATAGATTTCAAAATTCTGCTACTGTCTCCAAAAGAATAGAAAAGGAACTCATTTAATTGTATATAACACATATTCTGTTTACAATATGGTTTCTAAACCGTAGAAGGGTCACTCCTTGGCCGTTAGAGTAGCATGTTTGATACTTTTAAATGCGAGACAACACTATATTTATGCCACATACAGGAAAATAACCAAATACATATCTACCAAATTATGTTTTACAAATATCAGTGTTATATTATCTGATTAAAAACTGTGGGAGGCAACTACTGCATGAACAACTAAAACTTTCCCCTTTAAAACTCTCTAGTATTTGGAACAAGGAAAGTGGGAAGTCTCCTGTTACACACACTTTTGATTTGAAAGAAAGGCAATATTTTATAGCAGCTCAATTGCCTTATCAATGTGGTTTTTGTGGCAATCTAGCTTCTAGACTTTCTGAACATTCAGAAAAAAATATTTTGAATAAATGCAGTCACAAGTTATTAAAATGATTGCTTATCTCTATATAGAAGTGACTTTTTTTGCCCCTAAAGTGACAGTAAATTCTAAGCTAAATTATAGCAAAAATGTAGTTTAAACAAAAAAAAAGTTTTGAGAGACTAAATCAATGTATATTACATAAACAAGTAAGTTTATATAAATTTTTTAGTTGAACATTACACACTATTTGAGTTTTGGCATCCTGTTTACTTTCTTCAGACGGGAAAGCATCCTTCCAGCAGGATGACAAAATGTATATCGAACGTTAAAGCATGTGTAAATCTTTATCACTTTGAATGATGTACTGCACCTGCCATGCATCCGAAGAGTTGTAGACAAGACTATATGTAAGATTACAGCTCTGAATTTTCTTGTTATCAAGAGTACACACATTTCTTTTCACACATGGCGTTGTAGCCTGCAAGTCCAGTAAACAAAACATTAT
Organism: Rhagologus leucostigma; assembly: GCA_013397725.1. NCBI lineage: Eukaryota > Metazoa > Chordata > Aves > Passeriformes > Rhagologus > Rhagologus leucostigma. Next base: position 528,482 of record VZTD01000305.1, read on the forward strand.
GGCTAACACTAGGATCCAGGGACTGCATGAGCCCTGCAAGGTCTCAGCCTTAGGATTTGTCAGGCTTCATTTGGCTTGGCTTGCCTGGGGCTTTTGTTTTATTGTTTAGCTCTGATGGCAATTGTTTAATGACCAGGTGAATATTATCTAATTACTTTTAGTTTTATCTTAGCTTTGAGCAATTGTGTTGTATAAAGCCTACTGTTATAGCAATTTTGATACTTATCTGTAATTAACAGATAGTAATAATAAGTTACCTTCCCTTGCAGAGTTAACTTTGACCCTAGAAAAAAATGAGCAACAGAGATGTGCAGTTAGATAATTATAAAGGCCCTAAAAGTACCAGCACATGATGAAACCAGAAACTCTCAGCTAGATAAATTCTTCATTGGCCAATTATTGTTCATTAAAGGAAAGCTGCCTTGGGAGCTGAACAAAACCAGTTTTAGGGATATTAAAGAAGATACATCCAATACATGTAAAATACTGCACATAGGGCAAATTTTGTCTCTGTAGAATTGCAGACCAAGAAAGGAAAAGCAAAGCATACAGGTTGGAAAAACATAAAATAGCTCCCAGTACATCCTAGAATTAAATAATTTTCATATTCAACACCATATTTCTCCTGATGAAGCACTCGGGATGATTTGTGATAATCCCCCCACACTAGGAGGGAAATTAGCAACAAGGATCTTACGATACGGAAGGAACATAGGCTGGGTAAGTACGTGGAAAACATCAGTCCATTCCCAAAAATGCTACAGGTGTTAAAAGCGTATCATCATAATTGGCCTAAAAGTAACCATTTTAAAAACTAGCAAAGATTTCTAATTAGACTAACTATATATATATATATATACACGCACACAAAAAAATCCCAACCAAAACCAAAAACCCCCAAACATTTGATATTTATGGTGTTTCTTTTTTTCCACAGAGATTTTGGAGTCTTTGGTTTGCTAGCCCCACTCTTGAAGTTTATTTTGAAAAGCAATACCTCTGCAAACCTTCTACCACAGACTGTTGATTTCTTCTGTGTACAACTCAATATGCCCTGAGATTCAGATCATGGATATTGATGATTTAGTCCTCCAAACTGAACATACTGCAACTCATTAATCATTTGAATCCAATTGTTTGAATATCACTAGATATATATCATGTGACTTGTTTTTAAGTCAAAAAGACCAGAAACCAGGAAATAAATATGCAAAAGGGCCTTTTCCAGAGAATGAAAACAGAGGAAAAATAAACAAAAACACATTAATGAGAATGTCACATAAGAAGAAGCAAAGCAAATTCCAGTCTTTTGTTTCACATTATCAACTATTCAAAGCAGTAACAAAAAAAAAAGTCCTCCTCTATGAATCAAAATGCCAATAGGTTTTGTATAACAGTTAAAAATACACACTGAGGCAATCAAAATTCCAACAATAAAATCATAACAAAGAAATGTTAAGTCAAGTGTTGTGAGCTCATGGGAGTAAATGTTCACTCTGACTAATAAGAGCAAGTGCAATTTCAATAAAAATGTTACTAAACAGGGAGGGGGAAAAGGCTATCTATTTTAATCTTTTTACACAAAATTATAATCAAGCTATTTTTCATCTGAAAATCAGTATCCTGTTAAGGATCTTTACACTTGAAGCATTCTTAAAAGCACAAAATTAGAAGAGTAATCTGAAAAATTACATTCATTTGGAAATAATGGATTTCTAAAGCTGTAGGTTACCTTAGTACCTACTACACTACAAATTCCTTAAAGAGGTAACTTTCTGAATTGTGCTGCTAAACTGCAATCAGGAGACAAAAGAATTCATTTAAAAACTTCTCTGAAGTTCTCAAATTTTATAACAAAAGTAAAATTCTAAACTAAGAATGACAACAAATAACTTTGAAGAACATTTATTAACGGGAAGGGAGCCCCAAGGATTTGTTTGAACTTTATAAAGCATCTAATATAATTTCTTTTATAACTGTATAGAAATTTTGAAGTATCTTTAAATATGAATTGTTTGTGTAACACCTATGCTAAAAGAACTCATTGCCTTAGTTTTTTCTTTTATTATTACTTTTTTATCACCGATCTCTAGATTTAAGCAAGTGGTAAAGCCATGAGGGTGATGCACTCTTATTTTCTTCAAGCCTTATATGCTGTCTATAATTTACAATCCTGATGGAAGTGTGATGGATCCCTGACAGATTTCTCGGACAAAATGGGCAAGTCCTTTCACCTGTGCATGCCATGAAATGCATTTTCACCTGCAAGGCCGCCTTCTATGGATCATCTCTCTATCTCCTGCTTCAAAGAAGCTTATTTCTCGAACATCTATCAGTAAGATAGGAGCATATGGTGTCAGTTCAGCTGGTGTTGAGCAGTTCTCTGATATTTAAATCAATTCATCATCAGTTAGAAAAAGAGAAACCTGCCCCTGATACAGTCTGGACTTAACAAAATGACAGCAAAGCTGTGAAAGAGAACCAGTTCGTTGCTGCTTTCTTTTTTTTTTTAATGATAAAAACATCCCCTTTTTTCCTACTTGACAAGGACCACAGAAGGCCCAAAACAAAGAAAGTGTAAAAAATCTCAAATACTGGTGGCAGTTTCCTACAAATGCTCTAACATTTCAAGATAGAAAGAAGATAAGTATAGCCTGTATGTAAAGCAGTGGTTTGAGGGAGCTACCTCAGTAATTTTGTTTCCAGCAGATTTTGGAAACCCAAGTGAAAGAGGCCAGCAACTGCTGAAGCAGAACCTGTGCTCGCTGAAAACAGAGAGCCCAGCAGTATCTGAACAATAAACTGCCATGCTAGATGTGAATTTGAACACTCAAGAAGGAGAAAGGTACAGAAAGTTTATAAGGTCATTGCTACATGATTGCTGTAAACTACAAGAGGCTGAATACCACTGATGCAAGACACAAAGGTTACAAACAGCTGGCCCAAGGCTAAAAATGAAAAAGTAATGGCTCAAAGGCTAAGCTGGTGCAGGACAGAAGGTTACCACTGTAAATCAAAGCAGGTCTCTCTAGAAAAGGAAAGGGGACCGCTAATGAAACAAATGTGAAGCCTAAGGACTAAGTACAAAATACAGACTGATTCAGATTTTTATGATAAACTGATTTACTGGTGGAGTAACATATTTTGCTGAACATATTTCTGTTTAAAACTGATGTAAATGATTCCAGAACCAAGCCCCCAGGGCAAACAGATTTGAAAGAGCTGGTGGATTACAAAATATGCAAGTCTTGTCTCAAAAGAATTGAGTAAAAATAAGCAATTTTCCCTTAGGGAGAGTTTCATAGTTTTTCCAGTAACCTTAAATATCGATAACAGTAAGCTGAACAGTACCAGAGAAATGATGAAGTTATTAATTCCCTGCAATGCATTAGCTTGATTAAAATGGTGACTTAGGCATGAATTCTCCATCCTGGCAGGCTGCTCTTGAAGCAGAGGTCAAAAGAGTTGGGCAAGAGATACATAAAGGATGAAATTGTCTTAACTGGAAGCAACAGCAAGCATTTCCATGTGGGGGGGGGAGGGTAGAAGAAAAAGCCTACTGAAGCTGTTCTGGTTCCAGCCCTACTACTGTGGGCTCATGGTTGCATGGCCGCTAGAACTCACTGACTGTTGCATTCACATATTAATTCCACTTGGAAAATATAATAATATTTTACAGCATTTAAGAACAAAACGGACCAAAAGTCTGGATGCTAGGGCATAAGATTAACCCAATTACTCCCATATAAAAAGCTTAACAGTTAAGGCTAAGCTAAAGATTTTACTATGTTCTTACTCAGAGGAATTAATACATGTATAAGGACAGTATAGTCTAAGCAATTCAGGTATCTTGCCTGTCTTGCAGATAGATAGTTCCTTGAGTTACAGGCTCTCTAACCAATACCCCGAAATGATCAAATTATGTATTTTGGTCGCTTAAATTTTGAGAATAATAATTTGAAGTAGGATAATAGATGACTAATCTTCTACTATAAGTAGGTAAGAGTTTATTATATGTAACAGAGTTAAAAAGAAGTATTTTACAGGCTTGCCCTGAGAAAAATTGTAATCCTTTTCCTCTTAAGGAGCTATATACAGGAAAGTGGCACTGATGAAAACAAATGCATAACTACATTTAATGTAAGTATTCTTTTTGAACTTAAATTAAGCTTTCTTCCAAATCATTTGGTGTTACAAAATTCTAAGTAGCCTTACATTGTCACGCCAGTATGATTCAGATTGTAAACACATGATTAGGCACAAAGTACCTTTATCAGTAACTCTAGAATTCATTGTTTCCTAGAGCCTCTGATATATCTCAGGGCATGACATATTGTCAAGGTTTCCTGCATCAGCTGAACTGTGGAAATTGCAAGTGATGTCTTGGACTGAGGCAAGCATAGGGTACTGCATTTTAGCTTAAACCTCTTTCCATCAAGAGCTGTACCAAGTCATGCAGAAATATCCAGAAGATCATCAACAGCTGGTCATTAAATATAATAAGCCATTGTAGAAAAATATCCAAAAGAGCAGTTTGTGTCAACTATATCAGGCTACAGTGTACTGAGATTTTTAGTTTGGTAAAACAAAACCCAGTTATTTTTGTGCAGTCCATGCTGCATCAGCCAGGCTGTCAAAACCAGAATAAGGGTGCTGTGAGCTTGTGCTCATAGCAGGGAGATGCTACAGGTCTATAGGTGTTGGCTGCTCCGACCACCATCTCTTGACCAATTTTTTCAGTTTTGCCTCCTTGTAACTTCCAGAGGAGAGGCCCCAGACAAGGCTTCTCACGGCTCTCACCACTTATATGTTTTCTACAGCACCACAGGAGAGCTGACCTTGGACAAAGGCAGCTTGATCTATAGGAATAGGGATAAGAAGATGCAGATCCAGCTACTGAACTCAAGACCTTGATGCAAACTCTCCTCACAGTTTATCTGGACAGCTGGCATGGTACATCAGCATCACAGCTTGAATGCTTTTAGCTTAAACACCCCTAATTCTAATGCAAATTTATGTTGCTGTAGGTGATATCCTCCACCTCTACATAATCTCTTTATCAGATGATTTGGAAAGAAATCCAAAAGTAATTTCTGCCTGCTTGGGGAAAATAACACTCCATCTGTCAAAGATTTCTTTTAGTGTTCTTTATAGGTGATTCACATAGACAACTGGGATTTCTTTCCTTATTTTGAATATGTAACCTAACACTGGGATTACAGAAAAACAGGCTTCAAAACCAAAATGATCTAAGAACAGAATTACAGGTACTAGAGACATACATAGCACGATATGAAAACAAAATAAATTGCTGAAGAAATTTTCACGTGTCAGCTGTGAGCTAGTAATGGACCTTGTAAATTCTGAGCCAATTTCAAAACACATAAAGCAGATCAGGATAAGCCAGTAAAGACAGAACACGATCAAAACTTCCCGGTTCCCAGAATCCAATATAGTTGTGTATATTCATGCTGGAACTTGACCATTATCTGACCTATGCTACATTATTCATACAAATTTCCTCAGGAAATACACTTCCACTGTGTTAGAACATTAGTACTATGACGCCTCTCCTCTTTTTTCTTCCTCCTAACATCTGTGTAATCACAGGTTCCCAGCTCACAAAGGTATCCTAGCAGTCAGCAATTGGAAAGTATCGAAGTGTCCTGGCTAGGCTATTAGTGTTGTACTACACGGATTGTGGCATCAAGTTGCAGAATACGCCAGATTCACGAGCCCCCTCCAGTTGCTTTCCACTGCTTCGGTAATGGAAAGCAGCCGTAAACCCACTTTAGCTGAACATTTAAGCTGGGTCTATGGTTATTTTGCACCGTCTGAGAAGCACAAAGCAGCTGGAGCCCACTAACAAATCTGGATTTCTATTTATGTATTCTGGTAGTGAGGGATTAATTTTCCGACCATATGCAATTGCTTACTGGTGAGAAAGGTTTTTATACTTTCCACATAGATATTATGCAATATAACATTTTAAGAGGGTGTATTAGTACAAGCTGCGAGTGATTCAAATCAGACACACGCAGTGTTATAAAGTCAAACACTTTCTTTTTCTAATTTAAAATTGTTTTCTCATAGAATAGATAATATTTTACCCTTGGAGGGTTTTCTTCCTCTCATTTGTGGAAAGACCAGATGGGTCTCACAGGTCATTCACAGTTATGAGAGAAACAACAGCAACAAAAAAATCTCTTTTCAGAGGTGAGATCTTACATTCTTTACTGGAAAACAAATTATTTGCTTGGATGAAAAGCTTTTGTATTCCAGTGTAATTGCTAATATCTGTGGGGTGTCCTGGAAAATGAGATGCTTTGTATCAGAGTTGTAACTTATCCCTGTGCATAAAATCTAAATAAATAAATTGGAGCAGACCTTAAGGTATCATGCAGGGAGGAGATACAAGGAATACAGCTGTGAAATCAGTGGAAAACCTCAAGTGATAACAAGTGGACAAGCTAAAATTATTTCACAGTGGGACGGGAGTCATCTGGCTATACGGCTTGTTGGTGGTGTGAGGGAAAAGATGGAGAGTGTTTTTCTCTGGACATTGTATTTTGTAAAGAATCTTAAACCACTTGCTGCTGCAGTAAAAATAGCTGCTAGTGGAAGAGTCAGTCAAGGATGGACTATTTTTCCTGATTAATGTTCTTAAATTAAAAATTTGATAAGTTATTTTACATACATCAGAAGAGATTATGACTGAAAGAATTTCAATCTCATCAAGAACATCCAAAATGAAACATTTGATGAAGGATAAATACCTTCCCCCCTCCAAGTCTGAAGAAACCATGGTGAAAACATGACTAAAAAAGTCCATTTAGAAATAGATAGGACTGATGTGGATATCCTTTCAGGAACATTAACAAAACTCAATAAGAGTTTTGGCTGTGAGAACTAGCTAACACTTATTTTTAGCAGAATGTGCAAAGCATGTGATCAGTCAAGCTACCTAATTCATGAATAGTACAGAAAATATGTCCTGTTTAATGGGCCTCTGCTGTCACTGGCCGGTGCTTTCACCCGTGCAAAACTTGGTTTCTTTGGAGAACGAAGGTGCAGAAGAACACTGTCAGTAGCACAAGACACGGGAACAGCTCTTGGGGTTACAAGATTTATTTCATCAGCCTCAGCACAGATCTGTGTAACACAGATTTCTGCAGATGAGAGAGACCAGGGCAGCAGAAATTTAATGCTCAGGATCACACCACACAAGCTCTACATCTACTTTGGAATTATATGGATGATTCCATGGAAGTATCTACTTCAGCTTACCTGCTACAAACGAAACCTCTCAGCTCACACATAAGTGCCAACATTCCAGATAAGTACATTCATCAGGGGAATATCGCATGTGGTGGGATTCTCAGAGATGTGTCATAAAAAAATGTAAAAGAGAAGTGTAAGAGAGAAAATTGCTTCCTAAAAAAAAGATCAGTCAATACAAGGAGACATGAGGAAAGACACAGACAGGCTGAGCTTCAAGATTAGGACCTACAGCAATAAAAGTGAAAAGTTTAATGTGACAGATATTGGACAGATGAGCAAGAAGGCAGAAATTACCTTTTGAATGTGGAAAAGAGAAATAAATCTCACAAGAATTTTGACAAAGCTGAGGAGGCAGGAAAGGAGATGATTTAGCTGCAAGTACCGGTATAGAGCAACGCATATGAATCTTCAGGGATTCAAAAGTTCACGATGTTCAGCAGGGATTTTGTCTTTTCCTTCTACTTTCATGGAGTTTCTAGTGATTAGTGCACATGAAGCTTAGGCTAGTGATGCCAAGCATGAATCCTGCATTTCAGGAGGCTTATTTAAATTCACTGTACACATTTCAAAATAGTCTGGATATTCACATGACTGCTACTAAATCTATCATTTTTTTTAACCAAAGTGAAATTCATCTTTCCTAAAAACACTGCTTAAGTATATTTTATTCTTTTAAGTCTACAAAATAAATCCTAATTTGGATATAAAAATTACATTGATCTTGACTGACAGATTGCACCATTTAGGTATTCAAAATACTCAACATGACTGGGTAAGCCAGCATGCCACGATTAATCTACTGAAGGTTTGTATTCAAGAGACAAGCATGTATCTTTTCCTTTAAAGCATATTGAAGAGATGACTTTTAATATTTAAAAACACAAACTATGTTACTTGCTGAATTTGAGAGACTACAGGATGGGGTAAAGATGACTTTATTAGTTTCCTCCAAGGTGCATCTTGTCCCTCCCATTCTCTCAAGGTGCCACTGCTATAATATACCTTAGTTGCTGCAGTAATACTTGCATAAAACTTTTCACTTAGATTTTACTCAACGTTTTCCAGAAGAAACTAGCTGTCTGTGGATTAGATCCAAAGCCCATTGATGTCAGAAAGTCTTCTGTGAGTTTTGCCTCAGGACGTAAGTGCATGGAAAAGCTCATGACAGTATCTGTCAAGAGTAATTTGAAAGAAAGATTAATATTTGTAGGCTGGCAGCAACAACTGAGAACCAGAAGTTTGACCTCCTGCTACTGAACCTTACTCAGACGTGTCTGTGTGAAACCTGTAACCTTGTGGTTAAAATTATACCACAGCTTTTGGAAGCTTTCCAACTCTCTTGTAAAGTTTGCATGATACGAAGACTGCATGACTTCACTTGAAAAATGAATCCAAATGTTAATTGCCCTTGTTGCTAATTACTTAAAAGAAAAAAAAATTCTACAAGTTGCACCTTATTTTCAATTTCAATTTGTCTAGCTTCAGTAGTGGAAATTAATCTGGCAGAAAAAAAGCATTTAGTAAAGAGTCCTTTACTGTCAAAAACTTTCCTCCTGTGTAGGTACTTGTAGAAGATGATCAAATTACCTTTTAGTTGTCTCTACAATAAGTTAAATGGATTGCAGCTGAAAGAGGATGTCCTTGTTACAGAAGGAAGAATGAAAGCATTTTGCACGAATAATTTGTACCAGAACAGCTGGAAGGCTTATCAGCTTATCCTTATCTCTCAAAATAGCGCACGAGCTCCTCTGAAGCAAGCCAGGATCACGTGCAGTCACACATAAGGGAATACAAACAGCAATTGCGGTAATTTTTTTTTAAGTTGAGTGGCTGTGTACTACAAGGAGTAAAACCACAGAAATTAAAGGTATTGAGGTCTGCACACTTTGACTGCGTTCAAGATGGAAAATGCTAAAAAAATATTCACGTACACATACCTATGTGTAAATATGTATACATACCTGTATAAATGTGCACAAACATGCATATACATATGTATACCCATAGATATAAAAGAGTTTTCATTGCCAAGATCAAAAGCAAAACAGGTAGAAAAAAATCTTGTCTGTCAACATTTCAACACTAAAGAGATTTTTCAACCCAAATGAATGCAACAGTCATTTCAGTATAATATTCTGTGTCATAAATATCTTCTTTGGTTCTATAACGGTATTAATGCCCATTGAAGCAGCAATTGCAATACAATGTCTCAGTATTTACCATTTTATGAGCAGATTTTTTAAAGAAGCACTTTTAGAACCATTGCAACACTTAGGACATTTTTGTCTCTTGACATTAAAGTTCTATTTAAAGAAATGCATACATTGCATGAGAAAGAATAAAAATATTTTGGAACTAAAAGTATGATTATTAGCTTTGATTCTTGAGGACAAAGTGAGTTTTAATAAGAGGCAAGTATTCACTCTCATTTTACTAGTCCAACATAACTTTCAATACATTTATATTCCAAGAATAAGCAGAGTAGAGCAATCTAGCTATAAGCATTATTTTTATTTTGGTGCAATGAAAAAAAAATCTAATTGTCTTTTTAACACCAATGATGACAGCAGCTATGGTGATAATAATTTAACATAATTCTGTTTTTTTCTGTTAATATAAATATACCATAATAAACACTTAAAACCCAAATACTTAAAATCCAAGACTGTTTGTGCATTCTACCAATAATACAACCAAAAAAAAAGAAATCTGTATTTTGAGAGAAAACCAGCCATTTAATCATGAAACAGCTAAACCAGCACTATTGTAGTAATTTACCTAATTATGAAGGTATTGAAGAGTATTAATTATTTAGCTAAAGAATGTAGGATGGATTAAAGTTTAGTACATGAATGGTCTTTTCAGACTATTTATAAATTGTGATGAATGAAATTAAATTTACCACTCTAACACATCTGTTTGGGGAGTTTTTTCTGGTTTTTTTGGGGGGTGGGGTGTGTGGTGTGAGCTCATTTTCATTTTGTGTCAAGTAAACATGACAGAATATCACAGAAGTTTGCTAGAGCACTGCCCAGTTAGGCTTTTCCCTTCCTGATGAACAGGAAAGCTCTAAAAGGAAGAGTACATCATGTATTTAAATGGGCACTGTGCACTAAGAGTCTATCTTAATCAATTATCCAAGATGCTTTAAAAATGGACTCGAAAAAAATGTGTAGGTTTGCTGTAGTAACAAAGTAAATCATGTTTCCCTTCTAAAGCTGGCTGTTTTTTTCCGTTATTTGACTGTTAATTTAACTGCTCAAATTAATTGAAATGGCATTTCCATATAAACAATAGATCAAACTGTTGAATCTAAAGGCATCAACAAATTTAGTCAATTGTTTTAAATAAATATTTTGGGGATAATTTTAAAATAGTCTAAATAATCATTACTTTACTATTTTCATATTTTAGACACGAAGCAACTGACCAACTGTTAACTGTTATGCTTTACTAGACCATTGCAATACTTGAATATTTGAGCTGTTATAACACAAGTCACTGTAAATATAAATATTATTTCAAAATGAGTATGCTGTGAAAGTGCTTTTAGAACACGGTAGCATCATGAACTTGCAATTCATTAGTCCACATGCAAGGAAGATACTATGAATTTAAAGTCACAGTTGAAATATTTTCTCTAAGATGAAAAAATTCTATACTGCATCTAAAGGAGGATAACTTGTTTGAGAAAGGTAAGAGTTCACCTTAGCATTCAGGGCATGGAGGATTGTTTTTATTACTTATTATTTCCCTCTTTCCCCATCACCTCTTCTTACAAATGAGAGTTTTGGGCACCTCCATTATAGAAACATGAAATAATCTAGGTTTTACAGTCTGAATATAATCCTAATATATAGGAAGATCACTATCACCTTAGCTCACAGTTTGCTCAGAGTGAAATACAGCTTTGGGCAAAAATCCCAGAGACAGCTAAATCATTGGGTAACTTCTATCTAAAACTACTCTGTGGACGTAATTACACATTTAAATCATATCAGCTTTGTGCAGAGATGATGTATAGGGGCTGCTCAAGAGATGCACCACACAGTTGTACCACTCTGAACAGCTTCCACGTCCCATGGTTTGTTTTCAGTACCACTAAGCTTGGCCCAAGGCAAGATGAACAAATTGTGAGTTTTTGGTCTTCATTTGTACTGATTCAAGACAGGTTTTAAGAGCAAACACTAAAAATTTGGCTAACTACCTGAGCGAAAGAAATCCAGACTGTGAGAAGAACTGGCAGATTGACTGTCAGCTGTTTGGAAAACAGTCTCCCTTCCTCCTGGTATTTGTGTTACCTTTGTCTAACAACTTCATCAACAACTCCCTCTCTCTTTACAGAGGTGTGAACTTGGGAGAAAAAATACCTCCGTAGTAAGTTGTGTTTCTGCAAAGAGTTTACTTTATTACATCCCCAAATTCTCCTGCTTTTGGATATTGATTCTTAGACTACTTTTGATATAAAAACTCACAGCCAGCCAACAAAACCTCTTTACTACACTAAATTTCAAAAAATAGTTTGCATTAAGTTTGATACTAAGGACATGTGTCTGGGAGGTGTCATTGATCAGAATTTCCACACCCCACCAAGATACTATTATGCACTTTGAGAGATAAATTCTGTCCAAAAAGCACACCCCCATATGTCCAAAGGAATTATTTAGAGAAAAATATACATAGCCTCTAATTACCTTTTAAGATGTGGTTTGTATCCCTGCCAGAGCCACTTTGTCACACAGCGTAAAAAGGTTATCAGAGAGAAAAGCATTAAAATCTTGAACACTTTTCTAGAGCAGCATTTTGAACTCTCGACAGATGTCACTAATGTACCTGATTTACAGTACATGCACTTTTACATTTTGTCATTTATATCGACTTTCCATTTGACACTCTCTAATGGATAATCAAGGTCAACTAAAGCATAATCAATTAGTCTGCATTAATTGGTGGCCAGAACTACATTTTTCTTGTGATTTCCGACATATCCATGTACTGTACATCTTTCTGCTTTCCCCAAGGTCCCCCTCAAGCATGTTGCTTCCAGGGTAATTATAATGACTTAGAATGTCTTTGTTCAATCATATTCCTGCAAATTATTCTCCAGGAGCACCAAATAGAAGGTAAATTTTGCCTTAAAACAATCCATGCTTCTATCAAAAATATCATTTTCTCTTTTAGTGGCACATTGACAGTAATGCTGTGAAAGAGACCTCAACAATCAGAGTGGCAGGTAAGAAGGCAGACTGAAAACTTCCACCTCAGAAAATCCGCCTAAAGAGGGTAAGGGGAAAAAAAAATAAATCAAAATTGCTTCTCCCTGCCTTGAAAGAGTGTGCAGAAAGGAAAAACCTGTTTACAATGTACCTCTTTTCCTCTTCTATGCAATGTTTTCTCTCTTCTTTTCTCTACCTAGCCAGATTAACCTACTCCTAAGTATCTTGTCCCTAGCATTCCTATTACCTTTAGAAGCATCTGGAATTTCTCTTTGAGCCTTATCAGAATCACAACTAAACTTCATTTGATTGATCCTGAGAAAACAAATTCCTATCACCTTTCAAAAATTGCAGGGAGCAGCCTTGCAATGACATCAGACAGCTTCTGAGTCCCCTTGAAGGCATCACACTGGACTGCAGACTGGGCTCAAAGACTTAGAAAACATGGGTGTTGTATTACCACGGCAATCCATGGCAGTGACATCTCAGCCTTTTTGGTACTGTCATTTGTCTTATGTCTTCTGCCCCACTGACCAGTAAGACCAGAGGTTCCTTAGTCCTTCTTTTGCTGCCAGTTTCCAGGAATGTCTTCACCCTAATAGTGCTCCCTTTTAACTCAGTAAAGAAGGATTGACTTGCGTAGACAGCAGTAACAACTTGGGAATGACCAGCAGTCACTTTCCTAAAAATCTCACTCTACAAGTGCAGAAATAGCATGCTAACTTGAGACCTCTCAAAGAAAAACAGGCCACTAATGGCCTCTGAAAGCTTGTCACTCAGAGGTAGCCTAAGACTCTAGTTTTAAGGGCTTCATACGAGTACAACAATTATTTAGGTTGCTGCCATGGAAACTTATACTGCCAAGGGACTCATGGTAAGTATCTCGAAGCTAATGAAAAGTTTCCACAAAAGGGAATTTGTTTGATCACTTCGTGACCTGGGTCAGCGCATTTTGGATTTTGCCACCCAAGGCAGAAGTTTCACAAATATTCACCTCAGATCCCCTTCCAGTATGGCTTCTGACACTGTGCTTGAGCTTGCTGGGGGCCCCAGTGCAGCGACATCTGCCACAGCAATTCTCTCTGCAGGTTAATCCCTTGGCTTCCATTCCTGTGTATTCCATGCTGTATGAAATGTGTTCACATATGAAAGCATCTAAAGCCAGCACATTTAAATATAGAAGACGTCAGGAGAAAGGCAATATAGAAGCTACTTTGAGGTGATGTGTTTTGTGTTCTGCTTGCTGCGTGTCCCATTGACAGAGTGCTCCTGGGCCAGCAGCACCCTGTGAGGGCAGAGCACAGCAGAGTCTTTGCAGGTCTTGTCCACTCATCCTTCGTCATTCTGGACATTTTACTTCTTACCTATTCCAAAGTAACACCTTCTAATGAAAGGGTGAGAAAGTCCATTAACATTTATTTAGCCCCCTAAACCAGACAAATAAACAGCCTAAAATGCCAGGCTTTACTGAACGTGCGGTCCCATCTGAGACATCCATCACCTAAACAACTCAAAATTAAGAACAGGTGTCCTATTCACAGAAAGATAACGTACAAATTCATGGGACATCTCCAAACCTCATGAAGAAGGAGAATGGTTGTGGGAACGATCTTGTCATATTGAGGAAAAGAAGAATTTTAATTATTTAGCTTTTGTCACCATAGCAACAATGACCGTTATGGGTTTTCTGCTACTGTTGAGCTTCTTATTCTGACATCCAGTATTGCCATGGATTGACCTTGGCTGGATATCAGTAGCCCATCAAGCTGTTCTATCACTCCCCTCCTCAGCAGGAGGCAGCAGGGGGTGGGATAAGATTAAAAAAAAAACAACCCTTACAGGTCAAAATAGAGACAGCTTAATAAAGCAAAAGCAAAGGCCACACAGAAGTAAAGGAAAACAAAATATTTTTCCACTACTCTCTTGGATCAGCAGGTGATGTCCAGCCGCTTCCTAGACTTCAGTACACATAATGGCTGCTCCAGAAGACAAACATATTAAGATTCAATGTCCCTCCCGACTCCATTTCTCTGAGCTTTTACTGCCGAGCTGATGCCATATGGTATGGAATATCCCTTTGGTCAGTTTGGATTAGATGTCCTGGCTAGGCCCCCTCCCAAGATCTTGTCTACTCCCAGCCTAGTTGTGAGGGTGGAAGGTAGGAGAAGGTGATAATGCTGTGCCAGCACTGCTCAGCAGTAGCCAGAACACTGGTGTGTCACCAACACCTTGCTAAATACCAATAAAAAGCACAGCACTGTGAGTGCTGCTATGGAGACAATTAAATGAGCACTGCTGTGGAGAAGATTAAGTCCATCTCAGACAGACCCAGCACAAATATAGATGCATAATGCCTGTGCCCACACCCTTTAGGCCAAATGAGAGAAGGTAGGCAACAGATTGGTGTTTCTTTCAAGCTAATATTAAAACCCACAAGCAAATTCAGCTGAAGGAGAGAGACAGAGGCACTACCAAAAGGAGAAAAGAAATACAGAAATACATCCGTGGCTGATGGAAGTCTGACATATCTGACAAAGTGTTATGTATTGTTTTTACACAACACCAAAACCAGAATGACAGCCCAGTCATGCACTTGGAGCAGCTCTGCCAACAGTGGTTTTCCTCTTCCATAAGCCTTTTATGGGCACTTTATTTCCCATGTGACATTGTAGGAACAAGTACTCCGCAGTGGTGCCCACCTTCCCTCTGCATCAGCCTGCTGCCCCACTGTAAAAAGCTGATTAAGGCTTCCCCAACTACCATTCTATACCAGAAGGAAAACTTCCTGAATAAGCCAACCAACCAAGCATTGAGAAAGCATTGAGAAAGGCAAGTTTCGTTATCACAAGGCAGAAAGAAAACAAAGGTGACACATCTGGTCATGGGCTGTGAATATGCAGAATTATTCTGCTCTCAGTAAGGCCTAGGAGAGAGTTTTTAAACCTTTCACGGTATAAACCACCATTATGTTGCTCTTCCTCACAGTTAGGGGTGCCCATCTAGCTGCAAAATCTTTCCCTAGCAGAAGGGAAGAAAGGAAAAGAAAAAGGATCTGCAGGGCTTGGGAGCTCAATCAGTATTAATGTTCAGAGTCACTAGGACAAAAAGCTGCAATATGAAGTGCCTGTTTAGACCATTTTGCAAATGTCTGCTCTGAAAAAATGCCAGTTTTGCCAGTTTACAAGTTAGGTCTATAAATATTTACCTATATATATAGGTAAAGATATACCTATAACTTTAAGGCCTGTTATCTGCAAGTTAACAAGAGGGTTTAAGTGCACACTGTTCTGTTCTGCAGTTTAGAGCTGTGAATGCTTAGGCAAAGCTTTTTCCAGATCACTTCCATAGAAAAAAAGGGGACAAGTACTAAAAAAAATTTCCACCTGCTTTTGCAGCATTCAGTAAAACTGTTGTTACTCCAGAGCTGTTACTCAAGTTGATGTATGGAATATGCACTTAAAAACAACCAGAAATTATGAAAAGAAAGAATTCCTTAACAAATAGGATTACATTTACTTAATATACTAAGACGGTAAGAAAATCTTGTGCCTGATTTGCACAAAAGTTACTGCTGTTATGAAACACTAAAACATCAAATAGCATTACCTGACAAATCAAAAGTCATTTAATAAATTCACTGGTGATTACCTTAGGGCAAACAAGAACTGCTGCTTAATGGTTCATTTTTAAGAAACTGGTCAAAGAAATGAAGTTGCAATTCATGCCAACTGCATTAAGACTCCTGAAAACACTAAAAGCCAGAAGCCACACAGCAATGTATTCAAGGCTGCATGCTGAAACTGTCAGACATCTTACGCCTGAGAAATAAAGCTACATTTAAGAAAGATCAGACCACTTGTGGCATCAGTTCACACTGTGTGGAAAGTTCGAAAGAACGCAGGAAAATTTGCTGCATTCTTTCATAGTGCTGGATTAGAGCATGAATATCAGATCTGAGCTTCTTACTTTAAAGGAGGATGAATGAAGAATTCTAAGGAATTACTTGCCCATATCTTGAATCAAGCCAATCATTTTGTAATCCATCTGCCAGATTTTTGATTAGAACAACATAAAAAATTTTTGAGATACACATCCTATCATAACAAGCTAAAACCACAGCCAATGAAGCACAAAAAAGTTGTTGAATCCATATTTTTTAAATATAGAGTTCTTTTTGTACCCACCTTCAAAATGGATAATATCATCAACCCTTTGTTGAAATGCATATAAATTCTCCAGAATTCTCTGAATTGTTTTTCTGGCCTCCCCTGAAGATTGAAAGAATTTTTTTTGATATATCAGACAAAAAAGTATTTGACTGCTGTGCAGAGCAGAAGTGCCAGGCAAAGAGAGAAGGATTTATAACCCAGGAGAAAGGCTGGACCAGCTGACCCACTGTGGTCCCTTCCAACCTGACCCATTCTGTGTGATTCTCTGATTGCTAAGGAAATCAATTTGATCAATTCCTTCATTCAAAAGTGGAGGGCTTAATTCAACAACAAGCAAAACAAAACTGAACATGTAGTTCGCTTCATGTTCTTTTACATTATTGCCTTTCCCAATGTCTGTGCATTGGTGCAAGAAAGAAGGAAAGTGTGCAAGAAAAAGCAGATATCATTCCATTATTCCTAAAAGGTTTGATTGGGATCTAAAATTATAGGCTTCTGTTTTTTTTTTTTTTTAACTAAAGTAAATATTTGTATGATTTTTTTTCCTTAGTTTAGAGAAGTCTGTAAATTTCCAACAGCCTTTCCTCACCACGAAAGAAACACTCTAAAATACAACTACTCATTTTCAAAATGCTGTTCTTACACAGATTTTGTTTTTTCTGTTACAAGAGTCAAATACTATGGCAAGATTTGATTTTCAGTGATGGTTCCATGCTGAAACGCCACAGGTGGGGCAGGGCAGTGCACTTTGGTGCATCAAAGATTGAAGAGAGAACATGGCACACAGATTCCCAGACAAGAGCATATGTGAGTTATCAGAGTCCCCCTTTGAAACACAATATCTGTTTTGGGGGCTTTTGGAGGGAATGTTGGAGAGATTTCTCTAGAAAGCTGTTTTTTCGGAAAAATATATCACTCCTTTGAGGTAGGGCTGCTGTGGAAGGTTTTTTTTTTTTTTTGTGCTATTATCCATCTTCACTAACACAGCTGGTGAATAAGGGGACACACTTGCCCACTCCAGCACTTGTTACAGAGATTTAGATGTGACAAGGCTGCTCAAGCAGTTGCAGGGAGGTGTCTAGCAAGCTGCTAAAGCTGTTACCTCCAGTGGCTGGCTAGCAGCAGCAAAGGCATGGCTTCTCATTCTGCACTCATAACACAGATTTAACCTGAGGAGCTTTGCAACCCCACTCCCATTAAAGAGAACAGTCTTTTATTCTCAGAACTGTGCAGAAAACATCATTATACCTGAGTGTGCACAAACAGGACCCCAAGTTACTCACCTTGAGACCTTGTCAGAAATCAGAGGACAAAAGATGAAGCTCAGTATTTGCCAAACGGTGAAAGATAAAATGTTGATATTATTCTTCAAAATGTGCTGTGTTTGAAAATAGCACAAAGAAAAAGCTTTTAAAACCTTGTCTCCCAGGAAAGCATGTCTCATTCGTTCATTTCCAAAGGGATTACCTTCAAAATGTAAGACATCTTGGATAGAGCTTGTTCTCATTTACTGAAAACAAATGAAAGAGGAAGCAACAAGGGAGAGGAACAGAGATGCCTTACATTATATACAACCAATATTCTTTGCTAGCACAAGTTCAACTGAAAAATACTTTGTTTTCGTGTTTTCTTCCCCAAGAGAGTGTTGATATGGAACGAGTAGCAACTAAAGATGTGTCAGCTACCAACCCCTGCAACTTGAAGATCTTCAGAGAATACTGGCAATGAACAGATAGTAACTCACTTCTGTGTGTGTGTGTGCCTATACTTATCTCCCCCAATCTTGCTTAAAAATCTGTATCATGTTCTTGAAGTTATCAGATCTATGCAGAAAATCATCCTAAGCTCGAGAAAACTGACAGAAAAATATCAGTGTGGAATTCCATAACAATTACCAAGAAAATGCCCATTCAGTTTGGTTTCCTAGCTTCCTGTTTACCCACTTAGCAGCGCCAGATGAAGGCAGAATAATTTAGTACACTCTTCTGCTTTCATACAGAATCATAGAATTCTTAAGGTTAGAAAAGACCTTTAAGATCAAGCCCAACTGTCAACCCAGCACCACCACCACATTCACCATTAAATTATGTCCTCAAGTGCCACATCCACACTTAATATCTTTCTGAAAACAGTAGATTTAATATTTATGGTATAGTTTTTGTCCTATGATTGAAATCTGTTTTCCTCCTCATAAAAGGAAAGAAAGGTCTACTGAAGTCGACATAGCACTAGTCACATCACTCAGTTCCATTTCTGCACCTAATAAGGTGATTTTCCCCTTTAAGAGAAGAGCAGTCTAGGATCCAGTCAAATCCTGTTCTATCCTATTTTTCTTCACAGCTTTCAAAAACCTGATGCACACAAAAGTTCAGAGAATCAAAGGTTTAGAAAAATCTCAAGGCAAAGACTTGTGAACGGAACAGTACAGCTTCTATGTTTGTGTGCATTTTCCTTCTGTCTTACAGCAACAAAAATGTCAGAGGAAAAAAGTGACTAAACCAGGCTGGAGGAAGATAAGCGTGTTAGGACAGGCTATGCGACCCAGGGAAGAAGCACAGGAGTGAGGGATCAGCCCCCTCATCTCTGAATCAGAGCAGCCTTTCCCCTCGTTTTCTTTCTGATGGAAGGAAGGCTACCATATTTCGGAAGACGGAGAAAGAAGGCATAGGTCCACCCTATTATAAAAGTCAGCATGTAAGGGAAGACAAAGTAAAACTCCAGCATTTCAAAATGGATGATTAAGCGTAAGAACAATATTTCCCAGATACTTCAGTCTTTGAGCATATTCTAAGGATGTGTCATCTTGCTGACTTAGCAACTGAATGTGACCATTCCAGACCAAGCAGGTGTTATTTTTACTTCTGTGTATGTGCTAATAACCAAAAAAATGAGACCACCCTCACCATGCAAGTTTTTTCTTCCAACTTCTATTTCACCTTTATAATAAAGATTCTTCTCATTTATAAATATGAGAAATGACTCAATAAATATCCTTTAGAAACTACATAAATAGAAGGCTGGTTAAGAGCAGCATAAAGCATCTTAAAGCAGAAAAGGTAGGGGGCTTGCAAAAACCAAGAAAAAGGAAGTGCAGGACTGGAAGGCATTCAAGTCAGAATTCAGTCTTTTCAGGAGCCCATGTTTTAACAATGTCATTACAATCAAATCACTGCATAATCACAGAAGGAAATGTTTCCAAGCGAGTTTCCCTCATGCTGTTCCCAGAAGACCTGTCCCAAACATGCAAGAATAAAGGCAAGAAGCAGGAAATGTTTTAATTAGGCTGTTACTCTATTAACTTAACTCATCTGGGAAATACTAGCAATAACTTTTTCCGTGTAAATTGTCATTCTTTAATTGCTTTACCTAATAAAGGGCTGTCCTCTGTGCCCAGCCTTTCACAGCTGGCTTACAACCTGTTGTGGGTACCCAGCCTGTGCCCCCTTTCAGGTAGGTTAAAGGAGCTGTCTCCTCAAAGCTCCAGCTTGGGTTCTCACTTCCTCAGAGCATCTCTAAGCACCCATTCATGTGTCACAAACATGACCTAACTTCCCAACATCATACTGAACCCCTGGGCTGCTGGGGAGGACAGACAGGAAGAGGTGGATTAATAGGAGAAGGAGGAAGAAAGAATGATTATCCAAGTTCACCATAAGGGAAGGTGTTTTGCCAGGTGCTGTTTCACCAGAAGGGTGACTGTCAGAATGAGCAGAAAAGACCATAACGATCTGATACACACCTGGTGGCCAGAGTGGCAAGGAACCCTGAATACAGCGATAAAATGTTCTTATAAACCTAATAAATACTAAACATGTGCCATTCATCAGTTCAAACAGTTACAAAACTATTACTTGTCTATAAAAGTGGTTTGCTTCCCCTCCTCAACAATATGGACACAGACAGATTAGTAGAAATCAAACTACTAAGATTGAGTAGATTGAGGAAGAGAGAAGCACCAACCAAGTTAATGGATGTGTGTGTACTTAGTTACCTATATTTAGTATGGAGAGGCTTCAAGAGCAAGCCGTAAACACCTCACTACAGAGGCAGGAGTCATCGGTATTCTCCCAGCAGCAGCAACACGCTGCAGAGTAGGAGCTTGAATTCCCTCAAGCAGTTGACAGCACAGTGGTACATATGCAAAGTCTTCAGTGCCATAAGCCTTGCTTTAAATTTAAGAGCATACACTGCATCTCAAGACAGTTTGCCAACTTTACTGGAAAAATATCAACGCATTCCTGTTAAAGGCCTGTATATGTATCCGCCTGTCTCACAAAAGGCTGAATAGATTCAAGTTAACAAACCTTAGCAGGCCGTTTCCAAAATCCATTATATGTTTTTAAATCCAGCAGTATTACGGTAACTTTTAAATTATGCAGTGCTGTGGCTTGATATAGAAGTGTAGTGAAGGTATCTGTTGTTTTGTAATCAACTACCTGTGATCTCTAAGATCTAAGGAGAATTGCAGTGGAGGAGTTAAAGGTTTAATCCAACTGCAAGGCTTTGATCTGCTAAAAAGACATTTTAGAACTGAATCTGAAAAAAAATCAGTGTTTCAGTCTGCTTTTCTTTGTTCAGCCTTGTTCTGTTGCCTAACAAAACCTGCACGTGCTAGACTTGTGGTGGATTTGACTGAAAAGCCTTTCTTTTACCAAACATTTCTAATGTATTATCTTGCATAGAAGCCTGCTATATAAAACATTATCATGTAACAAAGCTTGCCATCTCCAGGACTCTAAGATTTCTTAATATGATTACTTATTTGAAAAACATGGAAGATGACAGATAAAAGAAGGAATTAGCAGTAATATTTCAGTTAGCTTCTTTATCCCCCCTCCTCTACTTTGGCAGCACCTAGATTCTGAAGTGTTTCCCCTGTGAAGTCACCAAAAGATTGTCAATCAAATTTCTAAAATAAATATTCTATGTGTTACAATCAAATTTCAGTATGCTGGGTTGGTTTTTTCTGCCCCCAAACTGGAGTTTCTTTAAGAAAAGCTGAGTATAGACTCTCAAATGATCTAGGAATACCTGATGTTCTTATATTTAAGCTACAGCTAAGCTACTATAAACCTGTTGGTTTGCAAATTTGAAACACCCTTTCTACACAAAAAATCCCCCCAAGAAACCAAATGCAAAACAAAACCCACCAAAAAACAACCAAACAAAACCCCCACCAAACAGGATTATCACATATTGGTGTCGTTATAATGCCTCTAAAGAAGAAGTGGTAATTAGAATGTTGTCTGGCTTGATAAAATATTCTGACCCTTAAAACAGTAAGGCTGTGTTTAAATAGGTGTAAAGAAATAGCAAGTGTCCTAGCTGCTACTCAAAGGCTTCAAATCATCACCCACTATCAACGTATTCCTTTAAAAATTGAACCAAGAATGGATTCTTGATATTTAAAATAACTTCATAACCTAGATGGCTTTGTGGTCAGGACGCAAGGCCAATAGCTTTCCAAACAGAGAAAGAAAGGCTCAGAAGAACTATTTCATGGAGATAAACATTACTCTCATGTGAACAAAGCTTATGCAAGAGAGTAGGGCAATACAGAAGAGAGAAAAGAAAACTGAGCTTCTGCAGCTGGAGGAGGAGGGAAATTTTAACCAAGGTTTAAAATAAGGCAGATCACTGAGGGGAAAATAGATCAGAAAACAGCAACAGAACAATGCAAGGACTGCACCCTGTTGTTAAAACTGTTGAATTTGTAAGTTCTCTACAATAACCTTTAGAAACATGCCTTTGGTTTTGAGCAGAATTGTGACACCTTACACTGGGGAATTAGCCTGAAGGCATATTCCATCAGACAAATATCTACCACAACAAGCATAACTAGCTTGCCACATAATACATAGATTTCCTTTCCTCAGTGGACATAATTGTTAGCTTCAAACTTCCTCTAATGGCTGCAGTGCTGTCCCTGGCTCTCTTCCTTCCCAAACTGTAATCAACCCACGGCATTAGCTGCTTAGTAAAATACCACTTTGTATTTGCTGTTCTTCCACAGCTTTCCTTGTGCCTGTATTATTCATTTCCATTTTCATCTCTCTCCTCCCCTGCCAAGTTATCAGACTAATATTTTTCTTATAGTAAGGTATCTGCCCAGATATTTAACTTTAGTTAAGATTAGCAACACATTCTCAGGTTCTATTTGTACTTCAACGTTGTCTTGTTTAGAACAGTTGCTAAGTCTGTAAATTAAAATAATTTTTAAAAAAAGAAAAAAATAGGAAGCCAAAAGGTAATAAAGAGTTAGTTAAGGACCATCATTAGCACTAAACCTAAAGATAAATACCAGGAAGAGGAGCAGGAAAAATTTGAAGTGACAGAATATTATTTCAATGAAGGAATAAGAATAATAAGCTGCTCTTAAAATAGTACAGAAGCACCTGGAAACCTTTCAGCAGTCTTTTTGAGCTTCAAGTAATGGCACAGATCAGAGGATACAGACAGAGACAACCCTACAGAAAAAGCATGAAAGCAAAAATATGAACTATGAAAAAACAGAGTTAGAAATCTAGTGTCTTATCATTTTACTTGCTTAATTCTGTAACCTGTTTACCTTTACAAGCACAGGACAGCACAGAGTCACAGAACAGATCAGGCTGGAAGTGGCCACAGTGAGTCAGCTGGTCCAACCTCCCTGCTCAAGCAGGGTCATCCCAGAGCACATGGCACAGGATTGCACCCAGACAGTTCTTGGATATCTCCAGTGAGAGAGACTCCATACCCTCTCTGGGCAACCTTTTCCAGTGTGGGGTCACCAGAATCAAAATGTCCTTCCTCATGTTCAGGTGGAACATTCTGTGCATCAGTTTCTGCCCGTTACATCCTGCCTTATTGCTTGGCACCAGTTTGCACCACCACCATCCTCTTGACACCCTCCCTTCAGATACTTCTAGACACAGATGAGGTCCCCTCTCATCTGTCTCTTCTTGAGCCTGAACAGGTCCAGCTCCCTCAGCCTTTCCTTGAAAGAGAGAGGATCCAGCCCCTTCATCATCTTTGTTGTCCTCCACTGGAGCTGCTCCAGGAGCTCCGTGTCTCTCTTGACCTGAGGAGCCCAGAACTGGGCACAGCACTCCAGGTGAGGCCTCACCAGGGCTGAGTAGAGGGATAGGATCACCTCCCTCCACCTGCTGGAATGCTCTTCCTAATGCACCCCAGGACACCTTGGCCTTTTTGGCCACCAGGACACACTGCTGGCTCAGGGACAGCTTTGTGCCCACCAGGACCCCCAGGTTTTTCTCCACAGAGCTGGTTCCCAGCAGGTCAGCCCCAGTCTGTGCTGGTGCCCGGGGTTATGCATCTCCAGGTGCAGGACCCTGCATTTGCCTTTGTTAAAATTCAGACAGTACTTCTCTGCCCATCTCTCTATCTGCAGATAACTGCAGGAAAGAAAAGGATTAAGAATCCTGAAACTACCTCTCCACATTCCTGTTGCCATTCTAATGTCACTCCCCAATCAAATATATGTACACGAATAATTATTTCGGCATCCCAGCTAGATCCTATATATTGCAGCTTAAATTATTGAAAGTGTATAAAAAAGTTATTGCTTGATTAAAACAAATTTGAATTGCATTAAATGTAATTCCATGGTTCTGGGCTTTGACAGGGAAGAAGAAAAAACATGTAAGAGGAAAAGAAAAACTTGTTGATTGAAATTCTTCAGCAATAGCTCAGACCTTTCTACAGCAAGAAGTTACTGCAGGAAATCACTGCAGAAATCATTCAGCCTTGTACACTGTGGGACAAGCCATGCAGCACAAGCTGTCAGAGGAACAGCAGGGGGCAAGTTCCAATCATCTTCATTCCCTGGAAGCCTCAGCAGAGACTGAAGGCAGCTGGAGGCTTAAGCTACAAACTTTAGCTGATACTTTGCACAAGTAAAATCTTTGTTTTCACACAGTAATTTACTGACAGGCAGAAAGATACAGAGAAATTAAGTAACTCTGGTTTGGGGTGGTCCTATGTGAGTGAGTCTAAGATACCTCAGTGTCAAGCTTTCAGAAGCTCACAGGTTTCGTTACATCCTAGAACCCCATCAGCTCCAGCATTACCAAAATGGAACTGAGAAGTAGCAGCACTGTGTCTTTTGTTGTTGTGTGCATGTATGTGGTGATTACACACTGTTTTAACTCAATGGAAAGAAAAGCATTATAAGAAATAGTGCCAGTACTTACCAATGTGGTAAGTCTACAGTGCACCCTAGTCTTGGGTATATTTATAAAAATATACTAGCTCAGCTCAGAAACTTAAGTTTTCTATACTTTCACTGTACAATAACAGCACATTCATCCACATTTCCTCTGGAAAAAAGAAATTCCAAACAAATCTCATAGAAAAACTCAAATACAAGAATTAGCCCAAGTATTATAAAGATAAATAGAGAGACAGTGGCTGAAAGTGGTGTCAGTCATTTGAATAACCTCCTAAAACACCGGGGCTTGTCTATTAGGAAGGATGAAGCGAATGACATCCAGTGCCATCAAAAACTTGCATGTGTTCAGTCTGCGTCATCTCACACAAACTACTCCAGAGGAAATTATGGTTATGTATAAGGTTTACAGAGCTCGCATGAGGCCATGCACAACATATCACGATGTTGCACATTGCAGCAGAAGCAAAAGCCTATATTTTAAAGATTAATAAATAATCAGGAGTTTCTGTTATCATCCCCTGTGCCTTAAAATCTTTGGAAAAATCTGATATCTATCTGAGTATGTGGAGTTCAAGTACTTGAACTTATTCCATTCCCTCTACAGTGTAGCCACAACAGAGCTGGTTGCAGTGGACAACAAATATTTAACATGCTGCTTCATCAGAGGCTTGTCATGGGAAATAACTTAAAGTAATTTATTTAATAAGATTGCCATGATAGCCAATAACATTTCAACAGGAAGGTTGCTCTTTGGACTAATTAAAACTAAAGCTTTTGAGACCTTTGTGCTTTTCTCCCCCTATCCCCCCCAACCAACGTGCCTTCAAAGGCATGAGAGATGAAGAGTCTTTCTGAGGTTGTTTACTAAAGGTAATTTGATAGAGTTTTGAGCTCTACTAATGAGCTCATGTGTCTTGCATATTAAATATTACGACAGAATAACTCTGGGGATACTGAGTCCTTGGTTGTTGGACCACATAAGGAACTGATCTTACAAAGGTCCCAACACTCCCTCTATGCTTTGTGACTTAGCATTATAATATTAATATTAATATTCCTACTCTATTTTTCCTGTTTGCATTTTTGATCTCTCTGGACACGACAGCAGGTTTTATTTTTAAACATATAAGCTGTGTTCTTTTTAATACACATATTTTACTGCAGATATAATACAGAAAATTTGCCTTAAAATTTAAGTATTAACTTTATTTTGGTATTTAATTTTATTATGAGTGACAACAAGGTTAAACAAAAAAAAAAATTTGGAAAGTATTTTAAATCTTATCTTGGCTTAAAATTAAGGAGTCTGCTGTTAAACTCATCAACAGTTTTGAGGCCAAAAGACACTGTCCAAAATTTCTCTTATGGTAGGTTTCCCTGACTGAACAAAAACCACATTCTGATCTTGTCTGATCCTACATACTCCAAATACCTCATCCCCGTAGAGGAAAGTTAAAAAAAAATACCCACAAAAAAACCAGCTGTATGGTCAGTTCAGTTGTTTCATTCCATGATATCATTATCACACAGATAAGTATATATTAGATTGGATATATGTGACTGAAAATTATGAAGGTTAATGCAAGATTTTGTTGGCATAAACTTCTCATATCAACAATTTTTTCATGCTCCAGCTCAGCTAATTTTTCCTCTTATAAGGATGGGAGGAGAGAGTAGGAGGAACAGAACATAGTTATTGAGTTTTACCTGTCATAATTGGTATAACATTCCAACTGAAATAATGAAAAGGCCCTAAACTCTTGCTAAGAAACACAATAACAATTTCAGTCAGCAGTCATTTACGTATTTTATGCCAAAGAGATAATAATAACAAATAATTCTGAAATTCTGCCTTCTCTCTTGTGATTGCTGAAACGCAGGAATATCTTCATATAACATGTAAATAATACAGTCTTTACATTCCGTATGGGTTTTCTTCTCTTTACGTAGATAACATTCCACAGCTAGTTAATATTTATGTGCATGTATAATATGTCAGGAGATACATATATATACATAAAACATAAAAAGTATCTAATCCTAACTGTTTTATTGAACACCGTGTCATTGAAATCTTGCTGAAGTAATTCCTGTAGTACTCTGGTCAGAGCAGAACTCCAGCACTAGAGGCGCTATATATATTCATAAAAAATGCCTCCAAGTCAAAGATTTTATTGTCTACTGGAAAGTCAGACAGATAAAACTAATTTTCTGCATTTTTAAAGTTAAATATAATGGAAAAAATAAAGAATTTTAAAAGTATCTCACTTCCAAAATGAAAGCTCTCCCATTTTTTCTTTTCCCAAAATATGTGAACAGAAATTTTAAGGATATTTTTAAGGGATACTATTCCTATTCAAACTCAAATAAGATTTTTTTTTTTTTTATCTTCCTAATATTTTAAGCACCTGAAGTTCCTAAGAAAATTTGTTTCTGGTCAAACATTATAATCATAGTGACAGATTTTTCAAGGAAATTCCTATCTCCACCTTTTCCCTTTTGGGTTCACATTCCACATCCTTTTTCAAAACCACAAAATGAATGGGTGAAAAGCAAGAGACATTGTTGGCCAAAATTAGAAGGTCGAAAAACGACAAGTTTCATTAAGTTAATTTCTAACTTAAGAAGTAAAAGAGTTTTTATGCGCTCTATTATTTCTACATGCTTTTATCTTAAAAAAAACCAATTTCTGTCCATACATGGTATTTATTTAAAAAAAATTACTGAATGATATATCACAGATCCTCTTA
Organism: Rhagologus leucostigma; assembly: GCA_013397725.1. Taxonomy (NCBI): domain Eukaryota; kingdom Metazoa; phylum Chordata; class Aves; order Passeriformes; genus Rhagologus; species Rhagologus leucostigma. Next base: position 556,068 of record VZTD01000305.1, read on the forward strand.
AATATTTATTTTAGTTTGAAAATTTATTACACCAGTTAACTGCCTCATTTCTCCAGAAACATCTTTCATGTTTACCTGACCCATTTCAAGTCACTAGCATCTAAATAAAATCAAATAAGGAATTTGTGAAAACAACAGGGAAACATTTTCTTGAGGTTGTTCAAGATATTTTTGATTTCCCAGCAACATGATTTCTGGATATTCTGCCAGATGCATCTGTTGGTTTGCTGCAATGCCAACACATTGAAAAACCTTCAGGTACCACGAGCCCTGATTCTAAACAGAGCTTGATTTTAAAGCGATGCTCAGGTCAATTTTGCTCCAGTTTCTCGAGATCATGAGGGCTGCATTCTGCTGCCATCACTCACTTGTGATGTTTTCTGCCACTGCACCTTGAGCTTCCCTTTTCCACACCTACTTTTAAGGTTCATCAGCTACAGAAGTCACAAATCATGCAACCACACAGGTGGAACTGACATGTTTAGCCCACTGCAATCACTCTATGGTAGGAACAGTCATGGTATCTTTTAGAGACAGGCTGAAATATGGTTAAAGAAATGGTCACAAGCTAACTACTTTTTGTGTAAAAAATGTATCCCAAAGTGGTTTTCCTAGCCTATTTTTAGTCCATGTCTCAAAGCTGCAATATGCTTAAATAGAGGATTAGGAGAAATGTGTTTGTCTGGTCATGCACAGAAAAATGTTCTGTATAAAAGTTGTATGGAGGAGAAGTACAGCTGAAGAAAACAGCGAAGAAAAATAAAACAGCGAAGAAAAATAAAACAGCAGTCTCCCACCCCCTTAAAAAACCTTCAACAACAAAAAATCCCCAGCAAGCAGGGGAAAAAAAAATACCATTCACACTGGGGAAAACTCATAAATGTTTATGCCAAATTCCTTAAAAGTACATTCAGTATTTTTGCTACATTAATATTTCGAAGCAAGGCAATGAAGGAAAAGAAACAACTTAACTTTACTACAGGCTTGACTCTTATTATGTCAGAAGGTGTACAGCAGGCAGTTTACTAATATGCATTCTGGAATGAAATATATATCACATGGAAATTTTCCAGGGGTAAAAATATAACTTGTTGTGACTAGCTATGATTCCTAAAGTTCAGAAGTAATTTGCATGTCATCTACGACATCAAATACCTCTGATTTTACACACTTTATTAATAAGAACTATTCTGGGATACCAAATCATAAACTAAATATGTCTCATAATTATTTACCAAAATTTCAGCAGTTCACAACAGCTAAACTAATCCATCCTCCAGCAATTGCTTGGTTGAAAAAATATAGCTGTGTCTGTAACATCTGAGCAATAAAGACAGAAAAATAAAATCATATTTCAATAAAAAATATTAGAAAACCATCACATTGTCTCTACCACAAATCCCACGTTCCTCTTTAGACAGACAAATGCTGTTGATTTACCTACTGACCAAGAACCATCTGTTCACGCCTCCTGCTCCCTCTGCCTCTCCTTCTTCCCTTTTCTTTTTTTTTTTTTAAACAAAAACTTTTTTTAATCTTTTGAGGCTAGTTCTCTATAATTAGCACAAGCTAAAAGTAGTAAGTATCACACAATTTATTACACAGCAGACAAAGCAGGAGCAATAGGCATTCAGAAATGACCAAACCCAGATCTTGGATAACATTCAACTGAGTCCATTATAGAGACAATAAAAGTTCAGGGTCTGGCCCAAGCAGACACATAGTCCAGCTGCATGTGGAAGCTAACTCTCATAATCTTGTTTCAGATATTTTTATTGCCTCAAGCATTACAATCTCTTGAGCTTCAGCCAGAAACTGTAGCTTCTATAATTTCTTTCTCTTGTAGTAGGAGTGAGAAACTTATGCTCCCCCTTGAATGACACTGAAGGTCATTCAACAAAAATGGAAATAAAGTCAAGGAAACTTGTCTCTTTCTCAAGTTAAAATTCTGTCTTAATAAAACCCTGCTTCTTTCAGCTACTCATCTAGAGTACAATCTAAAGAAGCTGTGTCTTCTCATATTGTAAAGGTGAAAAAATGATGAATTATTTTTGCAAATTCACAGGGAAAGATAGCCTGATCATTCCTGAAGCACTCAGGGTGCATCATATATGCTATTTCCCATTTTAGTGGGCTTCAGACAGAATGTCTGTGCTAAACTGATAAATAGTTGATAAAGTTATCCAGAAATTTGCAGCTGAATTTCTAAAATCTTCTGTGCCTGCTCCATAAAAAAAGGGCCTTGATGTATTATTTATTAGCAATGATATGTCCTTCAAGTTACATGGGATATTAACTTGCTTGAATGCTCTCAGTTCAATCAGCAGAAGAAAACCACAGGAAACAAAGCATGAAAATGTGGTCTTGATAAACCAGAAATCTATTAATTAAGTAGTTTCAGGTTATTTTCTTACAGTTTTCTCTATTATCTCTTCTCAAGCCACTCTAACCATGACAGGAATGTTTATACACTAATGTGTGCATATGCATATTCATTAACATTCTAGCAAGTAAAACACAAAAATCACAGACATATTCTACAAAACAAAGTTTGTCTGAATACTGAGAAAAGGGAAATCTACAAGGTATACATTTCAAATGTCAAATTGGAAGTGCACTTATTGGAGCTTCCAAAGAAAACTATTCCAAAAGAAGTAGGGGGTGCATGAACAAAAGCCACACAATGAATTATTTGTCATTGCTAGCTGGAAATTATATTTTTGTTTTTAATGGAATAAACATTTTTCCAGTTATTGTACTTTGAAGACTATTTCTGCACCTGTGGCAATTAAGAAGTGAGAAAATTCTGGATGAATACAGCAGACAAGGAATTTTTTTTCAGTCAGTGGGAACTTCAGTGGACTGACACAACTTCTCAAATAGGGTGGTTTGGCTACTCCTCTGACAGTTCCCTCAGGAGCTGCAGATGCATCTCATCAGGTCTCACAGACTGGTGCACCTTCAAGATCCTTAGATGGCCTTAAACTTTATCTCCCACTGTGGGAGGTTCTTCCTTCTCCCAGCCCCTGCCTTTGCCTTCTGGGTAGCGTGGTTGGAGCACTTGGCACTGGAGAACGGTGCACAAAAGTGCATCAAGTAGCTCGGCTTTCTCCATGTCCCAAGTAACCAGGTTTCCTGTGTCCTTACAAAGAGGGCTCACATTTTTCCTAGTCTTCCTTTTATCACTGACATACCTATAGGAGCTTTTTTTGTTGCCCTTGACACTCCTGACCAGATTTAACTCCATCAGGGTTGAACGGATGAATGTGGTGTGTGGTGGGGGTAGGTTGCTTGGGGTTTGTTTATTTGCTTCAGGGTTTTTTAAGATATAAAGATCTGTGTTGAAACAAATAACATTCTGTATGAGGTCAGGGTATACTTGACAAGAAAGTGCCATTTTACAGGTGGAGAGAGAGGGAAGAAAAAGAAAAATCTCTACCCTAAAAATTTCCTAGAGTAGTCCATGGCTTTATCTTGTGTTTAATAGTCAGTCCATATACTTGCACTGTTGATATATTTCACTATTAGAATTTGCCAAGTAGGGATGCTGAACTGTCTAACTTTTACTGTTCACTTCAAACTATGCTTATGAGCAACTGAACCCTGCAAAGATGTCAAAAGAAGAAAAATCTTACAAGCTTATTTTCTGTTTACTGAACTGTAAGCAATAGAAATATTAAACAGACTGTGCATCTTAAGTATGCTATGAAAAAAGATTCAAAACACTGAAAGGAAAACCAGACAAAACAGCAGAATGGCTTTGAATACAATATAAGGGGTTGTTTGTTTGTTTTCTCCAAATAAACTGTTTTCTTTAAATCAAACTAGGGAAAATATAAGACATGATAAAAATCTTAAGTAAGAAATAAAAGTAAATCTCAAACACATTCTAGGAGATCTTTTGTTTATATTATTATACTACATTAGTAGAATACTTACAGGTAGTTTTATAGGTCGTCATTTGAACAAACAAATCATAAAACATTGTCAGATCACCGACAGTAGAAGAAAACTCTTGGCAGCAAAATGCCAAATCAAATTATAAAGCACATGTATTTTAGAGAAGAAGTCAGAAGAGAACATAAGTACAGCTTCCAATAGAAATCCTTGAAATCATGTACTTAACAATAACTCCCGGAAATTACAAGTGGTGACGCCTTCTGTAGAGGTGTACTGTGGCATTAATTTATATGAAATTGAAGTTGAAAACATAATTTAAAAAAAGAGTAAAATGGGAATGCCAGGTGCAGCAAGTCTCCAACAGAGTCAGAGATTTTAATGTGCTATAAGTAGCCATAGCTTTAAGCTCCTCTGACCCTTTTTGATTTGAAGTTTCTTTTACTGCAGCTATTATATCATCTGGGTTGGAAAATGCTCTTGTGTGGACAGTGGGCAGAATACTGATGATGTAATTCATGATTATGTAGATGGAGATTGTAATTGCTGAGTTTTAAAAGTAGCAGTGGCTAATTCCCCCATGACCTCTTTGAGCCAGTGGAAGATGCTGAAGGAGATATCTTCATAGCTAGAGTAATTAGGAAGCTTGGGGATATGACTCTCTCTGGAGGGTTATCTTAATTTTATATTCTGCTATTTGTAGTGCAAATTTTAATGCAACTAATAATTCCTTTTTTTACGCATCAGGATGCATCAGCTACGAGATTGATATGAGGAAAAAGAGAAGTGGAAAAAAAAGCAAAGATAGTGGACTGGGAAGCACAGATCTCCAATATCTAGTGAGATAAAACCTTCCACTATTACAATTCAGACAGAGAGCTTTAGTGAGTCACATCCACAATGCCCAGCCTGGCATCTAACCACGTCAGTAAATAAATTAGTTGATAAAATATTGTATTTGACAGTGTTCTCTATAAGCCACAAGCTAAGAGTACTTGGCAATGAGGAAAGGAAAGCAGTTACTAGTAAAAATGTAATAATACTGAATAAAAACCCCATCTTCAGGAACAAAAACCATAAATTATTCCACTTCACTTTCAAGAGGCATTTTCTGCTATGAGTCAGCTTCACTTTCATTGCTAGCTCTGTAGTAGATTCATCCTCAATTTGGTCTTCTTTGTGGAGTAGACAGTAATGACGGAACCAAAGTGAACTAACCAGGAATGTGAACCCCTCTCAGGTGAATGTCCTATATAATTCTAATTATGAATTAAATGCTGGAGATAATCTCTACAGGTGAAATAAATATAGACAGAATGAAATCTGATTTATCCCACACTCTTTCGAAATAAATACTTGTTTCCACAAGAAATATTTTCTAAATGATAGCTTAATGATCTTTTTATGAAGACGGTGTATGACGTTATTTTTAAGATTCAGAGCAAAGTGATTTTTTTGGGACATCAGGTCCAGCCCCTTGTTATGATGAGCATCACATCACAAAACTCCTTCATTAAAAGGTACAATGGCTGTTTTTTGCTAACTATAGAGGTTCAAAAGGAAGGATGCCAAGGTGTAAAGAGAAAATTCTTACAACAATCCTAATTTTCTTACAACAACCTTTGTTTTTAAGTGAGGAAAAAGAGCTCTAATAGTCAACATGGGAGTCTCTGCCATTAATTGTGGAAACTGATGAAGAGTGCAGTATCTCAGTTCCTAACAGACATTACAGACCAGGCTGTTCAGATACAATGATCTGGAATTTGTCACTGACATGATCATCTCTGCATGACAGTCAAAGTACTCCCGTCCTGAGGTGTCAACACAGGATTTCTATTCCCACAGATTAGCACCCGAAATTATTTCTGTAAGATACTGTAGGATAAGTATGGGAAAAGTTTTCCTTTCTCTTGTACAGGTCTTAAGTAGCAAATTATCTTTCCTTTCCTCCCTACCCCCGTCTGTTTTTGAAACAAATATATTTAGAAATTTCATCTTTTGAAATTAAAGCGAGAACTCTGGGAAAGCAGTAAGACTAACACCAGACTCTTTAGTGATTTATAACACAAAAATCCTTGGAAGGCTTTTTTGTTTTCCTTCCTTAGTTATTGCCTAAAGCAGACATCTAGGAATCATTCAAGAGCACAATGTTCCCAGAAGTTAAAAATTTCACATAATCACTTCTACTTGAAATAGTTAAGACATTGAAAATTCCAGCTACCCTAGTAGAAAACTTGAAGTCTCTGATTTTTTTTTGGTTTGTTTTTTTTTTGTTTGTTTGGTTTTTTTTGTTTGTTTGTTTTGTTTTTATGTATCTGCCCAGCCCTGGACTAGCTTCAATAATGGAGATAGCCAAGATGCAAATGGAAGCACTTTTAATGTACTGGATCTCCCATGTATCACAATTTTTACATTTGGTCTCATACATTAGATAACATGAATATATCAAGTGAGTGTAGATGACAATCTGTACTCATGATTGCTGATGGAAAATTTAGATTGAAAAAGAAAAAATACTGTCATAATAATGCCTAGAGAATTAGGAATTTCATAAAAGGTTTCAAACAATAAAATACATCCAAAGAAACAAACCCTAAGGCACAGAGTAGAGTTTTGTGATGCTAGCCTGTTTCTTATAGGGACCTAAACAAACACAAAAAAGTTGAGGTTGTTTATTGTCTCCAGAGACTCACATTGAAGCTTCAGTGGTGACAAAAGCAGAACACACTCCTCACATTTTTAATTTACCATAATAAAGCTGTCTAGAATTAAGTCAGAAATTACAGTGCACATAAGCCTGCCCATCATATTATTTGGTGCATTGTTGTCCTCAATAATACCTCAAGGTCTTCCTTCAGAGTGCAGTGGAAAATATTTGAGAATATTGCAGATGTTTATACTACAGTCTTCCTTATGCTCTCACACCACCAGTACAAAACTCCATTTCCCCAGCAAAGAAAGAGGAACAAAATAACCTATTCACAAAGTTTTTGTTAGAACAGTTTCCTTTAGAAAGGGAAATCATACTATTGCACATATCTACCATCAGTCAACACTCGAGTTCACCTAACATAATCCGATTATTTTACTTCTAATTAACAGAGATAGCTACAAGAATGAAAATTAACCAATCATTTTCTGTCTCTATCTTCTTGTGTACACTGGGCATAGCCACACAAAAAACCAAACCAAACAGCACACGAAACAGCAACTTTTGTCACAGAAAATGTCTGTAATAACATCAATATTTAACAAGTTGATGTCAAGGTAAACCCGCATCCGCTGCTCTCTCCCTGCCTACACAGCCCAAAATCTCATTATACTATGTAAATACATTGAACAGTCACAATTTTCCCTGGGTAAATCCATACAATCTCACTGTACCTAAGTACGGCAAGATGGTGGCAGTGGCGAGTTCTGCAAACAGACGGAAAAATCATGGTAACAAGTCTTATCCAGGGACTGCCCAGGACATCAGCTCAGGAAGAGAAGAAAACGAAACCAGAGTAGCCTGAAATACATCTGTGAGCCATACAGCAGACAGGATCAAGACTTGAGAAAAGACTACTCACAGCATAGATCCGGAGTCCATGCAGTCAGTAAATCAGGCACCAACTGAGGGAACAGCTCAGAGAAAGGCTGGGCTCCCAAATCTGCAAGCAAGACATGGGTCTGGGTGTCACAGGTGGAGCTGGGAGGAGCAACTGAGCCTCATGGATGTCTTCAAGCCCTGAGAATTGATCAGCTGCCTCATCAGCCTAGAGAAAAGGCACCTGGGAGAGCCTCTAGGTGCCTCCCAGTACCTGATGGGGACCTACAAGAAAGCGAAAAAGGGATTTTTTATAGGAGCGTACAGTAATAGGACAAGGGGAAATGGCTTTAATCTGAAAGAGTGCAGGTTTATCTTTAATATTAGGAAGAAATTCTTCACTATGAAGGTTGTAAGGCACTAGAACAGGTTGATCAGAGAAATAGGCAGAAGGCCTCCATGGATGAAGGGAGGTGCATAGGTAGTGAAAGGGGGGGGTAGGCTACCCAGGAGAATTGCAGGCACATTATTTGAGTGTAAATGACAGGGTTAGGCAAACCAGAGCTCAGGCGGAGTTGGGGTAGAGGGACATGAAGGGCAACAAGGGTGATTCTGGCTAAAAAAAGGCTAAGAAAAGCACAGATTAATCATAGAAAGTTAAGGGTCGGAAGACGCTAAAGACCATTTATTTCCAACTCTCCTGCCATGGGCAGGAACTCCTTCCACTTGACCAGGTTGCTCAAAGCTCCATCCAACCTGGCTGTTCTGTAAGTGCAGCTCTGCTGCCAGAAGCCATCCCCAAGTACGTTCCCATCTTCCTCATCATGGTAGTCCACCCACTCCTCTGTGCACAGCCATAGCAGCACGTTCCATCCACGGTGGGGTTTAGGCTCTTCTTTCTGCAATCTCTCTAAAATCCCATCAATATTGTGCTCTTCCACGCCAGTAATACACAGTATGCTTATCTCCTCTGAGAGCGCCTTTGCTTGGCGACTCAGTGCCTCAAGGACAGCCCTCCTGCCAGAGGAGGGGGAGAGGGAAGGACGCCCTCAGCACAACCCCAGGGAGAGGCACCAGGCGCTACCTGCACACTCCCCACAGAGTTCTCTCTGGGTCAGGGCCTCAGATGTCCCCAAACAGCTCCTGGCTTGTGGCAAACTGGCACCACGGATGAGCATGCTTAAAAAGCTTTCAGCAGAGTTTCTAGAATCCTTTGCAAAAAAAAAAAACAGTCCATAGCAGCTGGAAACAAGAAGTGTGGACGCTTCCAGGAACTGCCAACACAAGCTGACTGCCAGAGCTGGTAGAAGCAAAAGCCTCCAGAAGCCACCCCTCACCTGCAGCAGCAGGCTGCCAGAAGCTCCCCCAAGAAAGATGATCTCTGCAGAAGAAACATATGGAAGAAATTCCCTGAAGAAGAAGCCTGGAAACTGCTGTGACAACTGTTATATCTCTACTATCTGATTCCCTAGTTGCATTTAAGAGCAGGCACAGTGAGAACTAGTTGTTAGCACACGGATGTTGTGAATTAATTTAAAGATGAGGAGTTTTCTCAGAGCCAGCCCACAGTCAAGTCTTGTGTGTTGGAAAGGGAAGATTTTCTTATGGATTCTGTGAGTTTCTCACAACCCAGAGAGCTGTTCAGGGAATGCTGGTAACTAGAATCAAGACTGGGAACAAAAGATGCAGACAAAGCCATGGGCAGTTTCTGTGCCTGTCACAACCAGACCACAGAATGCCTGAGAACCTTTGCATGAATTATAAGACCCTGTACCAGTCTCACTACTAGAAAGCTCTAAAAGTCCTTTGGAAAGGTTATGGCAGTGTCCAGGCAGGCAGTCCTGTTAGATTGTCATTTGCCTCACTAGCTCGGGCATCTGTTAAACATACAGGTAGTGAAAATACATAGAAATAAACTGCATGTGGAAACAGCCACTGGTTATGTTTGTATTAGTGAGTAATGCTGCACAAATGAAACAGTTCTGGGGAATGAAACAACTGTGCAGACAATGAGACATCAAAATTTTCTGTGCTTCAAGAGCTTTTACTTCAGTTCCATTCTGGTTTTGTGAACTGCATGCTCTTGGCAGCTAGAGCATGCTAGGTATATTCCTGGAGTGCATCTGCTCCCATGATTTCAGCTGAAAAAGACCCAATTCATGTTTTCATACCCTGAGAGACTGTTCCATGACATGAACTTTTGGCAGTAGAGAGGAGATTTTTTTCAAAAAATTCAAACCCAAAGGCTCATATTGTTACGCTCAAATTTTTAAGAAATGCAGAAGGTTTTTTTGCTCTCAACCCTTCTAGCTCTACAACCCTTTAATTGTTTGGACTCCTTGCATGGTAATATTGGCCTCTTACAGACATTATATAGTTCTTAGAGAAATTCTTGGTCCTTCCTAGGCTGGCTTCGGACACTGAGTGTAATGCTGTTAAGGTCTGTTAGCTCAGCTCTGTCTGTGGGCTGAAGCAGTCTGGCTACCCGTGTGACCTTGGAGCAAAAAACCCAGACATCCATGTAGCAGAGTGTTGAAAGTGGCATACATAATGTGTTCTGGCTAACACTGAGCTGGCCATCAATCATTCATTGAAATTGTCCCAAAAATTAATGCTAGGAAACATTTGCGCCCTAAGCATGTCGTGCCAATGACAAACAAGATCTTTCAGGGTCCGGTGCCATCACAACTCTTAGCACGTGTAAAGTTTTGAAACTAAAACATGGTTTGCAGCACAATTCCTTACACGTTTCCAGCCACTGAGCATATCAGTGACCATATCAGAGAGATGGGGTTGGATGAAAACTGGGAGGTCTGTTTTGGAATCCAGAAAAGACAGGAGAAATGCAAGATATAACACTGTTTGAACTTAAATGCTGGTGAGCTTTCCTCTCTGAAAATTAGACTTTCCACTCAATCCTCTTAATAAAGAACAAGCACCTAACAATTGTATTCTACCAGTAAGAACTCTCTGCCTGAGAGTTCACAAGAAATTATGAAATTATGCATTGTTTATATATAAGTCTAGATATCTCTTGGAAAAACTAATCAAACCAAGAAAAGACATGAAATAATCAAAATGGATAGGGTTTGTAACATGCTACATTTTCCTATAACTATAAACAAACTTTCAAATTTACTGCAGGCTATGGGTTATCTAACTGTATATTTGTTAGCTGAAAGCATTTTTAAACCTCAGAACATTTCCGTTTTGAAATTCTGACCATTTTAACCCTTCAGAAGAAGCAGTGAACAAATACTTTATATCAGACTTTCACCACCACACAGGTTCCTGTCAAATGTGTTTTAAGGATTTGGATTATGCTGCACGGACTCTCTTTCCTTTGTCAACTGAATTTACTGAGATGGTAAACAGGTACTCTGTGTTGTTAAAATGCTCCTGCTATGGAAATAACTTGTCTTTTCAATCCTTGAACACTACTCAGATAGTATAATGACACATGAAATATAAATATTGCATACACAAATGACAGATGCTAGAGCTTGGTACGTCTTTTCTATGAAAGGGCTGTTACAGCATTCCTTTCTAGTTAAAATATCACTATAGCCACTGGTCTTGTCAAATCAGTTTTTGAAAAGCACTACCAGAAGGGTCTTGAATTATTGGAATAATGTCATTCAAACATTGCAGATATTCTAAGTCTTATTTTTCATCTGCCCCACAGAAAACTTCAACTGTAACAACTACCAGCTAATGAAACATTATCTCATTTCAGGGAATCTTTTCAGGAAAATCTTTTAGATTCTTGTGCAGTCTAGCAGTTTGTAGTTTAGATGATATGATGGAGAGTGACAAATGCCGAGACCAGACAGTAAAAAACCTCTTACTGTTACTTGTGAACACAAAAGAAGAGTCTAGAGGATAACTGAACAGCCTTTTAAATATTAACACCAACGAAGGAGTTTCAACTATTTCCCGGCATTTTTTCCAGCTGTTTGGGTTTTTTTTTCTGTTGTTTCAAATCTCATATTTTGTTTTTATTTTCCCCTTGACACTTCACCGTGATATTGCCTCTTTGAAAATTGCAGACAAAGCGAGACAGATGTCTTGAATGTGGAAATACCAAGGGAATAGTTTATCAAGAGGCTATGGGCAGGTGTGGATCTCAGGACTTTCTGCCTCCTCTGTTGTGGGAGGTCTGTTAATAATGTGCATAACAAGTAGAGAAAATCAGATACAAAGTACTACAGCTATCCCTACACATCTGAGCAAAACACTGGGAGAGAAAGTCAAAACAGTACTCGGTGAATCAGCAGGTCTGCTGTTTACCAGGAGCTAACACGATTTTCCAGAGAGCGCAATATCTCTCTGTCCTGCCCTAAAATAAAAAATAAAGTATTAAAACTGTATTATAAACAGTAAAGAAGGACATCTGTTTCTGTATTTGTTTTCATCAGTTATTAGGCCTAGTTCCCCCGTCCCTCTTTTTAATTTCATTGGCAGGAGACTGGTTTTCCTTTCTTTTGTTGGACAGAAAATGCTAGAACTTATGAATAAATTTGTTGTGTTGTTGTTTTACATCTTAATTACATTCAAAAGAGTTTCTATGGGTTTTTTTTATATACATGGTAAGTTTGAGCATATTGCTTATAATGTAATCAAACATAATCAAATATGTGGTTATTATCTGTAAGGTAATCAATGAGGAAGAATGTGTTACTATGTTTTTAATCATTGTGGAATCCAGATGATAACATTAACTAAAGGACCCTAGCTCAAGGGTTCTCTAATAACGAACTCTACTGTCAGTTTATACTATCAATTTAACTTAGCTTGCTGTGACTCATACAGGTAAGAAGAAATTAGTTTCTTTTGGAGAAATTTGGAACTCCAAAAATAAAAGTTTTAAAACCTTTTCTTTCCTGAACCACAGACTTCAAATAAAATTTGATAGCAGTGGAACAGCAAGTTACTTTGTGCCAATATGCATGCATTGATTTTATCTCATTAAGATGGAGAATTGTTATTTTGTACTATTGATTTTTTAGGTTCTCTTTCATAATTTTTATTGGCCTGACATTGTCTTATTCTTAACACTATTTAGTTTCCAAAAAAGCCTCTATTCTGTGCTCTGGTACAAGCCAACTTGCCGTCTAATCATCAGTCATCTTGTGCTCCTGATAGTGAGATGGAAAATCCACAATTTAAAAGACAAAAGGTAAAATCTGACCCATATACACAACTCAGAAGAATTGTCATGTTTTTCAGAGCTCAGACGATGTCTGGGAAATTTTTTTTCCCGAAATAATTTTCTTGCCATCCCTTATCATTTCCTGCCGTTCACAACTGTGAAATATCCCTGAGAACATTAATAAAGTTACTGAGAGTTGTTACCACTGTCAACATTGTCACCACCAAGCGCTAAACAGATTTTAAGTTTCTTTTAGTTTAAACGAGGAAAACAGGTAAGATACAGAGTCGTGGTGTCAGTCATTCAACTGCAATCTCCATCACATATTTGATAACTATTATGCTTCCCAATGTTACTCAACTCTGGAATCAAAACTGTGACTGGGAGTACAAAAGACCAAAACTATTTCCTAAAAAGCAGGCAATTATATTTATCCCTGATGCCAAGAGAGGATCCAGAGACACAGTGTGGAAGAAACATGAGTCAAGATGTGAGCCACAAAACTAGTGCTCCGGTTTAAACACAGTCTTGACTTGAAAGCAGCCAGTAAAGCATTCTTGAATTTGCTATGTATGAATCAGTAACACACAAGGAATAGAGCAATTTAGGATAGTCAGTCACTTTAGCTCTTTTGGCTGGTGCATTAATCTTCTCCGAAAAAAAGGTCTTTTACACGTGTAGTACACAACACACCGGGTGAGCAGTGGGGTGAGGAGACTGGTCTTGTGTAAAGGAAGAAAACTGGAAACAAGGGGAACATAAGAATGGGAATGGGAGAGAAGGCTGCGAAACAGGCAGATAATGATATATGATGCGATATATGGAAACAAAAAAGGAAAAAAATGTGCTGTTAAAGACTAAGGAGGGTGTGGCATGGCACAGTAAGACAACAACCTCAAGCTGAAGATATATAGTTTGGCATTTGGAGTTATGCTCCAGTCTTTTTGAACTCAGGTCCACTGAGGCCAGCTTGGAATTCCTCAAAGAGGAAGAAGGCTTTCCCACTCTTTGTCCTCAAGCAATTCATTGCCTTCTCTATGCTGGTGAAAGATTGACAGGATGGATAACAGTATTGTTCATTTCTCAAGTATGCATTAATGCCATTGACTTAACTCGTCTATTTTGAAGAGCTATTAGAGCTCCTTTGTGCTGTATCCATAGGTTGTATTGTGGGTTGTCACTACAGCACAGGCACATCCTGCACAGCACTCTGCCTCCCTCACCCCGCTGCTATCTGGCTGTCAACTTTATTGTAAAACATCAACAGGAAAGATGTGTGGCGTATTTTTGTCTTCGCAAACAGACCACATTATGTTAGGCTGCAAAATAATTACATGACATTCTCTGCTTTCCAAATTCAGGATTATCTGGCCTGTGCCTATGGCACTAATGCTACATCTGCTGGTGATATACATGACAGCAAGAGCAGGGGCTGATTTGCAGTCTCAGGAGCTATCAAAACTAGCAGCACTGAAAACACAATAATTATATTAATTGGGCAATGTCTCTACAGCACAAGCTTTAGCTTTGCCTTAGCATTTAATAACTTCTCTCATATATTGGTTGTGTCAAATGTGAAGAGAAGTCAGAAAGAACTCCTTAGTGTTTTGGCTTCACAGTAGGTGCACTAAGAAATAATTTGAGCTGGTCAAATGCTTTCCAATGGAGTATTTTCTTGTCAGAAGACATATTTCCACCAAAGTAAAAATATTCTGCAAGAATTTACTGATTCTGACAAACGTAATTCAGAAAAAAAAACCCGTGAAGCATTAAGATTTTTGCTTTAATACAGTTTTATTTCAAGAGCATATCCTTTACAGAAATTAGAAATTAGATTAATAATAATATGTGATCTATTGAAAAGAAATATTTGGATTGAACTAGCATTATCTTTTCAAAGAATCATAATTAAACAAGTTCAGAAGTCACAGAATTTCCCTTTCCACCGGCTTTCTGGCATTTTTTTGCAAATACAAGATAAAAAAATTACCTCACTTTTCTACAGGCATGTGAAAGACTTTCACAACACTTTTCTCCAGAAAACTGACGATGTTTACAAGCTGATGTTTCTACTGAACACTTCCTAGAACTCAGAGGAGATCCTAAAGTGATATACATCAGCCAAGCCCACTGTGACCACAGCAGGCAGAGTGTGATGCAATCAATCATCATGAACGCTCAGGCTTTTCAGGTGCACCTGATGGTGGACACGGCATGTTTTATAAAGGTAGCATTTAAAGAACTTACCATTGCAGCTCAGTTTGCTGTTCTGCTCTGTGGTGGGAATTTCTGGGAAGTCACTTAATAACCCTCTGTCTAGTATCCTTCTGTAAAACTGACATAATATTTTCCAATGCTCATTCATTCTAGAATTAGATCTTAGTCTTGCAACATACCAATGCTGGTAGACCATGTAGAACAAACTGGAAGAAGAAGCAAGAACATGTACTAAGTGGTTAAGAGTGGAAAATATCATCTAGACTATAAACAAGAATAAAAAAGTAATTTCTTCTTTTAGAATTGGGTACTGAACTTGTACACTGAGATTACATTTCTCAAGTTGCTAACTGGTAAACTCTTCATAATTTAGAATTCTTACTAAGTACATAATTCATTATCTCTTCCATTACTTGGACTTTTTGGACATTAGAAAACCTCATATCTCCACATCTCTTCAGTAAGTTAGTTTTCTAGCATTTTTTTTAAATTCTGCAAATTAAAACAGTGATGGTACAGATGCTGTGTTGCAAACCCAAGCCACACAGGCTTTTTTTTTATGTACCCATGAGAGCTAGTCCATGAACACTTGAAGACAGCAGAGAGAAAGCTTTTGCAGAAGAATGAATCAGATTTTGAAGAATGAATTAGATTTTGACTAAAACCTGTAAGGGAAAACACCTTTACATATTCAATAGCTGACACATTGCTCCATACTGAAGGATGTCTTTGTACAGAGCAAGGCTGGCAAACCCTTCAGTGGCACACCAGAGAAATGTTAGAAAGACAGGTACTGATTTGCAATTACCTTGTAGACCAGGTGTCTGAACAATATTGATTATTTCTGTTATTTACTAATTATTAGGTTTGTCATTACAAGACATTGTTTGAATTTCACCTACTCTGCCCTTGTCAGAGGTGCAAAGGACACTTACTTTATCCCAGAAATTATCAAATTAGATTCCTAGCTAATTAAGTCTCACTTGTTATGGGAAGCTATATAGACTAGAATTCGATGCTGTCTGTTAGCTGTGTTTCTGATTAAATACAACTTGTGGTTCACACCTATGCAGGAGTGAAAAACAAAAGAAAAAAAGCACTAAGTATAGGTTAGAATATAACACTATTTGTTGACAAAAGAGACAAATACATGCCATTTGTTGGTATTCTCTACATGTGGTCTAAAACTCTCAGCAGCAGAGCATCTACAATTCTGACATTCGTTAACACAAATTACCATGTGGTGCATCAGAGGAGCCTGTAGCAGCATGCCACACGATAATTGCCTGGGACACAGTGCTGTGGATTCTGCAGGGCCTCCCAAGAGTCTGCCAACTGCACAGCAGAGGGCCAGCAGCGCGTGTGCAACAGCTGCACACATGGCCTGTCAGTGAGCAGGACTCCTGAAACAGCCAGGAGCGCAGTGACAGCCTCCGATAAACCACCGCACGCACTCTGGGTACCTTCCTTCCTCCTCAGGGCTGCAGGAGCTGCTCAGCAGCGCCAAAGTTACATGGCCAAAGAGATGTAATTGGCCTACAAAGACACACCTGGGAGTCCAACATGTTTCTTTTGTAGCATTTCTTAAGGAAAGAAAAAAGGGATTTTTTGGTAAGAACTTTTAAAACTGGTTGGGGGAGGAGAAGTCAAAGTAGGGTTAAACGATATTGTTTGAAATAATATTTTATCGGGGTAATAACCTTCAAGGTAAAAAATTCCCACAGCCTGAATCTGTTTCCCCATTGGAATATCTATACAAATCAAATTAATGCTATCCTAAATTTTCTTAATGGCTGCATGAGCCTTAATTTGGTTGGATTTTCTTTGTCCCTGATTTTCTAGCTACTTCTCCTAGCTACAACACAACTTAGTGCTACCACAAGCAGGATGAACTTGGTAGACACCAAACACTGTACGAGATTTTAATAATACATCTTCCATTCCGGGTCTTAAATAGATAACAACCCGATTCAGAAATAATTCAGAAGAAATAAAGAAACAAAACTAGAACAAGTGTATAAGCTATACTGTATGCATTGCAGTTAGTGATGAAACCAAACTGGCCCAACTGTAAGTTAAGTGGTTTTAGTAATGCTCATGGCTATTTTATCAGTCAATAGACGTATAAAATACAGATAAACATGAAAATTGGTGTCATGCTAAAATATCACGTAGGTCAGAACCAATACCAGCTGTATCAAGCACATTTTTCACAGCAAGATCTAACAGTGAAAAAATACTTGAGTGCCAGTTTCAGTCTGGACATGTATGTTGGACCTGAATGAGATCCAGGGTTTCATTTTCTGCAGTCATGGTGATCCATGTTAATCCAGTACTCAACAAAATAAGGCCTGAGAAACCAGTGGATTTCACTGGAGGCTGAGTTGCCTTTCTAATTAGGCTACTCACTAAAGCTTTAGTGAGTGATTTCTGCCACAGGATGACAACTGTTTGTCTACACAGGCTTAAATAGCAATGCTTTCAGTCAGTGCAATTATTTCCCTTCCTTTGCTGTAATCCCTCCTAAAATGTGCTTCAAAGTTTGAGAGGTATCTTTACCCCCTACAGTAAAAGGAAGCTAAGTCTGAAGTTCAAATTATTATTGCCTACCACAGATATCCTCAGCTTGCAGTAAATTAATGAAAAGGATATGTTCAGCTTGGTTAGCCCAGTGTAATACAGTTATATTCTACTTCCTGTAACCACTAATTCATTAAATGCCACTGCTGGCTGTGTCTCTACATCCCTCAAGATGTAGCTCTGGTACAATAAGTTCCCAGGAAAACTTTCAAACACAAGTTTTTAGTTATGAATACTGGGAGTGGGTTGGGTTTTTTTAGTTTTTGGGTTTTTTTACTTACATGGCGAGACTTGCAAGTAACCAATACAATCTGGAATTCATATACTTAAAATTTTGTTTAGAAGTCAATATTGCTGGCATTATTGAAAAGGCAGAAAAATATTATTTAACTTCCTTCTTGGCTATGTAATTACAAGTAAATAATAATAATCTGAGCTATTATTTACTTGGTACAAGTATTGAATATCTTCTATAATGATGAACTCTAATGATAATATAGAAGTTGGGGAGGTATTGATAGGCTCAGAAAATTGCTTGGGCAAAAGAAAACACTCCTAATGAGCAAAGACAAGAATTACTGCTTGTGTAATTGAAATTGTAGCCATCTAATCAAATAATTCCAAATCTAGTAATTATAGACAAATGAAAAAAAAAAAAAAACCAGAAAAACCCCAAACTCAAAGCCCCTCCCTAAAAATATTACTATTAGAGAAAGGGTCTCCATAATAGAGATAAAACTGCTATACAGACAGTTCCTAGTACCTAGTCACTCCCTACCATCATGGTGTACCCTTCTTCCATTCTTCTTTGTCCTGAGGTTACTGGCTAAACTTTGGGGGTAGGAAGAGTCTGACACCAAGTCCTTCAGAGGAAAAGATTCTTCCTCCTCTTTGGTGGCAGAAGGATAACTTCATGTTCCTCTTTCTGGGGTCCAATGAGGGATATTTTTATTTTTTTTAATCTTACCACTTGTTACACTTTGCTTTTCTTCCTTGCTCTGCAATTCTGCTTTGCAGTTAAATGTACTACATATGGAGTATCTTACATGTAATTGATGCTTGTTTCCTGATACCCTAAAATCTGTACTGTCCAACTCTCACGCCTTTTTCTTCTTTATTTATCAGCAAATAGTCACAGGTGAGCTGTTTCCTGCCGTCTCCAGCGTCGCCGCGTGTCAGTTTTCTTACCACGTCACACCCACATTCCTCTACAATTCACCAGCTCCCCACTTTCAAGCCTCTGTTGCTGTACCATGCCCATACTCTCTATTACTTCGTTGTATGAAGATTATAAATGTTTTTTTTCTATGTGGAAAAAAACTTCTGTTGTTACTATCATTTACACAAAAATAAAGAAAACTTAAAGTACATCAAGACAAGCCAAGACAAAGCCCAAGAAGAATCAGTCCACAGGCCTTGTCCTGGTTTCAGCTAGGGCTGGTATCAAGGCTGTACCATCCATGTCAGCACTTCAGTTTTTAGGATATGGATGCAGAAAGCTTTAGTGAGCTTTGTAAGTAAAAATGAATGGTGACAAGCTGGACAGCTGCTAAACCAGAGCACTTAACTTATCCTGGTAGTATTAGAAGCTTTAAATGAGGTACCAGCCACCCTTCCATCCCAGGAAAAGAGGTAACCACATACCAATACACTGCTGACAGCCCATGAAAACAATAATCTTTAATTTCAGCTATGAAGCAAACCCACAGACATTATTAAATATTGGAATTGCTTCTGTGGTTTCAGATACATGTGGCTCAAATGAATATCTTCAGGAAATGGTTTGATATTTGACTCACCAAGATCAATGTGTTATGCAATTACCAAGAACATGTTTGCACAGTGTAATACTTTGAACATATTTTCCTAGAATTCACAGCAAAACCAATTTTGCAATGAAATATAGTGCTTGATGAAGGCTGGAATTCTGCTTTGTGAAAGTTTTCTTATATAAACATTCATAATAGCTCCCAAGGATGGAGATGCTACTAAAGCAGAAAGGAAAAAATAGTTCAAGCAAGCCATACTTTTTCTTTTAAAGTAAAATGCCAATAACCTATCATGACTGTGATGGTATGACTCACTTTAATACTGACACATATAGATCCCACAAACCACAGAAACATTTGGGCTGTTATTTTTAATGGCCTTTTAAAGACACAAACAATAAAAGCAAACAATAAAACATCTTTATTGCATTGCTGTACTTGGCAAAGGAACTAGAGTTGTTTCGGATGATGGCTGTGCTGGGTCTGGCTGGGATGGAGTTAACTTTCCTCACAGCAGCCCATAAAGTGTCATGTGCTGCATTTGTGGCTGAAATGGTGATGATAAAGTGCCAAAGTTTCTGCTGTTGCTGAGCAGTACTCGCACATCATCAGGTCATTCAGGCCAGAAGGCTGAAAGGATGAGCAAAAGTTGGGGAGGGGACACAGCTGGGACATCTGGCTTCAGCTGGCCAGGGATAGTCCACGCCATACAACATCGTGCTCACCAGAAAATGGCATAGGAAAGGCAGGGGGAAGAGGGTTTCACTAATAAGCCAATTATCTTCCAAAGCAGCTACTCATACTGAGGCCCTGCTTCCCAGCTGGACATTGCCTGTTAATGGGAATAAGAGAATTAATCTCCTCATCTTGCTGTGCTTCTGTGTGTGACCTTTGCTTTATTCACCACACTGCCCTCATCTCAACCCACGAGCTTGCCTATCTTATTTTCTTCTCCTGTGCTGTTGAGAAGGGGAGAATGAGATCTGCAGGGTGGGAAGCCTGAAGGCCAGACAAGATAGACCCTCTGCAATCCATTTATTTAAAAGTAGTGCCGTAATTGCCACTGCTTTCTTTTGCCACAAAGTAAAGAATAATCTCATTGCAGACTCTTTGATACAGATTCTCCAAAAAGTAGGCCCCAATATAAACTGTTTATTTGTAATACCATAATATAGAAATATCATATTGATAGCAAGAAAGTTAGGAACTGTTGTTTTAGGGCTTCTTTAGCAGAGATGAACATGAAGTTATTAATAATTTTATTAAAATAACAGAAAAAACCCAACAAAAACTTAGCTGGCTCAAACCCCGAAGTCATTTACAAAGCTCCTGATTACTTCAGGCTGCAAAAATTACTCTTTACAAGACAAGAATTAGAAATGAAGGCAGAAAAAGTCTAGAAGTTACCCAGATAAGAGAAACTTTTCCAAATCAGTATATATAGTTTCTCTCATGCTCAGTTCATCTGGGAACTCTTACAGATTGCCCAAAGTCAGAAGAATATTATCATTTTCTAGGCTATGATTCTACTGCAGCACCCAGGACCACGCCAATCCATTCAAAGATCAAAGAAATGCATATTTCTTTAAGTTTGTCCAATGTTAATTATAAGTGAACACCGAAATACATAGTTTGAAAAAATAAAGTTTTTGTCCTCAAATGATCCAGCTGTTTTCAGCAAGCTCAGAAAAAAACTTTTACTTTTATAGCACATCTGCCAAATGTCAAAGTTCTTGAACATTCTTGAAATAGGCTACTCTAGCAAAAACCAGCAAGATGGTATGGAGATTAATAGATGGTAAATTAATATTACCTTTCTTTCTTGTTGTAAGTCATGTTTCAATTGCTTTGACAATAATTTAGCACCCTTTCCATCTTAGGGACGGGAAACTGAGTCAGAGGGAAGTCATTCAGTCACCATTTGCTAAACTAATAGAACACAGGATGTAACTTTGGTTAGGGATGGAAAAGAAGGAAGGTATCCTAGATATCAAACCCAATCTTTCTCTTAAATTCCATGAGTGTGGGGGCACAGGCTACACAGATCTAACTGCTGGTGTTTTCTCTTTTAGGTAAATAAAGCTCCCTTTATCTTTTGGGGATTCTTATTTTTCTTGGGTGGGGGAAGTGAGAGGAAGCTTAGGGAGAGCTTCATGTCCTTTTCAGTTCTCTGGTCTTATTTTATGAATTGAAAGATTATCACTCAGGTGTATTTTCAAACTGCAGGGGTGTGTGAGTGCATATGTATATGTTAAAAAAAAGATGAAGAGATAAAAACCCCAACAATTTTCCCCACATACTAGTGAAGGCTACAACTTACTTGCCACTTGTGATGTCTTACTCAGTCTGAATAAATAAAAGTTTACTGCTCAGACTCAATGTACTGACACTACATAGGCTCTTCCTCCCATATTACAGGAAATACCCTCAAGTTAGGTAAAATTCTCAAGGCACAGAATCTTTCTGGCCGACTGTCATTTGCTGGACTTCAATTTAATAGGGCCCTCCTGATTTGTGAACGGCAGGGATTGGAGCTCACAACTCACTGCTGTTACATGCAGAGAGAAAAATAAAAAGAGTAACCACACCACTCACTCATTCGCTTACTTAGCAGAAAACAATTCTGGAACTAGAACACAGAAATTATAATGCCTCAAATACATTCAGAAAAAAAACTTCAATTATCTTATGTAGTTGCCCCATATAAAATTCTTAGTGAACTGCAGAGGCATACAGCAAGAATTAGATGGGAAAAACTGTATCTGTTGTGCCTAATTTTCTACATCCTTGCATTTTTATAGTAATTTATGCCTCTGGATAATAAGGTGCAAAATATTTGTAAAACATAATTCTCCATTCAGCTATAAATCTAGTAGTAATGACATTTTTTACGTACTTTACAGTGATACACATGAACATATTAGGTGTACTGTTATACTAAAGAGTATGGAATAGATTTAAAATTTGAGTGTTCTTTCACAGAAAGTTCCAAAAGTTCAAAGGTTATAGTGTTTTACTTCTGTTCTACTTCCCCTCTGGTACCCAGTTAAAAATGATCTGAAATTTCAGATTCCCCTTTCGTATACCTTTGCTGAAGGCAAATACAAGCTGTTTTAAACAAACAAAAGGGAGAATTTCAGGTGGAGAGCTTGAAAAGAAACTAAAGAATGGGTCATAAGTATTGCAGGATAAAAGATGTCTCATAAGGACTGTCTTCTAGGTATTTTTTTTTAATTTTCTTAACCGATAAGGCATTCTTTATAATGAAAAAAGTTCCAAAAAAGGAACATCCTTTCCCCCAACAAGTACTTTGGATATTAAGACAAGGTCTTGCAAGAAAAAAAACACTTTTATAGAGTGGTTTTGACTGTAGGAGTACCGATCAGCTGACTGAAAGACAATACTATTTTTTTAAGATTAAAATAAAGTAAAAATAAATGCACAGTTAATATGAGCACAACAAAAGAATCAGTCACGTGGAACACTCAATGTTTTAGAACAGTGAGATAGCCATAATCATAACAAAGCTAAAAAGAAGGAAGTGAAAGAAAGGAATTTTTTTATTTTTTTTTTAAATGGGATACGCTGCAAATGGTTATGAAGATGACGTTCTTTAAAAGTAAACTAGGATTCTACATAAACTGTCCCACATATTTTAACCTATTTAACATATTTCCCACTTCGTAACATATTTCACTGTTTCCAGCTTAAAGATTTTTTTCACTTCTAGGACTGTACTTGTCGAGAATAATGATTTTTAGCATAGACTAGCCCAAATAAGAACTAGACTGAGACCAGAATGCTGATACTGCCTTTTTATCATGAGCACCAAAAGATAGGAGTAAAAGTCATATTTGAAGAATTATATTTAAACGTACTTAAATAATTCTGCTGAGCTTTCCTTAACAGAACACCCATATATTTTCACAACAAAAAATCTCTAGCATATTCTTCACTTAAAACATGATAAATTTCATAAGCTAATAATGTTCAAACTTCAAAAGCAGGCAGAATAGAAAATAAACCCTAGAAAAATGCTGAAATGCTTTAAAATGCCTTGAAATATCTTCACATATCCATGTTTATTTCAGAATACCTTTATAATCCTATTAGATTGCTTGCAGAATACAGTGTCTTCACTTCTCCAAGTGTGTGTTCTGATTCCCAGATCAGTCACCTCTAAATTTACTTTAACTGACGTATTATCCTTCCGAAATTTTATTATTGTTGTTTGATGTCATAATGGATTTTAAAGCTATATCTGCAAGAGAAACATGGAAATTCAGTAATAGCTTTATAATTGAGGCCTGAAACCTGTGCAACTATACAACAAGCAGTCATTTCTCATTTTACACAGCTTGGATTTTTCCTTCTTTGCCATATAATTAGACCTAAGTATTTCCATTATAAAATACATATTTAGTACAAAGATAAAAATTTGTTTTCCAATAGGAAAACAGGACTGAAATAATTAAAGCTATTTAATGTTCTAACTAGGATATTGTGAACTAGACAAAATTGAAAGCATTAATGAAGAAAAAAGGTCAAAAATAACTGGCATGCCCACGTATATATGTGGTGACAGAATGAGAGAAAACATTTTTAAACTGAAAGAGGGTAAATTTAGATTAGATATTAAGATGAAATTCCTTACCATGAGGGTGGTGAGGCACAGGTTACCCAGAGAAGCTGTGGATGTCCCATCTCTGGCAGTGTTCAAGCCAGGTTGGACGGGGCTCTGAGCAACCTGGTCTGGTGGAAGATGTCCCTGCCCACAGCAGGGAAAATGGAAATAGATGATCTTTGAGGTCCCTTCCAACCCAGGCCATTCCGTATCTATGGCCTACATTTAAAGCTGTAGAATTTACACTGTATAATGGAAAAATGCTACACCCCATCATGTCAGCCCTACTCAATCCAGGAAGCTTTGTTTCCAGAAGAAAGCACCTGGACCTCTCACCTCCATAGCACAAGGCATAATATGGCCACTAGGTGAGATCAAGATGAAATCTTACACCTTTTCCCCTTCAGTGCTCTGGGCGTGACTCCACACAATTTGTTGCAAAGCACCACAGAGAACTGAAAGTACCTAGAATAAGGTACTGCGTGAAGTATTTCAGCATAGTGCTTATCCAACAACGGCATTCCCATAAATGTGTGTTGGCTTTCAAAGCAATACAAAATAGCTCATCCTTGCTGATAAATAAGGATCACTTAAGCACATGCTTCAATGCGTTGCTTAATTAAGAAACAGATCAATTACTAAGATCACATTTCTGCGAATAAAATGACAAGGCTATGGCCAGGGATAAGTTTGTTTTTCTACAAAGGAATGTCTCTAAAGAGACTGTAGAGCCTTTTGGGTAAAATAAGCTAAACTTTCTTTTCTTCATTACTAAATAAAAGAAAATTAAAAAAATATTAAAAATAATTAAATTATTAATTCATTTTAGAAATGGATTCTGTCATATCTGTGATGGTCATTAGTGCTGTCACCATGTCTGTAAACAAGCATGAGTGCTGTTCTGTGCTAGGTGCACTGAGAACTTTGAATTCCTAAGTATTTATTGGGCAGATGAGTCATACATAATTATTTTATGGTCAGGAATATCAAACTGACACAAGATCCTTCTCATCTAACACGTCTTCATTAACACATTTTTTTACAATCGGCTTATTGTTAAAAAAGTTAAAAATTAATTTAATTTCATCTTCTATGTACTTTTACCACACATATATATTACCTTAGAAAACACGCCAAAATACAAATCCCAACCAACTTCCTATTTCAAGTATGAAACATTAAAAAGGCTCTACAACTCCTGCGCTTTTCTTTTACCTTTTTCTTAACTTCATAGCAGACTTATCATACACATTGGAGTTTGTTATGTCTCTGATGCACTGGAAAAAGGCAATTTTTAGATATTTGTATATTGTTTTTCTGCAAGATTATCACTATTTCTGCTTTTCACAAAGTTTTGCTAAGCCATCACATCCATTTACCCAAGCTGCTGCCTCTGACAGATCTAATGAATGGCATATTTTGTAGCATGTTGACTGGTAAAATATTTAAAAAACAAGGAAAAGATTGACTGAGGTCAATAAAAATAAATAGCTTATCTCTGTGCTGCATCTCCTTTTCCTTCATATATTTTTCTTGTCAAAGACATCAGTAATGCTTCATTTTCAGAGTCACTGTTTAGAAAGGTTGAGGATTTAAATGTCACCCTTCATTATTGTTTGATGTGATAAAGGTTTCATACCACAGACTTCCTGAGTAAGGATAACTGTTTATCCAATTCTTTTAGGAAAAGTATTCATTTTGGTTCTTAAACCAGTTCTTTATCAGAAGTCTTTTGTTCTTTGTTACATACACTATTAAATAGATCTTAGGAGACTTAAAGTTCATCTACAAAAGTATTTTATGTGTTTTCTGAAATGTCCTTTACGTGTTTCACATTTAAATTCTGCCAGGTAAGGGCTTGATAACGTTTCCCAATAGCAGAGATGGTGGTTAGGTGACACACTGAATTAACTTTAAGACATTCAGAACCATATGCTCTCACGGCCTTTATGCCTAAAGGAGTAGTAAATCATTCCACCACCTACTCCTCCTAGCCCAGAAAAGAAAAAAAAAAAAGGAAAAAAAAAAAAAAAAGAAATCCAACAAAAAAAACCCGATAAAAACTCCAAACCAAAAAAAAAAAAAAAAGGTCTTATCTTTCTCCAGATTCAACACGTGGGGTAAAAGAACCCTGCCTTACTCAGAATCCTGCTGGGCCAGGCAATAAAAAATGGCCAAACTAATCAACAACTTCATGTAACAAAAAGCTTGCAGGACATCCAGCCTGCATCTATCCAGCTGGGAAGAGTGATGTTCTTTTCAGCTCAGCCCACAGCTGGTGGGGACACCCCATTGTCTAGAGGGATCTGTGCAGTGCACAAACTTCCCTTCGGGAGGGGCAAGTGAGGTTCTTAATACAAATGCCTCATTTAAACATCGATAATTGAATGGAATAAATGGAGGCTTAGTCCTAATAAAATGTTTCTTCCATAGTACCAGTCCCGAAACCAGCAAGAGCCAGAAGAGTTTACAAAAGTAAAACACACATCCTGTGCATGCTAATTATTCCTGCCAGGATTTCTGGCCATTCTTGAAGTAAGGAACGTGGCATACAATGAAACTGTATTAACTGCATGAACAGAAACCTTCCAAGGCACGTGCCATTTTAATAGATTTTTTAATCTAACTTTCAGTATTCTTGATACTCCCTCTCTTCTTCAGTATTCCTAGACTCCATTCCTAGACTGCATTCCCACCTGCTATCCCAGAGTTTCAACCCCAAGATATTTTGGGTTATGCAGACAGGCTAAAACCAAAACCTTTCTAATTCTTAAGATTATGATTGCAGCTGAGGCAGGATCTTACACTGTGGAGTGTAGAAATAATGTAATTTGCTACCTCTTTGTTCCTTGCAAGTATGAATACTTCATATATAAACACTTCTAAGTGTCTGCAATTAAAGAAAGGCAAATTGTGTTTGATACCATCATAGATAAAGACATTTGCCTTTTACTAAAATTATGGTTGCAGAATTGTGATGGTTTGTTTTCCTTTTTCTTACAAGTATGCCTCTGAATCCTATGGAAGACTAGAGAAGGGCTTCATCAGGGATCCTTCCAAGCTCTTACTCTTACCTATGGCATTTTTTAAGCAGCATTATTAGTGTTAGAAAGCTTTCCTTGGTTGCATTTCTATTCTGTGAAGTTTTCATAATTAGGTATGTATAATTAAGATTTCCATTAGTAGTTTTTTTTTTTAATTCCCTGTGTCCTAGTAAAAATGACAGATAAATGCCTTGAGACTGTTATGCCTTAATTGTTCCCCAAGAGTTAGATTACTGAGTTAGGACCTGATTCACACACATTTTATGCACCATTTCCTTGACTTCTTTTTAATTTAACATTTTGCTCAGAAACTTAATATTACCAAGAAAAGTGCCAATACTTCTTATTTACGTAAATCCCTTGACAATAGTTGCCATGTCTTCCCTCTGCACCTCATTATGCACTACACGCATTCCAAAGAAGAGAAAGAATCAGCTGCAATAGTCCAACCAACCAAATATTTACAGCTTTTTGTTGTTATTTCAACCTTTCAGATAAATCATGCCATGGGTTTCAGCAGTATATACCTCAGAAAATATTCACTCTGAATACACATCAGTGTAAATAAAACCAGCTTTTGAATACTAAGAGACAGCCATCAAATAATGATCAAGAAAATGGAAGCACACATAGCAGTCTGTTTTTCAGACTTTATAAATATTTCATCATAAGACTAAGTCACTATTATGCAGGGGCGAGCTGCTAAAAGAATATTAAAATAATTTGCTTAAGAGTCAGACGTAGTGTTAGTACAAGTCATGTTGCTCCTCTTTTCCACGGAAATCAAACAGCAGTAGGAAGAAGGGCTTCTCTCACTGTCAGCTGAGATAACGCAGTTCCCACCCAGCAAAAATGCTGGAGCTGGAAAGGGTCATGCTGCAACCTTGCTCTAAATGGAATGAATCCCTTCCATACCAGCCCTGCTGTATATGACAGTATTACTAGTGCAACACAGTTGGAAAAAACCAGCCATAACATACTTACTGTAAAGCATTTTTTTCATTTAGCATAAAACTAGCAAATTTACCTCCTTTGCCTTTTCTGATAACTTGCCTACCACTTCAGCGTTCCAAAAACCTAGAGTCGGTCAGCCTAAAGGGCACTGAGCACGGCAGGAAACTGAATTACTTGCTGTACTCCTCTGCCTTGGAGACCCGTTCTAGACAAAGTCTCCTTTCCTGCTCTGATTAAAAAAAAAAAAAAAATCCTACTGGAGAATTCTTTTTTGCTGCCCTCCAAAACCCTTCATATTTTTTCTTTGTTAAAAGTATCAGGCAAAGATGTTGGTGATAGTTTTGTTACTCCCAAGATTGAAGTTGTGAAAGGATTTTGTGTCCTGAGAACAAAATCTCGGTGAAATCCGTTCATTATAGTTGGCTGTTGGAATACAGTTAGGTCAAACAAACTTTTTTAAAAACAAGTGCTGGTTCCTTGCAATGAAAAATAGCAGTGAAGTGGAATTTAATAAGTTTTTTTGGGTGGGCCATGTGTTAAAAGACATCCAGCAAAGAAAAAGAAAATAATCTCTTAGTTGCCCAATACTATGTGACCAAAAGAAAGGGGAAAAATACACAGAAAATGTAACTTACTTTTTTTACTTTTCCATTGGAAAAGGGAAAAATTTGGTTCTTTCTCTATGTAAGTGTTTTCCAAATTATTTTCCTTTTCTCTCCCTTCACACAAAGTAAGGATAGCTCAAAAGAGACTGTAACCCAAAATTTTTAGGATACCAAAAACCCCAGTAGGTCATGATGAGATGTTACGAATGCCCAGGGAAGTATTTATGTGCAAATAAAATAATACAAAAAAAAAAATCCTCCCAAACCATGTGGTTTTTTCCATTGCCTCCAATTGCTCTCTCAACCCCTACAAACAAAAGATCACTTTTTATTTTTCCTGCTCCCATGTTCTTGTAGAAATTTTAAAAAGCCTGTTGGCTTAATAAATCTCATATGTGTGCTATGTAACACTCCACATGTTTCTGTTACAAACACATGTGGGCTTTTTTGAGGGTCATGCTGCTTCAATATCCTTTCACTCTTCTTCCAGAGGCTTTAAAGAGTCACTCACCTGAGAATCTCTTCAGAAGCTTTCAGGTGAACTCTTGCTGAACTAAAGCTGCGGAGGAAGAACAAGTGATCTATTCTTTATCTAAAGGAACTGAAAATTCCTCTTTACCTGGCCTTTCAGGTGCAATTTAATAAGATTTTTTTATTTGTTTGTTTGCAATAACTGGCAAATACAAGTTCAAAATTAAATGCTTGTGATGTATTTTTGCCCACGAACACACATATTGGATGCTTAAAATTATCACGTATTCATTGCCTCCCACCACTGCTGTTGAAGGTTTTCATTCCTGAGCAAAAGAAGGAAAATTAATATTCCCCGAGGATACATAAAAGTGTTTGTAACTATGACTGTAACAGTTACTAATAAATCTGTAATCATTAACCTACGTCTTTAAAGCAAGTAATTACATCCTTTCTCCCAGCCCCCCCAAGCTGCACATCCATACACAGCTCTTGATGAGTTTAAGTTACTCATACCAAAACAATAACTCTCAGAAGTCACCAACACCCCTTATGCAGAGAAACATATTGCAAAAAAAAATGTGACAGGCTTCCTGTATTCCTCTACACAGAAAAATCTGAACTAACCCCTAAAAGAAAGAAGGAGCTTGCTCTCAATTGTCTCGAGACATTGTGATTCTCCTAGAACTTATATGGGCAGTATGCCTTCTTTTCCTATTTTTTTTCACTTTTACGTTTGACTTATTGAAGAATAAGGAGAAAAAAATAAAAAGCAAACACTGTGTACCCTAATATCCCTTTTCTTGCTAACAGAATTTCTAGAGCCCACAACTTATTTGACTGTGAACAAGTCAATGTTATCTGCCATTGATTTCATTTCAGTCTATTGCCATATTATTTGACAAGTGTGTGTACACAATCTCTGGAATAAAAATACTTTCTTCTTGGAACATATCAGTATTCATGTTCATCTTACATTTTTATAGAAAACCCATTATTTGTATCCTATGCAGAATCTTTAACTGAAACAGGAGATTATTTCAAAAGTTTACAATTCAATCAGAACCACATAAAGCTGGAAAGGATGTTTTTCTAGAGGTTAACTGCTCATCTGATGGATTCTTGCAGTAAGATTTTCAGCAATGTTAAAGATACCTCAAAATGCAATGCTTCAGAAGTTAAAATCATTATTATTGTAATATTGCTTAAGTGACCTCAAAGTGGAAGTGTTGATTTTTTTTAAAAAAAATCTGGATTTCTGATGTTCATCTCCTGGTAATTATATATTTAATGTATTTTATATTGACAACATACATCTTTTTTGGTGAGAAGGTGAAGGGAGCAGGGTACCCATTAGGCAAATTATAATAATTATAATAATATAATTACAAGTCAATGAGTTTAAAGTGAAGTAAGAAATAAATGCCTTCTACTAGTACATTTTAAAAATAGTTAAACCACTGTTTTAAAAAGAAGTTGAGTTTTAGGGTTTTTTTAAGAATGTCCTTGTTAAGCTGTGTTATCTGATGTCTACAAAGAGAATTGAAATGAGTCCATTCCTCGTCTTATTTAACTAATGAGGTCTAGTAAATATTTTAAAAAAAAAAACCCACAAGTTTTTTTCTTAATACCATGTAATTTTTAGTGACTACCAAAATTTTTCTCTTTTCAAATAGTTTTCCATGATTGGGAGGTTCACAAGACTGGTAAGATATACCTATAAATCTGGATTGATAGAGTGTGCTAATACACATTGCACTTGTCTCCATCAGATCTCAGTCAGTGATAAAAGCAGGAGAAGTAACTTTAGACTTTGGGCAAGAGCAGTGTACCTGTGTTTCACTCCAGACAAGTCTGGTGCAATAGTGGCAGAGTCTGCAAAAGATCCCAGACACTGGAGTGTTCCTAATTGCCTATGCCATCAGTTTACAGCTAAACAAGTACATTTCGTGAAACTCCGCTTGAGAGTCACAATCTTGATAAGGAATAAAACCTTTGGTTTGATTAGAAAACATCAGTTTATTGAAATAATCCCTTCAGAAGGAAAAAAGAGCCTGAAAAGTCTCTCCACAACCATTAACAAGAAGCTTTGTAAATCCTTATCATTAAAAAAGTAATTCTTTTTTCTTATTGCAAGACCTTAAGAGTAACTACTCCAAGCTTAAATGAAACGTGCCTGCTCTAATTATTTCAAGTGATTTATTCAAGAACTGAAATATTTTGCTTGACAAATATTTACTAATATTTGACTGAAAGAAAAACGCTGAAGTTAAGCCTCCACAGAAATGGTTTTTAAAAAATTTCCATTGGCTCATACTCCATTGTCCTCCTTACAATAGAGTGCTATAACACAATTCCCATCACACTACTCATTGAGACTTCACTTATTACAGTAAGTGCCTGGCTGATCATTCCATGCTAACAGCACATTGCACTTGCTGTTCTTGAACTGGCACTGGAAGTTCACTGTCAGGTTGGGAATGAAGGGGGCCCTAAATTGTCTGATATGTGTTCATACACACAGAAATTGCTTCTGCCCTCAGTTTGAGTGTCTCGGTAAACTCTGGAGCCTGCTCAGCTTAAATGAGGGGAAACTGCTAAATTATTCTTAAGAATGATGTGCAGCTGCTCAGTTTGGAAATCAGCTCCTTTCCCTGCAGGGCCTGCAAAGCCCAGCTGTGTCAGTCTGGGCACAGCTAACAACTCCTCTGCTCCCACGAGGGAAAAACAGCACTCACCAAGGGTGGGGGGGTGGGGGTAGTGCTAATTACCTTGTATTGTAAAGATATTTCCTGGTTATCATCTCCAACGTGCTGTGCTGTATCTTCATTTAAGGTGGGGTAAATCACCCAGTGTGGAACTGCTGGAGATGACAAGGGCAACCAAAACACAAGATGGATATTTTTCATAATATTTTTGTAAAAAAAGAAAAAAACCAAAATGACCCCCCCCAGCAAAACACAAACCAAATTAAACGAACATACAAACCAAAAAAAATCCAAACAAAGCCACACAAAACAGACTCTGCTGTGTGACTCTCACTACAGCTTGAATATTCTCTGCAAAATTTCCGGTACCTTTTTCTCTGTGATAAAGAGCAACTGATCTATGGCTTGAGAGATAACTGACTCTGGATACTAGTCAGATTGGGCTTTTCTCACATAACAATACCAGACTTCAGCTTGTGAGTCATTCTCTAGATGGTAATTCAATATTAAATGTGTTTGTAAAGAATCTTTAAATATCTCTTTCTGTAGATAATTTTTCTACTGTTTTCTAATCCCCCAGTAAGTAAAAGGAGCCAAGATAAAAAATGTAGGGTATTGTCACTGCTTGCAACGAAAGGGAAATGGGCAGAAGCAGGAAACACGCTCTCAGCTAGGTGGCTGAGGCTCAGATAATTTTTTTTGCCTGTGGACTTATGCAAAGTTTTTTTCTCTGTTGGATATCAGTGAACGTATAGAAGTAGCAAACACCAGTAACATTGCATTTTTTCTGAATACACAAAGCACTAAGATGCCATTATCTATAAGTGATGGGCAAGTCCATCTATTTGTCTAATATTAACTGAGAAGTATTTGGTCAACTTTTTTCACTGTTGTTCTTTCAAACTCATGATCCATTCTCCCTTAGTCTTCACTAATTATGTTTTGTTTATTCTTTCCCTGATTTAAAATAACCTGTTCACTTCAAAGCAATGCTTCTTCAATGTTATGTTTGTTGGGTTACAGTATATGTGTGTTTACATCATGAACCCAGCAGAGCTGAGGCACAATTCCTCGAGGTGTAATTAATATATAGATATATCTTTCTCCTTCTGTAGATTTAAAGAATTTTATCCAGTGGCCAAAGCAAACGATCTTTGTGCTAGACAGTGGTAGAAATATGGCAAGAAAAGAAACATGGTTATTCCCCGATGGTTGTTATCATTCCTCCCTCATTGCACTGATGGTCACTGCCCCTACCATTTAGCAAATGGCTCCCATTTTAGCTTCATTCTCATAGCTGGCAAATCATATTTTTTTGTCTCCTACTGATTCAAAACACCAGTAGTGTTCCATAGAAATTTAAATACCTGTGTAGGTCAAGTCTGCATCAACTCTGAAATACAAGATAAGGAATCAGCAGCTACAAGCAGCTACAAGCAGCTACAGTATTGCAAGCATTTCTGCAGGTAAGTCACCGGCCCAGGTTCCTCAAAAATTATAATAGGCAGATATATTCGTTATTAAGACATCAAAGTAAAATATATCATTCCAACTTGCAAACAATGGAAAGTTACTACTAATAAGTATTGCAGTGACAATTTTAAAAATATTATCTTTTTGTGCAAAGGAAACTTTAGGATTAACAAGCAGAGGTATTTATACATTCTGTTATTTGTTTCCTTTGGCAAACACAGACTTTGAAAAACTCTTCCGAACATACCAGGTGCCTTGGACACAACATATTTGAATTGAAAAGCAGCAGAGGTTAAAACCTGTGCTGAACCTTTTCCACTTTTTATTCGAGACTCATCTTTTAACACCATGCTCTGACAGTACAGAAACAGAGGAGCAATGACTGGAGTTATCCTATCTCTGCATCTCTTTTAACTCCTACAAAGCATGGCAGGTGTAGCCATAAAGGCAATGGATCTGGATGCTGGGGAAAAACACCTTGAACAAAAAGCCATTTCCCTGGTACTAGGGCTGTGTGCAGTTTAAGAACCTTCCACACAGATCAATATTAGATCACATCACTCATCAAGTCAGGTTGAAGAATAACTCCCGAAAACACTTGTAGATGCTAGAAACTAGGAGAAAGATAACTGAGGATAGAAAAAGTCATGCAAAGTGAGATGAATCAATTTGTGAACTAGGCCATTGAAACAAAGATCAGGAGTCTAGAAACAAGGTTTTGAGATGAGGAGATAATTCCTAACAATGAGTAATACCAGAAACACAGCTTCTTTTCAGCTTCAAAAACAAGATAGGTAACTTGTGTACTGCATGCAATTATCCTTAGAAGACAGTACAGAAAGCAAATGAAGTGAGGAGAGGTAAAGCAAGAGTAAGTACTTGAACACAGACAATTCAACTGAGAAATTTGAGGGTTTTTTTTTAACTAGACTTGTAATAAGTGTTATCAGAATAAGTTACGACAGCAGCTGTTTCTCATGGTTCCAAAGGTCTTCAGTTCACAATTGTGCATTCTTTTGGAGCACAGGCTTCATCCAGCCAAGTTGCTTTTATCAATGGAAGTGTTCTAGTCAGTACTATGAGTGATATATGGACATCACACTAGATGATGTATCTGTGCCTGAAGATCTGACACTCTCTATTTTGAGAGTTTATGGAGGGGACAGAAATTGGTTGGTTTGGGGCTTCTATGTTTGTTTAGTTCATTTAAATTTTGGAGGGTTTTTGTTTGTTTGTGGGAGTTTTTGTCTGTGTGTGTATTTTTTTTTGTTAGGGGCTTTTTGCGATAGCTGCCAATACAGCTTACAACCTTGCAGGGTTATTAATCGATTAGATATTGTGGTATGTCAAATAAACATGGAAATGTTTTCCTACAGTAGCTGTCACATCCTTCCATCACAACCAAAACCACAGCTGGTGATTTAAGCTTTTTGTTTTACAGCTTGATTCTTCTGAACTAAAAATAAAGCAGTTCATTTTCCACTGAAAATCTCAGAACAGAATTACCTAATTCGAGTAAGAAACGAGTGACCTGGCTTTTCACTCAAGAGAACCTGTTCAGCTAGAGCTGAATCTTATACTGGAAACATTTCAGTGTTAAAATGATCTCTTCATACCACAGCAGCAATGTGTCCTGGTATACCTCTCATATGCTGACATCACTGCACTTCTCCAAGTCAAACCATCCCGTCTTTTGCACAGGAAGTTACACAAATCTTAGCACAGTTTTGCTGTAACAGTGCAGGCCACTCCACTTTTGCTATCTTGTCAATGACTGCTTCCACAAACTGCAGCATCATCCTGAGCTGAAACTTGTTCACATTACAGAACACAGGGCTCACTGTTTCATGTCAAAAGATGTTAAGTAATTTGCTTGGACAAAATCAAGTAGCTCAGACTTGATCAGACTGTGAAAATCAAAATCATACCCAAAAGGTTGGTCACAAATCTTTGTCTGTAACAGAGCTCAGACGCAGCTCCATTCAAACACAAAGAGGACAAATGCCTGGTTAATCTTTTACGGTAATGTCAGCAGGCAGTATGTCCTTACAAATTTCCTAGGACATGTAAGGATTCTTAGGCAAAAGGCAGCCTTTAAGAAGAGTTTGGAAATGTCCACAGGAGTTGCCTTTCAGAAACAGGATGAGAGGACAAGGCTTTTTCTTGTTTGGAAGAGAATGACAAGTGTGTGTTGTATCCCAGGGACTGCTACTGGAGCTCAACATTTTATTATCCTACTTAATCAATAAGGACTCTGCATATAGACCTGGAACTTCACCATGCCCACTATAAAGGGTTATTTTCTCAGAAATACATGTATTTCCTGTATAAGAGTATAATGTCCTTCTAAATTAAATAGGAGACATCCTGGAAGAAGTTTCTCTCCTCTTAATATATTTACAAAGAAAGAGAACAAACAGCGTTGCTTGGCTTTGTTCCCTTTTGAAATTATTTTATTTTCCATCTAGAAAAAAACTTTAAATGTCTGCATAGTGAAACTATAGATAAAATGATCTACTGTAGATCACAAAGTTAGATTGATATATATATATTTCTGTTCTGATGTTTGTGAAAGAACTTGTATGCTGTTAAAAAAAATCAAAGAATAAATTCCATTAGCTCTAGGAATTCTTTATAGTACCAATATATGAATTTTTTTTCTAGTTATGGTGCTGGCCACTTTCATATTTAGGAATATATCTAGGTTGTTGAATATGTTATTAATATAAAAAGCATCCAGAAATTTCTTGATCTTGTGTCTTATCATAGGAATTGTCCTGGAAAAAAATCCTTTACTGGATTTTTTTCATCTCTTTTACCAGATGTTTCAGTGTTTCACTGCACATTTTTTTTACAAATGTCTATTGCATTTAAAGAAAAATATCTTAGGCATACAATTTAGGAACTCAACAATAGTTGAGTATTCTTGGGGGGAAGCAAAAGAATTGGCAACATTTTGAAGATACAGAGTAGGCAACATTTTGGAGATACAGAATAATCTAAATAATTTAAAATTGCCTATGCTAAAATTAATAGTGTAAAGGACATTTTATTCAAATTAGAATTAAATCTTTTTCATAAGTGGAATGAATTAAAGAAATAAAGCCTCTAAGTGCCTATTAGAACTGTAACTCATCTGCCTTGTGTGGTTTAATTTACTGATGATTTTACCTCTTTTTCTCAGGAAAACATAGTCTTTATTCATATAATATGACATGTCACAATATTACAATGATTATCCAGTTGCTTTATGTATGGTCATAATACCATCTGCTATGCAGCTAGCCTCCTTTTGCTTGTGTACCATCTGGAACATCTATCTATATTCTAATTATTGTACAGATGAGATTTTTGTTTTTACAGAAACACCATATTGGCTGTATCCTTCATCGATTTCTTAATTTAAAAAAATACAACGCAAAATAATGTAGAACAGAAGCAAAAACTTGGCATCTTAAATTAGTTCTAGCTGTCTGATTTTCCTATGCACTTCTCCTAAGAAATTAAACAAAACCAGAAACCGAAATGTATTTACAACTACTTTGCTATTTATTTTAGGAGAAACGGGATCTGGGTTTTTAGGTGAGATGAGATAGCACTTTTAGTTTCAAGCAGCTTCGTGGCTATATAAATACAACAAATTTTCCCACATTTAACTTAATTCGGTTCTCCACCATTCTGCGCAAGTGTAAAAACAAAAGTTCAAAATGCTCCTAAGACCCTCCTCAGTCATTTGCATACATTTGCCTCACACAGACCATCAGCTCTTACGTTGTTTATTCATAGCAAAAATATCATTAGGCTAAGAGTCCACAACGAATTCATTATGTCTGAGTTCCTGCAAGAGGGAGATTTGGCAATAACTTGCAGGGAGGGGCAGACAATGACTTGGTAATTTTCCCACTGCTTCAGTGAAGACTGGACAGGAAGAAGAAGGAGACAAGTCGATGGCATTACACAATCCAAAGAAGCCAGTAAGTCATTTCTTCCTGGGATCAGCCTGGGCTATTCCACACAAAACACAGTTGGCCCATATCAGCAAGTTAGCAGAGTCTGCACTATTGCCCAGGAATGCTCCAGGGCATGTCTGACAAATCTAATATCCAATTAGGGCCTTTTTGCACCTTGGCACCATTCCAGCTGGGGACCAGTGTTTTGCACCAGAACTGTGGGAGAAAGGGAAGAAACAGAGAGATGGTGCAGGGTTCTTGTGGATCTCAAAGAGAAAGGCATGATAAATGACGAGATAAAATACCAGTTTGAACAGGGTAGAATAAAAAGATGAACATAGAGAGCAGTATAATTTTACATGCTGGGAACTCCCCTTTCATGCAGTACTGGGTACACTCTGGGTGGATTTTTTTATGGCATGATGCATAGATTCTCTCTGCAGAGAGCCTCCTTTCTCTTCTTGTACTGTGACTTTTACTCAGTGTAACAAGCAAACCCACTGCTCCATACTTCAGATTTTCCTTTCAAGAATTATCCCACCTGTTAGGATAGACAAGTAACTACTATTTATTTCATTTATTTCCAAAATGGGGATACCTCTGGTACATCAGGTCTGTGAGATGCACGCTACACCACCCCTTAATAATTATATAATACAAGGGCATTAGCACAAATGCACTGAAATTCCCAAGGCCTATATAGGAAAACCTGAAAGCTTTGTGCAAAAGGCCATATGAAAAAACATGTAAGTATGGTCAGTTTGCATAGAATGCCTATTTTCATTCATATTTTATTGTGGTGAGAGTACTTTGATGATGCAGATAAATGAAATACTCTAGAACTCTATCTGGCAACCAAAGGATCTTTTTTTGTTTCTAAAAATTATGTTCCTGGAACAATTTCAAATATCACATAAAACACCCATCTCAAAATAGGAAATAGTCCAACATTACAGCAATTTTCTGGCATTTCCAAAACTTCTAGGCTTTAAATTAGGACATTAAATTTCAGCTGAAGACTGGAAAATTTATTTCTGACTGTAGCCTGCTTTTCTTTCCTTTTCCTTTTTATTTTTTTTTTAAGTCATTACAAAA
The DNA here is from genome assembly GCA_013397725.1 of Rhagologus leucostigma. Lineage (NCBI taxonomy): Eukaryota > Metazoa > Chordata > Aves > Passeriformes > Rhagologus > Rhagologus leucostigma. The sequence continues at coordinate 594,136 of VZTD01000305.1, forward strand.
GAATACTCAATGTCCAAATATGAATGTTTCTTAGTCTTTCTATGCTGCAAAAAATTAAAATGAGGCTGTGTTAAATTATAAATCTTTCATTCCAGTCTCAGCCCTACCTTAAGTAACTTTGAGAAGACTCATTTGTAATAATTAATAACTTCCCCTTTAGGATGAAAGGTGGGGCTTATAATTAATCACTGATATGAGAAGCACAAAAATGTTAAAATCACATAATAGTAGGTCTGGGGTATACTATACATGACTTCCACATTCAATATTTATTTTACTTTCCCAAAGCTTTGATGTATTTTGTAAGAAGGAGGCTTTCTAGCTGCAATTACAGCAAATGCAACAAGTACATCACTGCTTTTTACATTTGTGTTTCTTCAGGTGCCTAAATTAGTGTCCTCTCAGACCCAGGCACTTCTCACCTGCCCACAGAACTTTCCGAGGACATTTCCAACAGCTCCATTGTAAGAACAGGGAGCCAAGCCTGCATTTGGACAAGTGAGGCATATTTTCCAAGGGTATAAATGCACAAGATAAAGGTGGTTTCACTGCTATTGTCCATGCAGTGCATTACTGTTTGTCACCTACTGCACAGCTGCAGCAGAGGCTTCTCTCCTGCTAGCACACAGTAATTAACAGGAAAGAGGAGAGAGCAAGAGACACTTCTCAAAGAAAAGAACAATTTAAACCACACTTACAATCACTTTCATTATAATCAACATTTTTGTCTAAAAGGTAACTTGCAGTTTGAGATCATCTGTGACCTTTAAGAATATCATCATGGGTACGTGTTTAAAATATATATTACACTGAGTAGGGTGTCCAATTTATTTATTCTGGTTTTCAACTTTGTACAAGATTTTTCTTTGTGTTTGCAACCTAAGTTTTCTTTCTTTCACATTAAAATTTACATAGTAGTTAAACCTCAGTTAAAACCATAAGAATAAAATGCATCAGGTAAAATCATATAAAATTCTCTTAAAACTGAAATGCTGAAATACACCATCAAATATGCTAAAGGCTATTGCTTCCCCTAGTGTAATATTGCTTGCTTTTAAATTGTTCTCTTCTGGCAAGAAATCAATAAAATACAGAATTCCTTTAATTAGCTGGAATTTCAAATTAAGCATTTTATCCTTTTAGATTTAAAATCATTATGAAGGTAGGAAAAAGCCCTACAGAAATTAATTCAGTGGAGAAATTATATACAAATTGCAAGATGTTATTTAATTCTCAGTTAATTAGGTACAATATTCTCTATTTTTTTCCCAGACTGAATTGTGCAAAGTGATTCTAAAAAATCTGGAGCTTGCATAACTCTTCAGTAAAAGACCAGCTCTTGATTCAATACATACAGAGCCAAGTTAAGCAAAACTAAATCTATCACTGAACTTAAAAGAACTATAAAAGAATTAAAAGGCCAATGTAAAACTTTTTGAAAAGGTTCAGACCGATGACCCTGATTCATTTTTTAAGTAAAGAGAACTTCTTGCATATGACCTTAGCTTATAACTTTTTTATGACTTAGGATTTAATTGAGCTAGTAATTCCTGAAAGTCTAAATTATTTCCTCCCTACACCCTTTTAATACTCTCTGCTTCCTCAATAATATATCCCTGTCATTCACAGTACCGAAAATAGAATTTGAATGGTTATTTATAGCCAGTATTCATCTATTTATGGAGAGATTAAGTAATATTTGAATGATGAAAGTATCTAAGTAACCAGAGCTTCCTCAAGAATTTGAAGTAGTAGTAAAAGCAATCTCCAAGTCATTAGTGATTATTTCCCACGACTTGGAGTGTAGCTGATGAAGCACAGGTCAGGAGAAGACAAGACTTAAGTCTTTAAAATCTAACAGAGAAAAAACAAAACAAAACAAACAAAAGAGTACAAGAAAATTATAGACCTGTCAGCCTCACTTCAGTATCCAGAAAGATACTGGAGAAAATGAAACAATCCATTTACAAAGCCTTGAAAGAATAAGAGAGTGACAAGAAGCAAAGTCGATGGAATTTCCCTCTTTGACAGTCCAAGTGGATCAGGGGGAAGAAGTCAAAAACTGCTGTACATGACATTTTTAATGAAGTTGGGAAGACATGGTGAGGATGAAATTATTATATGCTGCATACGGGGGAAAAAAGGCCAAAAATAATCAAAACCTGCACAGGAAATCCTTTGGGTAAGTCTTCTCAGTCTGACATCAGACAAGGTTCTCCAGAGATCTGCTCTGGGTTCAAGCCTCATCAATAGCTTCTGCTAACACAGCTCCACACAGAGAGCAAACATTTCAAATGTTCAGATGATGCCATTTGTGCAGCAGGAAGTTTTGAAAACAAGTGAGCAAACCTCATTCTGTGACCTGTTAAGTGTTTATCTGGTGTCAGAGGCACAAACCTGTTATTCTGCTCTCTTTATTTCCCGTGGCACTTCAGCTTGTCTGTCTTTTGAGGATCCTGCTTTAAAAACGTAGGCAAATTAAGGGGAGCATAAAGGAAACACAAACATGAGACTTAAAAGATGCTAAATTAGAAGAAGTTAAAAAAAATAGATGTTTCTACTCTTGAATACCACACTATTACTGTGTGTAAGGAATGCAAGAATGGGCAGGGTAAGGAAGATGTGATTAATGATAGCACTGTTCTAGTCAGCAAAATGTTTTTATTGAGACTGTGAACAGTTTTTCCTCCAGATTTAGGAAGGTTTTCTCAAAGAGTAATGAGTTTTTGCTCCAAGAGAACATAGACTGTTAGAAAGAGTCTTTCACACATTTGACCACAATTAGCTGCCCGGAAAAGCTGAGAAATCCCTGCCAATAAACAGCTTTTCAAAGGCGTTGGACTTATATTTGAGATGGACAAAATCAGGAGAGTTAAGGACCAAACAAGCAACATTAGTAACAAGAAACAATGGTTTTTTTTCTGGACCCTTCTTTGGAGAACGAAATTCAACTAGAAAGGCATATTTGGAGATTATTTTACTGCTGGAACGAAATAAAAAAACTACTTCACTTGACTTTCACCAGGACCACACATAACTAAGAAAAACAACCCATTAATTTTACTATAATTATAGAAAGAAGGAAATACTGGTTTCTTCCCAAGATATTTTATCACCTCACAAAAAAGAGATAAAAATATACATACAATTGCACACGTACCTGCCTGAGAAATGGCTCTCTCACTACAAGAAAGATATAAATGCCCTAAAAAAGACTAAATGTATCAAGAAGGCTAAAAACTCTTACTATGGTGGGAAGCTTATCATCCTGACTACCTCTCATCTTGAGTTAGTCACTTTACAGAAATTGTTTCAGCAAATGAAGCAAAGTTAGGACTTGTGTCAAAGATCTGCCTATCACATTCATTGCCCATGAAGCACATAAACTAAAAGTGAAACACAAATACATTTCATGACACTTTTTCTGAACCACTCTAAAAGTAAAACAGACTTGTACCCATGTCCTAATATTTTTACTCATGAAGATGTAGACTTCAGAATTTAAAAAAACCAACAAAACCCCCAAAACCTACCAACCAATTAAAAAAACCCCAAGAAACAAAACTAAAAGACCACTAAATATTTTTTTTTAAATGCTAATAGATATCAGGAGCAAATTATATCCTTAACCACATTTCATTTCTGCTTAAATGTTTTCCACTCTTCCCGTGAAATAAAACCATGTTCTTCTCTGAACCAATTTAAAGAACCACATTGATACAACTGTAAGAGAAGAAATATTCAAATAGGAAATATGACACCTGCAAAAAGCCATAAACACAAAATAATGAATTTAATTCTCTAATAATGGAAATATTCAAATAAAGACCAAGTGCAGTAGATTGGGCTCCTTATGTTTAGCAATTAATTGGATAATTTGGTCATAACAATCAGAAATTTTATCAAATTTTCTTTATTATCTATCATAGAAAGTATTTTACCTCCCTCTCCCCCTTCCTTCCTTGCAACTGTAAAGGTGCCACATGCTATTTTCATTCTTTCCAATTATCCCACTTCCATAGATATAACACCCTTATTTCTGATACGCTATTCTCTCATGCGTTTTAAATAATTATTCCACATCTCCCTTTAAAATCAAGTTGCCAGAATATTTACTGACCTTTAATCCATTCCAATTTTTCATTTTTCTGTCCATTTTAATTTGAGAAACTGATTACAAACACACAGACACATCACTGTAACTGAAAAATGTTTATTTTATATTTTAACAAAGGGATGCACACAGCAGTTGGCAGGAGTTGTGTTCTGTGCATGCTGCAATTCTCAGTAAGGATGAGAGTTATTCACCACCAGCTGTTTATGGTGCACTGATGATTGTGGGCCAATTGACCAGGGATTATTGCTTCCTCCCCACTCTGAGGTGAAGTGTTTACATATTCTCTGAATATTGCTGATGAGGAGTCCTCCGGGAAAAGGCTGGAACTATGCTGTGATCAGATTGTTTCTGGAGTTTTTTTCAAATATTTGTGATTTTGGTTTTTAATTCTGACCTACATACTGTATTTCTCTAAATCACTGAAAAAATAGGCATCACACTGTATGGCTTACATACCTAGAAGAGAAGAAACTAAAATAAAAGCCAATCTATTTGTCTATCTATATCTCTCAAAAAAGTCCACAGGAAATACTTATCAAATTAAATCAGTCCTAACAACCTTCCTCTCATAAAAGATATTAAGAATATATCTTCTGGTAATAACAGAATTGTGCTTTCTTAGCTGTGGAGTGGTGTAGGAAATATAGAAAAAGGTAAAGGGATTTCTAAGGGTGAGAAACAAAAGCAGGTTTTAAGAATAAAGCAGAAAGATTTTAGGAAATAGCTTCGCCTGAGAAAATATTAACGAAGATACAATTATACATTAGAACATACAATTATGCATTAGAACAAGGACACAGGAACAAAGAGCCATGTTTCTAGGCCTAGCTGAGAGAACTTTTAGAAGTTGCAAAAAAAATGCTTAGCAAGAGAGATAAAGTTAAACTTAATAATGGAATATTATGCTTTGTTATATAAGGTATAAAACAAGCAAGTATTGTTTTAACAAATGTACGTGCAAAATAGAAGATTGGTTGAAACAGTTGTCTGTAACCTTTAGAACTACTGCTATTGGCTGAAAAGCTTTTAAGAATGCTCTGTAACCAGAATATCTCGGGTTTTTGCTGGCAACACGAGCTTGTATTATCTCTGAGGTCTCCTGTCAGTTTATGAGGCGAATAAAATAATATAAGCTCACGGAGCGTCTGTCTTGGCTCTCCCGTCCCGTTTGATTGAGGCGGCAGAGTGGCATGGTAAAGTCTATCCTCCCTTTCCATGTAATAGCCACAGAACTCAGTGTAGTTATTTTTAATTTACATCATAGCCATTGAGAGAATTTATCCATTCATCCATAGAAAATTAAGTAAACCAACTCAGACTTTCCAAAGAAAGCCAAAATCCCTGGAAACTAATTTCTTTAGAAGAACATTTTCAGCCATTAGTAAGAAAAAGATACTAAGGAGATGAATTAAAAAAAAAATCAAATTTGAACACAAGCAAATTAAATATAAACCCCAATATTATTAAAACATAATAAAGATACTATCAAATCACTAAGGGCTGAATATTGATTCCATCTCTAGAACTCCATATACTTTAGACTATACATTGTATACAGAACTAATTACTAGAAAATACATTTAACTGTGTAGCAAAACCAGTAAGATGTCTGGAGCACAGTAAAATCAACCATATTTAGGAAGAGATTTTTATATTGTCTTTTGCATAACTAATTCTGCAACTTAACAGCACATTTTTAAAGAAAAAATAATAGCTATGGAGGGTGCAGGTAGTGTGTAAACTAGAGCACATAGAAAAAGCAAATAATTAAAGAAGCATGTCTAACTCATCTGGTTTTCTTCAATTAATAGAAAGAAATGCAATTATAACTTTCTAAAGGACCAGAGCATAAACAGACACATAAAATTTATTTATAATGAAATTTTCTATGTGTTCCTCTCTTATTCCCACTACAAAACACCTTACTTACAAAAGCTGGTGTTGTGCAGGGACAGAAGAGCTTAAAAAACTTTTATGTTACCTGTAGCTCTAAAAAAAAATACAGGAGGCAGAAACAATAAATGAGTTTGTAACCAATACTGAGTAAAATTCCGTGTGGATCAGCAAAAGAGCTGTACGGGTTTATACGTCTGTGGATGTGATCCCCATACCTCACATAGGCTTCCACTTGTAACTTGCACAAATATTTACTCCAATTCTTGTATTCTTTTTCCTTCCTCCTCCCTCATGCTCCCATTCAAGTCTGGTGCAATGGTTCTAGCACTTGTGAAATGCAGACACTAAGGGCAGATGAAATGGAAATTATAGTTGCTCCAGCAGTGTTCAGCTGGTTCCTGTGGAGTTTATTCATTTGGTTTTAGGTGCTTGATGCTAAACTTGGCAGAGAAATACATAATGGAAGGAATAAAAGCAGTAGAAACCTCAATGAAAAGGAATAAGGAAGTAGAACGGAAAAAAAGTGTGAGAAGGTAGGTCCAAAAGGACCCTAAAAGCACATTTCTACCTTCCTCAAAAAAACCACATCATTCCATGGCATGGAATAACCGATAGTGAGCGAGCACCACTGCACAAACAATACACACCAACTGATTATGATCAGGTGTGTGAATTTCCTCCCTAATTGTGTCATTTTCCTGTAAAATTAATGCTTTTCTGTTTGTTAACAAAGTGGCTGTTTATGACATATTTTCCTTATCTGTTTCATCACTATTTTCGTCAGAAAGTCAGTTTCAGAAGTGAACCTCTTTTTTTTTTTAAAAAAAAAAGAAAGAGACTTTCTCATTGAAAATTCTCCTGGGGAAAAAAACCCTAAAACAGCAAAACTCAAGGCTAGATACTCAGAATAAAATCTTAATGAACAGACACTCTTATGGAAGGCATTGGAGTTGTTCAAGGAGTCAGATATTTCTCTGATTAGTAAAAGCATATTGTAAGAGATGATCAATGTGCAGTGAGTACGCTAAGGCTCTTATACAAGTCCTGAACTGAAAAACAGTTTCACTACTTTGTGTTCCCTCTTGAGCTGTTTGGAGTGCCTTGGAGAAACCCTCCAAATATTTGCCTTCAAGGTTTTCCCATTGTTTTCCATTAAATCTGTCCTCATTCTCTGAAGACATTGCAAGCACTGGTCATAGAACACAGCACTCATTGCCAATCATGCTGACTGTACTTTCCCACTATTTCCAGGTCTTATCTTGTATATTTGCCAGAGTTTACAGCTGTCTACAGCTCTACAAGTTTACACATCCTTATCACAGAATCACAGACAGAATCACTAAAGTTGGAAAAAACCTCCAAGATCATCAAGTCCAACCTTTGACCGATCACCACCTTGTCAACTACACCACAGCACTGAGTGCCACATCCAGTCACTTCTTGAACGCTTCCAGGGATTGTGACTCCACCACCTCCCTGGGCAGCCCATTCCATTGGCAACTCTTTCAGTGAAAAAATTCTTCCTTCTTATATGACCGTAGGTGCTTAAAGGGTAGACTGTACATGGAAATGATCCCAGTGGCAGAGTCAACAACCACTTCACCAGGAAAAAAAAAAGTGAAAAAAGATCGAGAACTACTTAGGAATCCTTAAGGGTACCTAAACCACAGCTTTATTATGCTGCTGCAAGTAGTAAAATTCAGCATGGTCTCTATCAAACAGCTGTACATGAACCAGTGGTTGATTATGGAGCCCTGAGGTTATGAGGTCTCTAAGTCTTCTATTTTTACAGCTAAAGAGATAGACTCAAATTCAAACCTTGTTTGTTAATGAAATCATTGGTTGCAGTCCCAGGGAAGTTATGAGATTATTATTAAAAGGTGTGCTCCATGCTAGGCAAAAGATTGAGAATACCTTTCCTTGCAAATAAGGTTATGAACTAGACATATGGCTTATATCTGAGACTCCAAAGGAAATTCTGGCCTCCCTGAAGGTAACGGAATTTTGTCGTTTTATAAAATGACATTTATTATAAAATGACATTTATAATAAAATACCGTTGTCATGTTAACAATATTTTATTTCCCATCACTGAATTTCTTGAAAAAGTCACTTTGCCTTTCTAAACACCCTATTCTTGAGCTATAAAATAAAGATAATAATGAATTACTTCTCTTTGTGAGGTATTTTTTAAATTATGATAAAAATCATTGTAAGTCTGCGTTCTCAGGAATACAGATTTCACTTCTACGTGTCAAATACATGGCACCCAATTGACACCACAATGTTCTTCAAACGAAGATTGGTTCTATACTAACGGAAAATTAAGAAATAAATTGTATGATTATACTGAAGTTTTATAGCTCTGCATTCATTTGCAGTAGTTAAAGCTTGGCCATTTATCCTGGCAATGAAACAGATATTTAAAAGTTCTATTAAGATGAGAACAAAATCTGGCTAGCACAAATGACTGATCTTAAAGTTACATTCATTTCTATCAAGGAGTGATATTTTTATGGTCCATTCTCCATCGACACTTCGGCAGGTGTCAGAATAGTAGCACTGAGCATCAAAGAATTCCCATAGATAAGATTCTCAGCAGATGTAAATCAGCAGAGCTAGAATGCATTAGAGTCACAAGAAATTATATCACCTCAGAATGTGCTCTCAGGTATCTGCTATCCCCACTAAAATACCTCTCAAGTCAGCAGTGTGCAGTTATCACTCCAATACCATTCCATATTGAGTCTTAAAAGTCATGTGCTAAGCCTGTGAATCAATGCAAAATCCAACAGACTAGAACTGATGAAATTATTGTGACGAGTTTGCAAGTTTTCTGTATTTTGTGTTCAGCTTTTTCATAGACTTATGTTCTCTATATTGCCTCTTTTGCTTTTAATTAAAAGTACACCAGTTTTATCCAGTTCTAAACAAAAAATGCCATTTTCAAGTATATTTTGGGGACAGAAGGCACAATCTAAATATATTTAGGGGCTTCAGCAATAAAATTGGAGGAAAAAAACCCTTCTGAATACAAAGCAACAGAGTTTCTTCTTTATAGCTGCCTTTTTCGTGCTTCATGAATCTTGTTGATAAAGACTAAGGCAGAGAAGGATTTCAGAGCTCCAGCCTCTTCCAAGTCCCTTGCCTCATTCACCAGTGGGCACACACTGTTCCTTTTGTCACCTGTGAACTTACAGAAGCCCTTCATGTTGCATTTGACAGCCCTTGTCAGACTCAATTTGGGTTGGCTTTGACTTTCCTAAGTGCCAGCAAGGGTGCAAACACAGGTGGGGGTCTGTGCCGGCACATGGTCCATCCACTTGCTCCAGCATGAGGTTCTCCACAGTTGCCTCCAAGGGAACCCTTGCCCTAGAGATGAGGCTTGAGTTGTGGCTGGATGACCCAGATGCCTTCCTGGCCATAAAGAAGGTAGAGGACAGCATTACCAGCAGCACGATGTCCCCAAAGAGCTGTGCTGAGGCAGGGGTACAGTTACTCAGGCACGTGGCCAGATATTCTGGGCAGAACAGCTTCCACCTCAAACATCTGCAGCTCTGCACTCATGGACTGCCGGGCACAAACTTCACTCATGTCTTGAAGACAGCTATGATCCATCTCTTGATGACCAAACCCCGTCAAGATGGCAGAGGAGGAATTTCCTGCTGATGCTGGATGAGAATCGGAGGCAGCTGTGCTGCTGCCTGGAGAAAAAATGTCTTGATCACCTCCTCTTCAGCACAAAGAGGGTGTCTGAGGAGTGTCTCTGGCCCTCTGCATTGCTGGCACTTCTAATCTTGTCCGACACCTGACTCAGGACCTGGCTGCCCACACCCGAGTGCAGCACAAGTTCCAGGAGCTGTGAGATTGGTCTGTAAGACTGCTCATCTCTACATATTGAAAGTGATCTTCAGGCACTGTCTCTGTGGGGCTTACAGATGGCATCACACAACGGCCTCATTCACCAGGGAAAAAGGACAAGTGCCATGAGTGCAGAGTAGGGCTCTGGCTTCTGGGCACAAGCGAATGCAGAGCAGTGGTTCTGAGAGCAGGATCCCAGATCCCATCACAGACCACCAAGCGAAAAAGGAAACCTTCAGGAGCATTTGGCAGTAGCCAGCACAGTGAATAACTTTTCCCTGTTACATTTATTTACTGTAATGCCATAGTATTTCCCTCCCTAATTAGCATTGCTTTCCTGTAATTAAACTTTTGGTTTCTATAGAGAGATGTTATAGCTATGAAATTTATAATTAAAAATGTTGCCACCAAATTGCAGATTTCAGCTACATCCATGCATTCTTAGTGGATCCCAAGGCTTTGGCAGCATGTAACACGAACAGATTTTCAAGGGAAAATGCCACAGAAGGTGAGAGAATAGAAAATTGCTTTGGTGTGGTACATATATCCCCAAAACAAAGCCCACCACTGCACAAACCACCAGCTAAACGCTATAAACCATGCATTACAGCTCTTCTGTTGATATTCTGAAAATAATTATGATTGTGAACTGTCAGAAAGATTCACTGCACCAATTATGTTCATCACCAACTGACAACCTACCTAGGCAAACCCTTTTAAAATCTGAGCCTCCTACAACACTAATGAGCATTAAAGAACAAAATATATAGCTCCCATGAGTCAGAGGCACAGCATCATAGCTTACCACTGCTATAAACACTAAATCTTCACATATGCCTATTGGCAATGATGCTCCACAAATGTCAGCACAGACTCTTGTTTCCTAACTTCATCAGTAATGCTTCTCTTCCTCACATTTACAATGTGCGACCTAAAACCAGGAGCACCAGCAGACAGAAGCATGTTTTCTGCAGAGAGATTACCTCTTGGGGTGGGAAGAAGTAAGGTGCTGTGAAAAAAAGGGTTTTGTATGATTTTCAAGGATGGAGAGCCCCCCTGAAGCTTTCTAGGTTTTTCTCTGAAGTCTGTACTACTGTTTGTTTCCAGTGAAAGCGGTATTTGTTAGTTTTGGGGGTTTTTTTTGTTGTTATTTAAGCAATATTGGCCACGGAACTCTGCTACAGTCTCTATCATTCTATGCTGCAAAGCAGCCATTTGTCACCATGTCATATGCGCCACAGGATCTCATTGAGGTGTTGTGCCCTCAAAACCCATTCCTGCTTCCAGGAACGAGACACAATAAAACAGGAGTATATGCCACTAAAGAAAGAAATTGTTTTGTTTGTCAGGACTGTTGAGAGCAGTAACTTCACTCAGAGGAGCACTCTCAGATTATTTTAGCACAGTTGTCACATACACAGATAAACCCAGTGAAATATAGCTTTTGGGATCATTATTTGCACAGCATTTCAAAACAATTTGTCTTGACCTAGTGGTTTCATACATATATGATACTCGGAACTCCTGAGTGCATCCACAGGCCATTCGAAAACTGAAGCCTAGATAAATGTAGTAATCACCTGTGTAGTACCATAGGAGGAATATAATTTCATTTACATAAGACAACAAACAGCACATTGCTAAGTACAGTTTTGAAATCACATACTAGCAAAAGAACAGGAAAAATGTTCAAAAGATGAGAAACCTTCAGGGCCCTTCACTAGAAAGCTGAGTTTCTTTATACAGTCAGGTGCAAAAATACCTGATGAAAGACATAAGTTGTGCATGCAGAAGCATATTTTATTTCATTTCCCCCACCAGTGCTTTTCAGGATGGTTCCATGGAAATCTGCACTGTCCAAGGGGAGTTATAGATGGATTGTAGGCAGGAAAAACTTCAAGTCCAAGTTTAAAGCGGAAAACCTTCAGTTGGTGGGAAAATCTGGCATATAGCAGAACACTCGTGCACCTTGGAGCACTCTGAATCAATAAATATATACACACCAGTGATCTTTGGGCATAGACTGTCCTCATGCACTATTCTTACCTTGTCAACTGTCAAATTCCTGTGTCCTTGATTTTCTGTACATAGCACTGACACAGGGGTCAAATGATACATGTGATCAATAAGTAAGAAGTGTACTGGGAAAGTTTTCCCTCCTTCAGAACCAGATGTTTGGCAAGGTTCTATTCAGGACCTTCCTTACAAAACCACACTTTGATTGCTGGGTAAAGGAGAGAGGTAGAGAAAAAGAAAAATCAGTAGCTACCAAAAAGTCAAAAGGGAGTATTACAGGCTGGAATTGAAATGTTCCATAGGAAGAAAAAGAAACATCCAGCATGTCCACACAGCTCTGGTCTTCCTAGCCATGGACACATGATTTGCCCAAAATCTTGTCAAATGGAGGAGATTACAGCACTGGTCTTGACAGCAGTGAGACAGCAACCTTTGGGACACAACAACTGGCTTTTTGGCTGCTGAGACGTGAATTCTGTTTGCCTTCCCAACAGCCCATCTGGCAGCTTTACCCTGTCTGGCAATAAATCATAACTAGTGGCACAGATTCTGCTAGCCCTGCTCTTCTTCCAGTAGGAGGAGAGGGTGCCCATTGTGACTTGTGACCACAAGGAATGGAGCAGAGTGGTGTCACAGACCTCCACAGTAAGAGCTGGAATGGACTCGCCAAAGATCCATTTCTGTGATACAAATCTGTAGGAATTTGACAAGTCTGGCAAGGTAATCTTCCAGAGAGGAGTTTGCAAGCACTTGAGCAGTTACTGAGGTTACTGCAAACCAGATGACAAATCCGTCTCTTGGTTACTTTGGTCATACACCTATGTCTGAAATGCATTCAAGGAGCAACAAAAAGAAATTACATGGAGCCTAGAAAAAGTATTTCCTTTCACAGCTTTAACATTTTCCGAGCTTTAATTTAATTAAATGCCTTCCTGCACTTCATCTGTTAAAAAAGCTCATATTCTCTGCTGTTGACTCCATTCATTCAAGTGGATCAGAAGAAGAAAAGAAAGTCCAAATTCTGCTTCCAGGCAGGTTGAAGTCCAGAGCAGCCTGATACTCATCTTGCTCAAAGAAATACATGTCATATATCTCTACTCAATAAATACCAGATAACATTTTCCATAAGTTTTTAGACCACAGTAATTATTCAGTCCACCTCCTGCATAACCTGCCTTTTCACAGACACACTACTACAGTGATGCTTGTAATAAGTTTTACCTACCATTCGCCCTGCTGAAATCTGTTAATTAAGACTTTCAGACACACGCAATAATCCTACCTTTTCTGTTCCTGGAGGACTATGCATATGCATGAGTGATCTCTGCAGCTGGAAAGCTAACACTGCTGAGGGTAATATTCTATATATGGAACAGTAGCCATACGCCCACGCAGCACACCTTGCCCCTTTGACAAAAATATAATCCAAATCTACATTCTGCGATATGCAGTGCTTCAGAAAAGATAGTTTGGGAAGGGAAGGTTCACTGGGCAACAAATTTTCTTTGAGCCTTGGGGAAAAAGGAAAAAAAAAAGGTAGCAATAACAGTTCTGATGCTTCCCAAAATAAAACATAGCTATCAGAACTCCCTGGCTATTTGACACCTCATTTTCTCTGCAGTAATAAATACATCTAAGGAAGCTTTTATTTTGATAGTCTCCTCTGAAAAACACTCCACCCTCTTCAGTACAAGATTTTCGGTACCTTTGAAGTTCATTGCAGTTATTCAATCTTCCTTACTGCATAAAACACAAAAAAATGTATTTTCTGGCTGAGAAACAGGAGACCTTTTAGGAAGCTATCCAAGCATTCTAATATTATAGGATACAGGATTCTTATGCAGTCCATCAGGAAAAACTGACACCTCAGAAACAGAGACCAAAGTTTGTCTGGACATCTTCTCCAGTGAAATGTTCACCTCACAAGCTGAAGATCACAATCTGATGCTCTGATTGCTCTCAGGATTCTGACTCCCATCTTTCACCTCCCAGCAATGTTCTCTAAGCAGCTGGCTATTCCAAAATACAGGACAATCCTAATATGCCCTCGGTGTGCTTCCACATGGACAAGATAGGTATTCATTCAGAAGGAGAAAACCCCAAAATTAGTTTCCATTCCTTCCATTTCCTCTGTGATAACTACACACTGGGACACAGTTCTCCTTCTTTCCAACACAAATATTTGATGTGCTCATGAAATGCTAAACTGGACTTTAATTCTTGTTCTTCCTTTCTGTAAGAAAGACACTGCCCACTGAAATGATTCAGCCACATTTTCAGAATTCAAATAATGCTCTCCGGTAGGAATGGGGTGTTTCCTCTTAGTCTTTTCCATACTTAAAGGGTCTGTCTGGTACACAGGATATTTACCACAATTCCTGTACACAGAAACATAACATTAGTATAGCTCTAGCAAAATGCGAACTTTACTATTATCTTGCAATTTGCATTTTTAATGTATAGCAATCTTCCTTTCATGGTGGGCTTGGCTGGCCTAAGCAGATGCAGTCAAATTCTTGCTGTTTGCAACACGCCCAAAGGAGCTGTCTTTCATCACATGGTTTTCCATTTTAAACAACAAAGTCTCCTATCTCAGGGGATTTGGAATTCACAGAATCTGCTCAGTACACTAGTCCAGCTAAATCACCATCCATATATCAGAGAACAGTAGCTGATATTCCTAAGGCAGGAAGGAATTTTTTTGCATCATACTTGAAGTTCAGTAAGTAATTTTTGTCATAAGGCATATGGGAGTCAAGGTAACTATGTCACAACTGTCCTGTGTCTTTACAGCAGCTCAACCAAATGACAGCATTTTTATGAAAAAGCCATGAATTCAGATTTATCATTGTCCTTTTTCGATTAAAAAAATAAAAATCAAAGACATCCATGGAGTGTTAACATTAAAAACAAAAAATAAAGTAAAAAATACCCAGACTTTGAAAATATTCATTTTTCTGCAGCACATTTAGACAGAATATTTTCAAGTACCTGTAATAACCTTGCATTAAGTTATGCATTTCATCCACAGATCCTATTCTTTTGATAAAGATTTTGTCTTTATACACAGAAGTAATAAAGAATTTCATGTTAACACACACTTATGTCATAAGTAAACGAAAACATTTTGCCACAAATTGTCCAAGAGATAGAATAAGCAATGTGGTCAAATTCTAGCTTCTGTTCTACAGAGATTCTTGGAGATTTTTCCTTAAAAGAAAAAGAGGAAAGAAAAACAATGGAAATTAGTTGAACTTCTAAACTAAAATCACTCAGTTGCAACATAAAAAATAGAATAATAATAATAAATAGGACCAATGCATCCTTCAGCTGTGCCACAAAAACTTTAATTGATTCTCTTGGGAATTGCACAGGTGAAGCAGATAACAAATTGAACCTAAAGCACAAAGCAAGAACTTTTTGTTTTATGAAATAGATCTTACTATACCTTCTATCTCCATTGTGTTTCTCATACGTGTAGGCACATGTAAAAGCACCTTCAGGAACAGCAGAAATGTACTTAAATGAAGATGACAAACTTTTCACCGTGCTATCTCAGTGAACTCAATATGCTAGAGGTACTATTCGTGGAAATAACCCAGTTTAGCATCTGAAGCCATGCATCTCTGGCAGCTATTGACAAGAGATTCCTGTTAGAATATGCCACTTGTGAAAACAGAACAGTTCCCATCCTCAGGTGCCTTTAAAATGTTGCTTAATTACTTAAACTGCTTTTATTTCCAATTGATAACTTTCATGGAATGGTTATGGTACCTAATTGATCGAACATTAGTTTCATTTTACGTTATGTCTGATGAGTTATTGATTGTCCTTTGCTTTCAGGACACTTAGGACTTTACTGGTGAAGCACACGAAAAAGGAAATACTCCAACCCTGCTGCGTCAGTTACTTGTCCTAGCAGGGCTGTTGCAGGCTTCCATATAAAAGATTCTTCCCCTTGCAGTCCATTGATCCCACAGTGTGTGATGCATTTCAATGATGTAAACAGCTCCTCTGGGTGTTTTTTTTTCTTCCTCTCATGGCTCCAGTCTTTGAAAAAGGAAAGCTCAAAACTCAGAGAATTGACCCTCTCTCCTGTTGGGGCATCCAGAGCTAGAGAATTCCTACCATTTTAGGTATGGTTACTGATCTCAGGGAAGCATACAAATCAAACCTAAGTTTTCCAAGAGCATAAGATTTTTCCTTAAGACTACACACTAGACTCTAAATCTTACTGAGAATTTGTGCTTCAGCTCAATGGACAGTCTTAAGGATTTAAAAACCACCTTTGCATTTCAGTAATTTGTTTTCATTGTTGTCATTTTAGTTTTGTCAAATGAAGGTCAGCACACATTGCAGGGACCACTTAAAAAAGGGAAAATTAAGTTGTTTGTATTGGTTAAGCGAGTGAAAGAAGACTCTCACAAATGGTTCTGTTCTGAGGGTACTTAATCAAGCAGAACAGATGTTTATTATATAATTAGGGAACGCTTTGCCATCAGTATGAACAATTCATGAAATCAAATTGCTCCATAATACTTTCCATTATTTCACAAACACTTGCTGTGAAGAATTGAGGGTATGCAAAAGCCCAGATCCTGTGTTATTCTCCAGCCCCAGGCATTATTTAATTACCCAACAGGGGAAACAATGCTGCCTGTTAGCATAAAGCCAGAAGAGCTAGAGCCTGCTTCAGCAGCCAGCCTGGTTTGGAAAGGAGAGCTGTG
This sequence comes from Rhagologus leucostigma, assembly GCA_013397725.1. NCBI lineage: Eukaryota > Metazoa > Chordata > Aves > Passeriformes > Rhagologus > Rhagologus leucostigma. Next base: position 610,753 of record VZTD01000305.1, read on the forward strand.
TGTGAGGTGAGGCACAACTCCACTGCATTGTGCTCATCCCGCACCAAACACAGCAGGAAGGTAAGAGGCCACGAGAAGTAGAGAATTACCCATTCGCAGCTTCAGCAGCTTGTAAAGATGTTCAGTTATTTGTACCTTCTGGCCCAGACCAGCCAGCACTCTCCTGGACAGAGGTCAGGCACGGTTCAGGTGTGAGCATGGGGCAGTGACTTGTCCCTCAGCAGCTCAGAGGGGGCTCCTCTGTTTTGAAGAACAAAGAATTTACTTTTTTTTGGACAGAGCACTTGTTGTGATACTCAGCCTGAGGGATGGATAATCATTTCTGGCCCATCTCACACGCTAGGAAATACCAAGGACAGTGAGTCCCTAATTGGGGAGCCACCCTGATTTTGGTGCCAGATCAGGTGGTATTTCCTCAGGAGCTCAGCACCCAGTGGCAACAGATGGAGGATGGAGGTGGATGGAGGTCAGGACACATCACTAGGGAAGGAGACAAGAGGAAATTCTGTCACAAATGCTCAGGAAAAGAGACAGGGAACATAGTAGCCAAAAGGGTGATTGGTTAGTGCCTGGAGCAGAGGAATTCTCACTGGAAATCAGCTCCAGGACAGTCACCTACTGCCCTTGCAATGCTGTCATCTGGAACTGAGCTAAGAATAGCCAGACCCCAAGGAAGAAAGCTGTCTCTGTGGCTGGAACCATTGAATGAGGTCACTTCACCAGAGCCTTTAGCATCAAGACCAGAGTTCAGAGACTTTCTTGACTGGATTCTTTCTTGAGGACAGGTCTCCCTTGCAGAGTGAGTGGTGGGCATCCAGCACTCACTGCTAAAACACAGGTGCCCCAGCTCCCTCACAGAATCTCCCATAGTCTGCATCCGTGCATAAGGAAACCATTCCAAACAGACACATCCACTGAAATTCCCAAATTTGTTCTGGTAACAATTCTTACAGAAGCGCTCCAGACCTATGCAGATAGAACTATCTGATAGATAAAATGCCAGTGGATGGTGCTTATGAACACAGTTTCACTCCTGAGATTCACAAGGCTGATTTACCCTTCCATATGCACTGCAGATGGTTTCTTATGATGTGCTATTAAAAAGGCAAACTTAAATCTTTCTATTATTTTTACATGTGCAGAAATCTCTTCAACAGTACTACCAGAAACAAACTTTTACAAGTTAATGATTTGCCACACGCAGACATAATGAGTTTTTTTCAGGTCTAGACTCAAGGTCTGATTTCTAGAGTTGCCCAGTACCATTAGTTCCTATGAAAACTGCCATTGTTACTGTTTTTTTCAATCTGCTCACCCATCTCTAGGTCCAAGCCTAGAAAAAGGAACACAGTACATTAATTGTTGTCACCCATTTCTGATGATAGTCTTTTGTTCTGTTGCTGGAGTCTCTGAACTTTGCTGAGATATAGGTGTATCTTAGTCTTTACATAAATATTTCCGTGTCTGAAGTTTTAAATACTTATTTCAACACAGAAAACCTTGAGCGAACAACAGAAGTTACAATATGAAAATTTAAGGCAGAGAGAAGATAGTTTATCTCTAGTAGATCTCTAGCTTGTAGCTACCAATAATAATTCGGAATAGCTTTGTAAATAACAAAGTCCACACTGTTTATGTATGTGATTCATGCTATATTCTTGCTAAACCTCATGGATATGACACAATAATGTGACTAGTCTGTTTCTCTTCTTCCCTATTTTCATACTCAGAGTTTGCTAACACCTGACAACAGCCACAATTGAAGCACTGCAATAGCAGAGTGAAAAACACAAGTAGCTATGCAAATATTGTTCTAAATTTAAATAGGCTTATTCCAACAACTAATCTCTTAGTATTATTTAGCATTTACAATATGTACTATTCAACTAAGACTTGTCAGTGTGTTAACTTCTCCTGCAAACTCCTTATGACTGTAAACTGTCACAATTGATGATAGATCAACATCTGACTAAAAGGAACTTAACATTCATTTTCAATTCATTTTGCGGTTACTTTTTTCCTGAAACCTCATACTGTTTTTCTTCAATGTGAATTACAGTTTAAAGGCTATATTTTAACAAAAGAACCCTCCTCTGGAGAAGGAACAAACAATAAAGGATAAGCAATCTAATATAACTCTATCTTTGGCATATTCAGATTTCTAGTCTTTGAAAATATTTATTCCTCTGCTTGGCACTTGAATGAATTTCTCTGATATCTTCTTACATTACAATGAAATTAAATTTTTTCCATTCAGACTTTGTTTAACCCACAGTAGCACACACTCTGCTTGGATGTTACTTGTTTCTTTCACTTTATATTTTGTTTATACTTGATCTGGTCCATTTTATTTTTCCTATGATCTTAATGGAGAGAGTCACCTCTGCCTATCACAGTGTGGCCTGTCCATAAAGAAAGGGAAAGAAAAAAATTATTTTCCTGCAGGTAGAAAAAAAAATATCAGGAACTGAGAAGGGAATGACTAGGATTGCTAATTTTTAAGGTGATCCAAGGAGCATATATGCTGGGACACTGGCCCTGTGGAAGTGAAACTGACGTTAAATCACTTGGAGACTTCCACCACAGCTCTTCCTGCAGCTGCGCAGTCTGAGACAGGTCAAGAAGAAATGCTAATAAACAAAGGGTTCCCTCTCTTGCACATTCTGGGGTCTGTAACCAAACTTCCTAGGAGCCTTTAGATGCGGCATTTTTTGCTCAACTTTCTTGAATAAACTCTAGGGAGAAAAATGGTAAAAATAACAAAAAAAACCCCTGTATGACCGGAACCATAAATGGCTTCCCACCTACTCTGCCTTCCATTCATCAAGCCCTCAATAAGGAAAGTTCCCTCTGGTCTGTGCTCAGTCCTTGTACTGCATATTGTCCCTGACTTTCAGTCATCTCACTATATAAAATTCCTTTGAACACAGCTCAGTCTTGACCGCACTTAGTGTTTAAATGCCAGATGGTGAGGCAGGGTATCTGGCCTCATAAATAAATAATTTCTGTTGGACCTCTGAGATGATGGCTTGAGTCCGTTTCTGCAATTGCTCTCTTTTGAAACAGATGCAGAAGAAGTTAATAAGGTAACATAATCACATAATATTTAACACAAAGATATTTTACCATATAAAGTTAGATACCTTTCAACGCCTATTTAAAACAAGAGAAATATTCCCAAAAAAAATGTTTTGAAATACTTTTCCCCGCCTCAACCCTATTGCCATCATTAAAATCTTCAGTCTGAACTAGTTCATGGCAAATTTGAATCAACTAAAACACAATTTTAAGAAAAGACAGTAGCAGATTTTTCATAAATAACATCAGATCTTCTAAGTCTATAAAATCACTGTAGATGGTTTTCCTGATACTGAAAATAACTTGGCATGACCCAAGGAAGGAAAGAATTACTTTAAGAAAATATTGCTCAACAGTGACTGTTTCTACTTCATTAGTCACTGCACAATGAGCTGTTAAAACAAGAAGGTTTCTCCCCAGAAGAGAGGAGAGACAGACTTCAATGCCTACCCCTAAAATACTGATAAAATTTTGTCACTCCTTCCCAAATATTTGTAAAATTTGATGACAGTTACAATTTTGGAAGATGCATGTGTAAACCACTTATATTCAATATTTGCAAGGGTTGAGACCAGCTAGTGGGTTAGTTAAGACTTTTTCTTTTTGCTCACACCACCTCTATTCATGATATTTTTTTCCATGAATGACCTTCACCCTGGATGTTCATGAAATGAAAGCTGCGATATGCCAGCTTCTGCAATAGTATGTTTTGGTGAAGCCGGAAGTCTGCAGCTACAGAACAAAGAAGAAGAAAAATCTACATGGCACTGAACATTCTGCTTTGCCAAAAAAATGCTTTAAAGCAGCTCTAACATTGAGGACAAACACATCCTGATCTTGGATTAAACAGAGCCTTTGTATTTCCTGAGCTAAAACAAGCAGACTGTTTTGCAGACTCATTTAAAATCAGCACCTTTCTATGGATTTATTGCATTTGAGGATTAGGACTTACTACCATTTTTTGTTGCCATGTGAATAAGATCTCCAGAAGGCTGTCACCTCCAATATGATTGAGGTCATACACCAAAACCAGAGAAAAGCCAGTAGAAAGTTTTACAGAACAGACAAAAATGTCACCTGAACCTCCGTTGCCATATCCAAAGAACTGGATAAAGCTTCCTGCTTTAAGCTTTGAATTTAAAACTTTAAGCTTTTAATTATCTTAATGGTAAAGGTGCAATAATAAACTGCATTTCAGAAAAACAAAGCAACTTCCTGGACTAAGGAATGGAAAAGTGAGAGGAAAAAAACCCACAAACAACCAAACTCCCAAAACTGCATCCTATTTACTCGAGAAGAAAAAACAGTGAGGATTTTTGGTTTTGTCAGAGTAGATATTACAGTGAATACAAAAGCTCAGCAGCAATTGCATAAAGTTTTTATATTCTGTGTGCATTGTGTATGGATTTTTAAATATTATTTCATATTTAATTTATGATCTGCTGCAGAGAATCTACTGAGTGAGTGCATATGTTTAACACAAATAAAAGAAGTAGTTTTAATAGAAAAAGAATGCTATTTCCCCTTCAGTTGAAAAGGTGATATCCAGTGGATGGCTGGCTACTTCTTATAACAAGCTAACATTTGCTTTCTTACTGTAAACCCCATCCACAGGGGGGAAACAAAGTATACCATTTTATATATTTTTCTTTTTCTTTCTTTGTTTTATGATTCAAAACTTACCCTATTGGGAATATGAAGGTGTATTAGAAGCAGATTTCATTTTGTTTCACTGCACCTCTAGCATCACTGGCAACAAATAAATACCACAAACTGAAAAAAAAGAGAATTAAAGACTTATGCATAGGTCACCTTTTTCAGCATACATTAGATTTGACTGTCATTATATTTATTTCACAGAGCTACTCCGGCAGTGTGTGGCTGTTGCACCGATTTGCAGCAAAGTCATTAACCTGGGGAGGTACTATTTGAAGCCATTTATACTTCTACAGAGAAGTATTACGGGACCTGTGAGTTAATAACAAGTTTTATCCAACCAGTGCTGGATTACTGAGGTCCTACCAGGCATCAACCTCTGCCAGCATTTATAAATCAGACTCTGTATCTTGCCCATGGAGAAACTGAAGCTAAGGAGCTGCAGACTGGCCTCCAAAACACTGCCTTTTGCATACAAATTGGTGACTTTCTCCACTCCAGAGCGTAAAAAGAACAGACTGGTGTCTGCTGGTAACATGACTGGTTGCAACGAGTAGGTCACCTTAAGACGTGGTTGCATCCAGGGTATATTTAAGGATCCATAAAAGGGGGCAGTCCAAGAGCTAGAGCCGGAGAAAAACTTGGGATTTTATTGAAAAAAGCATAAAAACAGATCATATCTAACAGGAATTCACCTGTGCCATGTGTTTAACATAAATATGATAAAAAGTTTGAGACACCGCAACATTAACATAACAATAGCTTTTCCACCTGGGGGGCTGGTCAAATAATTTTTCCAAGGTTTCACAGGAAAAATGTGCCTAAGGTAAGAATGAACTCCAAGTTCCTTGACCATGCTAACTACAAATCCATCCATCCTTTCTTAAGTGGCAATTGAATTACTCACAGGATAGCATTTAACTTCATGGACAAGTTGCTCTGAAGCCAAAGTGGGTAAAGGTATTAGACTCCAACTCTTAAATAGCCTCTGTAATACATTACTCCTCAGTCTCCCTCATCTCGCAAGATACCATCACAACAGTATTATTACAGTGTCTCACATAATTCCTTTTTTCATACGCATTATCCCTCAGGGAAACCATATTTTGCCAGCCTGCTGATAAAAGCCAAAAGTCTTTAACAAAGCTCCATTTTCCGAAATGTCAATGATAATGAAAAAATAAAGGGAGGAGAGGAGTGACCAGAGAGATTCCCTAAGGGTTATACGCACATTATTCTCTTTCTTCTAGCTCCAGTGCTTTGCTAGGAGAGAAAATATATGTGACATCCACCATCTATTTACTCACCTGTAGTGTCACCATTATTTTGACAGCAACACAGTATCACTATCACCTCTGAGCTACAGGACAGCACAATGCTAAACAGCTTGAGGACTCTGGAAGAAATAATAAAGCCAGCGTGTAAGCTCTTTTAAGAAAACAGAAAGCGGGACGACACTGATTATGAAATTTCTTGGCTTGGGACAAAACTGTCATTAAATCCCTCCCTGCTCCCCAAAAATCCCCAAACAAACCAAAAACTCCTGGGCTGCATCCTTCTGTGATTCCAGCAAAATACTGCTTTTTATGATCTGAAATTCCAGCCAGCCTTAGATTATACAATACATAGCACCAAAGCTGGCAGTAATCAGGAAAGGATGAGTTTTAAATTGAATGCAAACACAATTCGCACTATCTAAGGCCAAAACATCAAATTAAAGAAAAAGAAAAAGCACTGCAATATGAATTCAGCTAGCACATTGCCACCTGGAAAAGGAAAGAAAATGCAGGAAGAACCATGTGGCCAGAAACATCCAAGAACGTTTGAAAACAGAAAGGGAGTGTTTCCTGAGGACTTGGAGAGTGCTGAATGGACTTCCCTGCTATTCTCATAAATATCTTGTTCCCAGGCTGAGGAGAAACCTTAAGAAGAATATCTTCTGCCAAGACACAGTGGGTAGGGTGAAAATGTATTTGCAAACCTATTTATTTCTGTTTCATCTCACCTTGGGTACTCTCTTTGGAAAGTTCAGCCTTTACACATTTATTTCGTTTTAATGCCAGGTTTTGTGCTTACATATAGATCGTTTGTGATCAAACCACACTTTTTGGCATTCAAAAGCCTCTTTTTAAATTTTTGAATGTACTAATCTCACTGACCATATGCCTTCAGACAGATTTCTTTTAAAGATATTTAATACAAAACAGGACCTACACTTAAGAGAAGAAAAAAAGATTTCTAGTGAGTACAACAGCATACTTCAGAATCATCTCAGTGGTGAACTATTGCAAAATATCTCTGTGTGTCCAAACTTCAGAACAGATACAACTCACTGCCCTGGTGTCCCATTTTGTTTGGACTAAGCAACATGGTGACAAACCTGACAAATTCTAACTACTTCTCCACCAGCAACTTGGGCCTGGGGGAGGATTAAGACATAACAGAATAAGACCTGGATGTAAGTCGGGATGTGACTAAGATATGCAGTAGATCCAGTTGTTCTCACAATCCTGGAAGTCTTGATTTAACCCCATCTAATCCTAATGCTGTTAAAGGCAACAGTGACCATTTCAAAAAGCAAAGGCTGTGACGTCTGTGGAGACGCAGCGTGTACAAAACGTTTTCCTACTGTTCTTAGCAAAGCACCCAAAACCTTTGTAGATTGGTAAGAAAGTAAACATTTCAAGCCATCTTGGTGAAGACTTATATTTTATTTAAGGAAACAAGCCCAGTGGTCTTTGGTTCCTCAGGAATTTATCAGCATCCATTACTGCATATCTCAGGTGGATAACCTATACCCAATGGACTATATAAGCATAAATTCAACAGAAAAAACATCAGTCTAGTGCTTGGAAAATCGAATGCTTTCCACAAATATATTTTTCAGGTGTAAATAGAGACATCTGAAAATATAAACAGCTGTACATGAACAAATATGCCCACAGAAAGAGACAGTTAGATAAACTGTAAGAAACATTAATGAATAACATAGGGATTGGGCCCAGCAGGAACAAGGGTGTAAGAAATTGATTATGATTCTGATTCAGCAGTACTTGGCTCCATGGTAGAATTCTTCTTTTCTATCAATAAAGTACTTACATGGAGATTTTGTTAGGAAAAAAAAATCTGTCTTATGAAAGTTTTCTCACATTTTTAAATTCTCAAATATCTCAACATTGCAAATTCTAAAAGTTGGAGTCTAAGCAATATTCTGATTTATTATTATTATTTTAATTATTATTAGTCTTTAAAATGTTAATAATGAAAACAAAATTGGATTTTAAAAAAATAAAAACAACCTACACTGATATGGAAATTAAAGTTTTCTTAAGTAAAATATTGAAATGGAGAAATTGAAAATAACCAGTTTTCAGTCCCACTCCTTTGCTAAAAACTGACATTCATTGAAACAATTTTCCAAAACCTTCATCTCCTAGTGGAGGTTCTAATTTGATTTTTTTTTTAAATGATTGTTACTATCACACATCTGTGTGGGTAGTTGTAGGAAGTTGCTTAACTTGACATCATAAAAATATGGGGAGACTGCAGTTATTCAAGGAGAACAGTTAGCGGCACTTGCATTATGAAATATATAGTTACTGTCTGCCACCACTGATCTTATATCAGTGTGGATGGTACTACAGTGAAATACCTTGGGTAAGAAAAGCTTCTGGCAACTGATGCTGCTGGGAAGTTCAAACAGTCCTTGCCTATTCCTTCAGATATTCCACCACAGATTAAAAAAATCCCAACCAAACAACTATTTTTCAAGCTGTTTGCTGCTTTTGTAGGGTTATGTGCCACTACCAACATCCTTCACCCAGCTGGTTGAAAGTGAGTATCCTAAACCGGAGCACATTTCTCACGGCCAAATAACTTCCCCTTGCATGTCCGGGATGGTTTCCTGCAGCTGTGCTGATCCTTTTGTAGACAGACGTCCATTTCTCAGCTATTACAGCCTCACAAAACTCAGTATCTTTGTGAATCACAACTATTTCCAGAAGAAATGAAACAATCCGAGTCAGCCTGGATAACTCCAAATCCCTTCTTTCAACGGCAGTATGAGTGAAAGAAATTTGAAGGAAAAAGCGGCCACAGGAAAGTATTGGTTATATGCCAAATGAGCAATACATAAAAAGGAATGCAAGGTGGTTTAAGTCTCTGGAGATGTTAGAAATATAAACCAAAATAGAACATAAATTAGAGAAGCTGCAAACTCAAGAATATAGAGAATTTGCACACTTCCTTAAGACAGCAATAATCACCACTCTGTGTCAAAGAACTGAGAAGTAATGTAGGCTACAGGAGTGCAAAATAAAAGGAAAACACCCTAATATCACCTGCCTCCGCTTTACTTAATCATATAAAATCTCTTTTCCCTTTCCATGTTTTTTATATTTTATTGGCAGAGGTGGTGTTTGCCTTCTCTCCCACCCCAGTCTGGAGAGTTTTTAAGTCAGATTAGCAAATTGAATTAACATGTTCATTCCATAAAATTGAAGTCCAAGAAATATCCACTTTCTCAGGTTTGTGTCTTCAACTGTGACATAGAATCACCGATTCTACCAAGCCTCTCAATTTTTAATCGTATTAACATCAATGTAATTACAACTCTAAACCCCCAAGTTGCCAAGCTTTTTTCATTCTCTTTTTTGCTTTAGAAGTTCTGGGAACTATCAAGAATTGAAATCAAAGCCTTTATAGTGAATAATTATCAGACAAACTATATATTTTTTTTAAATTTTCCGAGAGAACTTCTAAAACTCTCTAGGAGATTTTATTTCCCTTTCAAATCTTATTCCAAAAGCAACCCAACCTAAATCCAGTAGAAGATCTGTACCAAACAGTCCTTTAAATGTCAAACAAGAGTTTTAATGTTGTATGAGTAAAACAGATTTTAATTTTCTTAATGTCAGAGTTCTCCTGTGGAAAAGATTTAGATACAGCTATTTGATATCTGCCTCAGATAGTCAGAAAAAGTTCTGTAGTAAGCAATATAGGTTGCTAATAAATAGGGTAATCAAGGCAGGCATCTGAAAGAAATCATACAGGTCAGTTCCCTGTGCTTGACAAAGGTGTCTCTGCCTAATAGGACAGATGGAAGATGAAGAACCACTTAAGTGAAGAGCTAGGAAAGGTTGCCAAGGCCAGACTGAAAATGTACCTTTTCAAACTCCGTGTGCACTATGTGGAAGCGGGTGAAAAATGCCCAGACACATTTTTTTTCCTATAAAAGTTTAGATTAACATGTATGATTCCTTGAAGTGGGAGAAAATAAAGAACAACCACATTAGCAAGTAAGACAAAGACTCTTGAAATGCAATGGATATTCTGTATAATAAATATCTGATACTACACTTGAGCAGATTAAATAATCCTTGACAACACTTCACCAGATACAAATATAGATAAAATATATGTAGAAAATACAAGACAGCTTATATGTTTCTGAGTCTATGTAAAGCATGTTTAGGAAGAAGTCTTGTAGACTCGCACTTACAAAAAAAAATTAAAAAGACAAAATTATCATATAGAAATTACTGCAGTTTTTTTACACAGTAAGGGGAACACTCTCTCCCACTCTAACCAATAAACCAGAATTTTATTGAAGTGATCAAACCCTGGCTTACCGACAGAACTGAAGCATTGTAGCTGCTACTGTGTGACCACAGCCACTCCACAGGAGTTATCAGTATGTTTCTAGAACATGAGAAATGCTGTAAAGTAAAACCCTCTCTTTGACCTGAAATTATGGCACTTTGCAAATAGAAGAAAACATCAGGTTTGGTTTGAGCATCAAGGGTGAAATACTGTGTCTATTAAAGTTAACTTTGACATTGTATGTCAGTCAGACTGTGGTGTGTGAATTTATAGGACATAAAGAAACACTTTTTGTGATTGATATTCATAACACTTCCTGTTATGCTGCCTTCCAATGCTGATATGGTTTATACTGCCTTACAAGACTGTATCTGCTTAGTACTAGGTTTTGTCCTCAATGTTTCTGTGATAAAACATAAAAAGACCACAAAAAATAAAACTTTTTCCTACTACCTGTCCAGAGAGCAACCAGTTAGCTAACAACTACTTCAGTCAGTCTTATTCCTCTCTTAAAAGATCTCAAGAATAATAAGGAGATAAGGTGTTAGTTACTGAAATGAAAATTACTGGAGACCAGCAACATTTAAACAACTCAAAACCAGAGAGATTCTTTCCTAGGATAATGGTACAGCATATCTTCAATTAGCCTGATGGTTACTGGAAGTGTTTGGCCTGCAAGTGCCGCACACGCACAGGAGGTCAGGGGTAAGGGTTGTGGCCACTTCTGCCTGCTGAAGAGATTTTAGAGCAAGCCTCAGTGCAGAGCTGGATATAACCTTCTTAATCATATGAATATCTAGTTTTGTTTCTATATTTATATTAAAGACAGAATTCTGTATTTACATTAAATACAGAATTATATTGGATACTCTTTACATGTGTAGGGAATTTTACTTAAGACAGTTGGCATACATTGTAAAGTTATAACTCTATATGGTGTATAGACTATATAAACATTTTTACTACCTTCTAAGACATAATGACTACTTTTTAACCTTTTACAGTCTTCCCCCTGTTCTAACTCTGGAAGTATTCCTATCCACAGCAGTTTAAAGAGTGGATGCAAAAAGGTCTTTGAAGTCTAAGCATGATATCTCTTATACCCTCATAATATTATATTCTTAAGTTTCTCTTACATTCTCTTTAAATATTTATTTGTATAAAAATAGAAAAATATGTTAAATGTGTGCTTCAAGTGTAATGAAAACATTATTATGCGTGAGACGAAAATTAATTTACTTTCGATCACAAGGCCACATTTCCTCCTTTCTGAGACATGAGCAGTTGATGGACTGACAACAAACCAAGTACGAACTTCAGGCTCTGAGATAGTTAGCAACCAGTGGAATATAAAAAAGAACAGCTTATTAAACCATCCTTCAACTCTAAGTGGCAATGTTTGCCTTCAGCCAGTGCTGCAAATGACTTATACTTTGATCTCAGCTGAGATGCACCAGGTTTACTGATCAGCAGTTACGCCAGTGAAGTTCTAGGAAGCTACCTCTTCACAGACTTCCATCTATTAGCCACTGCCTCCAAGCCACAGTGTGGTTATTGGCCTTGTGAGAGCCTCAGTCTGGTGCTAGAGAGATTAATTTCAGCAAAGCACAGCGAAGTTTAACTTCACACTGGAATGGAGCAGGAACTCTCACCCAGTCACTGACAGTGTCTCAGTTGCTGGACTCATGTAATCAAATATTTGTGACATCAAGCAATATCTGACTGAAGTGTGTTTTGGAAAAGAATTATCTTGAGTTTCATGGGCAAGCATGCAGCTGACCTCAGACAACGCTGCTCAGACAACGAGCGCCCACGATGGATGCTCAGAGCACACTGTGTTTCTGTGGTTGGCATTGTTCAGCACAAATTACTGCTCAGTAAAACATTACTAAGTGTATTCTTTAGCTTGAATATGTATAACAAAGCTCAAAGAATTAGTTGAGCGAGGAGAAAATGTGTGCAAACATGCAACCAGATAATTGAAAGACAGAGTTCTCTGTTCTGGCTCAAAGAAGTGTTGAAGGCACAAGGAACAGCAGCAGCTACTTTCCCTCACTCTAATTCTTCATATAAGACTAAGTAAAATGTCTTCCTTCACAGTTTGTTTTTTGTTTCAGCAAAACAATTCCTACTGGTCAATTCAGAATGCAGAAAAGGGAATTTTTTAGGGAACAGGAGCTGCATCCATGCAGTGAGAGCTTGACAGCTAACCTGCTTGTAAGCAAGAGTGAGCCCGAGAAAAGGGAACCTTTTAGCAGTCCCACCATTTTCTCTGGTTGGGTCAGTTCCAGGTCTGTGCTACCAGCCTTGCGCATTGTCCACAAAGCTGGCAACGATTGTGAATCGTGAGGAGAAGAAAGACAAACAAACAAAACAACATTTCCTTCCCCTCTCCAGCCCCCAATCTCCTTCACATGAACCCTGTCAGTCATTGCAAATTATTTAATTATCTGTTTCTGAGAGGCCACCTTGTTTTATTCAAATTAAGTTACCTGGTCCACAGGTATTTTACTGGAAATTGCTGGAGCCCTCTTGGGTCTGGTATTTCAATACCTGCCTATCTCTAGCTAATAATGCTTTCTGGCAAGTTTAAATTTCATTAGAGATATCACTGTAGTACATGCTGAATGAACACTACCAAAAAGTAGCACAAGAGTGCAAGAAGTCATTAAATTATTACTCCCAAAGTCTCACGATGATTATTGTTAATAGGGCAATCAAATCCTGCTGTATTGTTCCCTAACTACATGCCTGCTTAGTGGGTAGCATACATTTTCATTAAATAAAGAGTTATGGTTAGAAGAAGAATGTAATCAACATTAATGACCTGAAGAGTAATTGAAAATACAGTCTCAGTCACTACCCCACCCAGCTATTAAAAAGGACAATCGTTAAAAAAATTCTAAACTAATTCCATTTTGTCTCTCTGCATGTTTGCAGACTATCATTCACATTGTCCCCACACTGTTATCTCTCTTTTTCTGGTCAAATTAATTTACTGTAATTAGAATAAAATACATTGTATGTGAAAATAAAATTTTGGCATTGGCTACGTCTGATAACAAGTACTGCAAGGAAAAGCATTATACATTCAACATACATTCATTATGCATTACATTTGTGCAAAGTAAATCACTCTGGGTGAAACTGACTTAGCCTCAGTGTACAATAATTACATTTCCTACCACCACACCAGTGTTTAACAATCCCTTAAAAGAGGCCAAAAATGGGTAGTAGTTTATGTTTAAACAAAAAAATCTGAGCTGAACAACCACATTTTCCTTAAGCTCACAATATACAGCATTCCTTTCTGGGACTGCATACATTTGTCTTTGTTTCTCTTTGGGTTTTTTTTTTTT
>VZTD01000305.1:1327055-1361486 GCA_013397725.1 Rhagologus leucostigma
ACCCGCTCCCTCCCTCGCCCCTCTCCCGGCTTCTCCCCCTCCCCGTGCGCCCCCAGCCTCCCGCTCGGGTAGCGCTATCCAGCGCTGAAGAGCCGCACGGCTGTTAACCCTTCCTGCCCTTCCCCCGTCAGCCTCTTCCCGCCCTCCTTCGCCCTCCGCGCTTCTTCCTCCACCTACCCCCCACCCCGCCGCCGCCGCCGGTCGCTCGCCGACCGCCGCAGCTGCCCCCCGACTCGCCGTCACCTCCGCGCTCGCCCGCCGCAAACGTGCCCGCGAAAGTGCGAGTGCAGCCGCAGCAGCTGCGTGTGCGCTGCAACAACATCCCGGGGAAACGTGCGGGCTCCAGCCGTGCCCCCCCGGCGGGGGGCGGCGGGATGGGGGGGTGTCCGCGCCTCGCTGCGCCGCCGCCGGGAGTGCGTGTCTGTGTGTGAGGCATCAAATGTGCACGTAGGGTAATCGGATGAGCCGGGGGTTCAGCGGCGGATCCCTTCGCCATCCTGCTCCAGGCGGCTCATCCTGCAGCTAGTTTCCAGACTGGATGTATTCCCCTCTCCCTCCTCCCCGCCACCGCTCTCCCTCGTTCCCGTTATCCGGCCAAGTCGGATGGAGCGGCCGCCGCGCAGGGAAGCCCCGCGACGCGCTGCGAGGTGACCGCCCGCCGCGGCTGCCTGCGGGGGAGCTTCCCCCAGCCCTCTCCCGCTCCAGCGGGAGCCGAGCCGGCAGCCAAGCCCGCTGAGCTGCGCTGCCGCCGGGAGTTTGCCCACTCGCTCCCTGAGCGGCGGCGGGATGGCGGCGAGGCTCCCCGGCCGCCCCGCCCGGTGGGGACCCCACGGTGGGAGGTGGCGGTCGAGGGGGGGCAGCCCCGGCCCCGCGGCCCGACGGGTGCGGAGGGGGCCGGGGAGCCACCGCGNGCGGAGGGGGCCGTGGAGCCACCGCGCTGCAACTCGCTGGCGGTCCCCGGTCCTCCGGGAGGATGCGAGGGGTCGGCGGGGCATCTCCCTGCCCTTCCCTCGCTCGGCGTGCGGGGTGTTTCGGTGTGGGAGGGAGAAGCGAAGAGTCGATTAAAACTAAGTGGCCTTGTAAGATTTTTTTTTCCCCCTTTCCTTTTCTTTTTTTTTTTCCCCCGCTCGCCTCCGTTGTGCCATTTCACGTCAAGTTTAATATATTTCGCGTTTCACATGGCTGCGTCATGTGTCGGGCGATCTCTCCGAAGAGAGCCGCGACTGGCAGCCCGGAGCGGGGGCACGGGCAGCCGCCCGGCTTCCCGAAACGCGGGAGCCTCACCCCTCCGACACCCCAATCGTCCAGACCCCCCCCGAGTGCCCCCGCTCCACCTCCACCTCCACTTCCGCGGGGAAGTTACCGGCCGAGGACGCGAGAAGGAAGGGAGTGCGCTGGGCAACGGGTCCGTCGGGCGGATTATTTGTATTCTTTCCCGATGTTTATGGGTTGCCCGGTACGTCACCGCACAAGGAGCTGCTGTGTTGGTGCTATACAGGATTATTTATTGGGGCATGTGCGGCGCGCTGCACCTGGGGGCTGGCTCCTCTCTGCCTTTTACATTTCCCTGTGAATTGTCAATTCATTGCCCTGCAACGGAGCTGGGGGTGGGAAGGCACTGGACTGACTTTCTGTCACCAATGAAATCCGGGCTGCTGCTGGAGGAGGAGGATTTGATCTTTCCTAAGATGCAATCAGCCGCATTCAGCGCGGCGCAGTTTTGAGAGTAAACCAGTGATTAAAAACAGTGATGTCTTTCACTGCAGTTTAGGGAGCGTGCCAGGCAGAGTGTAACTCTGTGAACTGCATCAGGTAAAAAACGTGTTGCAAGAAGTGGGGTGTAGTACAAATCTGACTGTGACTGTGTGAAAATAACCAGATTGGGCCTGTCCTTGCAGATGGGGAAAAGCGATGCTTAACACATTACCCAGCTTGCCCTCTGCGTGTGCAAAACATCTCCCCTCTCTTCAGTTTCTCACACAATTATTTTTTCAGCTCCTGATTAAAACTTCAATCAAAAATACTTAGGCTCTCTGTGTACTGCACTTCAGCAGAATGTTCTTTCAAGGAGATATAAAGAATCTGTAACACTCAGGCAGAAGTGAGAGGAAGTAATTTCTCCGAACCTTGTTTCCTAAGGTAAAGGAGAATGGAGAGATAATATATTCTTTAAGGCTGTCCTCAGTGGCAACTGTATCCAACAGAATATCACATTCTTTCAGTCCACCTTAAAGTGCAACTTCATAAATGTTGTTTTCTTAGTTTCTGCCATTTATTTTGACAGAAGTAGCAGACACAGTTACCATTAGACACATTTCTTGTTGATAGCTTAATAGCTGCGTTTAAAAGTAGTTTTTCCTGTTGGCTTGATTTACTTCCCCAAACTGTATTGTGATGAGACTCAGTGGATTTATTAGATTACTCCAATTTTCTGTTTGTGGGCCATGGGACATGCACATTTTTCTGTCAGCTCTGTATGTGAATAAGTTCTGTGTCCTGACGATTTGAAGCACTTCTGAACTGTAATTACCAATAATTTCTGTTGGTGAAACTGAAGCTAATTAAAACAAGGGGACAAAGAGTCAACCTGACATGTGTCCTGTATGGAAGTGTGCCTTTCTGGCAAGATCTGTGGAGAGACTTGCTTAAGGAATCTGTCCTGAGTATTGATGAAGCATCAGCTGAGGGAAGAGGACATAGAATAATGCTTCTCAGCTTGTGCATGGAATAGCACTAGCAGCAAGCAGTCCCTTCAGAAAGGAGGCAGACAAGAAGTAAAAGAGCCCAGTGTCAACCTCTTGCTGTGAAAGGGGAGCGATGGAGGTGGGAGAGGGAGTAATAACGCGTTGAGCTGGGAAGCAGTTTGTCAGCTGAGTTCCGGCACGGTATTCGTCTGCTCTGCCCTCTCCAACATTTGCTGTGAAAATAGTGGGATCTCTGGCTGCTGCTGTTCTTAACTTGTGCGCTGTAATGAGCCTGGAGTACTTAAATGGTGTCCCAGGGGTTTAACCAGTTATTTATGTTTACAGCCGGCCTTGCTTTTTTTTTTTTTTTTTTCCATTCTGATTGTTTTTTGACTTCATGAATGTGGTCTTACTTCGACAAAATTTAACAGTTGTAGGGGGGCATGTTTTTGGAATAACTCAAGTGCTTCATCTGAGCTGTTTTTATGCAACCTGACGAGTAAGCTCGTTATTGCCAAGAGTCACCACGTGAGAAACTGTAACAATAAAAGTAGTCCTGCTGGATTCATAGGATACAGATACAGGTTGGGATTATCCTGGAATTGTAGCTGCTGTAGCCCCCTGCTGTGTGATAATGCAAATGGCATCTAATGCCTTAATGTGCTCGGCTCCGAGAAGGCACTGGATTGTGCCATGTGTGGGAGCAAATGATCCAATTCCAAGGTTTGCCAACACTGGGCAAATCTTCTCAGTGCGGTTGCTTCAGACACTTCAAATGCTTGCAACCTGTCTACTAATGAAAATAATGGAGGGACTCTTAATTTGTCAGAAACTGTGGTCACTGATGCAACAAATCAGCCAAGACAGGTAATTGCTTGCGGGTGAAACTCCTTTCATTAGCCCAGCTCTGTTACAAGCAGAATTAAAAAAAGCCCTGTAAACAAACCTGGACAAACATGGATATAACTACTTATGAGATCATCTAAGCTGATTTAAGATGAAGTTGTTACACATTACTCAGTATCTTGTGTATCTAGACTTCGTTTTGAATTTTCAGTTGGATTTCTGTTAGCAAAACCTTGGCAACCCAATGCTGCCTGCACAGGGGTTGTCTTGACAGCTACGTGTTCATATGCTAATACTGTGTACAGAGAGTCAAATGCATGTAGTTTTAATTCTGTAAGTTCTGTTTAGGGCATAAACAATTACGGAATCAAAGCAGTTGTAATACAGTCTCTATGTGAAATATTTTAGACGCAAGTTGAAACAAAATTTTTCACTCTACTTGATGGCATCTGTCTTTATATGACTTCCATCAATCTCACCAAGGCTTGGTAGGCTTATTAGCTGCTTAGTTCTCAGGCTAGTTCATATTTTATGAATTATTTTGCTTGACTTCTTCATGCATTTTTATTGATAGTCATCCTATAGCAGTTCAGGTTTAGAACGTGAAGTAACTGAACAATCCAAATTCCCACTGATGATGCCACACAGCTTCCCTGGGGAGTACATGAATAGGGATTACTCACTCAAATATTCATCACTCTTGCACTCAAAGTATTTATCAAGTTTCTACCATCAAATCAACAGTAAACAGTTTTGAAGTTTTTCACCAAAGAAGTAACTCCATGGAAATGCTGATCAACAGAAGCACCTCTGTTGAAACAAATACATTTTTCTTGTCTACTTTCCTGTTAGTGTAGTTCTTCTTCTTATTTTTTAAAATTTTATTTCAGAAATGTAGAACAGTGAATGTCCCTCTGCTTTTAAATTTACTTGGCAGTTGCAATTCCATGATAATGTACTGTAAATGTCTTTAAGTTATAGTTTATTATTATAGAAGCCTTAGTTCTCACAATTAGCTTTCTCATCTCTCTGGCCTGATCCTACTATGGACAAAATGTGTTGAATGGGATTACTCTTACTCTTTCCACCGAAGAATTATTCTCCTAATAGGAGTTATTCTCTTAATATTGCTATGTAAATTGAAGCTTGGATTTTGACTCTTTTTTTTTTCCTTTTTCTCTTCTTGTGCATTACAAATGTTGATTAAGTAACTGGTAACAGCAGTTATGTATGGACACGGACAGCAGGTGCTTGCCAAAAGAACAGCAGTATAACCAACCAGAGTGTGGCTGACAGTCACTCACTCTCCATCTAACGCTTAAAAATTTAGAAATAGGAGATGTTGTCATTGTCCTGTTTATGCCTTCTCCAAGAGAAAGAAGGATTACTTCAATTTTGTTTTAATTGAGTTGAACAGCAGGCAGAAACTTTCAAGTTAGGCCCTCTCAAAACAATTCAGGGTCTTCTGTAGACAGAATGCCGCTGACACGCTTTTTAAAATATACATCCTAAAACAAATGCAGAATGCTGAAACTATTAGACACAGTTTAGTATGTGTATCCCCTGGGATTGCATCGATATTAAGTATGATCTTAATGAGCATATCCCTTCTTCCCAAGGAGTTTTTGAGGTGTGTTTGAAAGTAAGAAAGGCAAATATCACATTCCAGTGGCAAGGAATAAATTGTAAAATCATGATTTCTCTCAGGAATTTGCCCTTGAACAATTATCTTTCTACATAATGAAAACATTTTGGAAAGAACTGAGTATTTTCAAAAATTAACGTGGGTGTCTTTGCAAGGGTTCTTAATGTTGTGGGTTTTTTCTCTCTCCTCTTTTTTTTCCCCTTTTTTTTTCCCTCTGAACATGTTTCAGGATCTTTTCCCTTCATTTTATATATGAAAATTAAAGACAAAGCCCGAATGCTTGAAGTTTCTCTTATGTTAATGCATACTAAGCTCAGGATGGGTGCTTTAATTATCAGTGCATAAGACACTATCGTAATAGCATCCTAAGGGGGTTGAAAGGAGAGAACATTTATTTCAGTGATAGAACACTGGGGGCTGTGCAACTGCTCTTCCAGTGCTCTCTTTTAATGCTGGAGTTTGGTGTGTAGGACTTTTAAGCATGTGGAACTTGGAACAGGCACAGAGGATTTAGTGAACAGTGTAGGTGGTTAATTTTGTTTGGTTTCCTTTCACAATGTCTGCCTGCCTATTGTCCCATCTCCTTTACCTTTAATCTGTAAAAGTGAAAAAAAAGTCATACTTGCATCCCTTGCTATCCTTTTATTTGCAAAATAGACATCTTGGGACCTCTGTAAGTCTTACTTAGGAGTGCTTTTGCTGTCTTGACAAGTTTGGGATTTTTGAGGGAAAGACGGTTTCTTCCCAACAGTGACTTGAGTTGTGTTTACTGCTTTCTAGTTTAATCAAATGGCTCTTAGAGAGTGTGAGTGGTTGTATAACTTTCACATTTTGAGTAGCAGCAAATCAATTTTAATATAGTTTTGCATTGCTATAAATTCATGCATTTCTTTTTGTTTTCTATTTTGTAATACTCAGTGTAGATTTATCCTTTTTTTCTTACATAGCTGATAAAGATTATTAACTGTCCATAAGCAGCTGCTCTTTAGTTTCAGAAAAATAATTATAGTGTGTGTTCCTCAATTCAAGCCTCTAAAGTTCTTTCAGAGCCGAAAACTTTGCTGTATAAATTTTGTTCCTGTGGAGATACATTCCTGAACTACTCTACTGCCTTTTCTTTCTTCTGTGAATGGAGTTGGCAAGGTTTACGTTTTTTGTAAAACAGCGTGTATCATCATGTATCCAGTATGGTGGCTGTTTAAATAGCTTTGATATCCCCTCTATCATCATCTTTGTGTAAACAGTTTGTTGACTATCTGTCATTTTCTTTGCTGGATGGGAAGGATAGTGCAGGAGAGACTTTCTGTTTTCTTATGTTAAAAATATCCTGGTGATATTTTAAACCTCTTATATGCCACAGTATTAATCAAACAATGGTTCTAATCATGGTAATTCAATTACTAAACCTTGGGTGAAGGAACCAGAGTCTGCTGCTACATGCAAAAATAATCTGTGACCGCGTATGAAGATGCAATTACACCTTTCTGGATATCATCAATATGGGATGCATTGCATTATTGCTGCTTCTTCTGGCAGAAGCTGAATAGGCAGTACAGCTGTACAGACCCATTAGAATCTTAAAACTCTGTTTTTTCCAAAGTTCAGCACTGGAGATTCAAGAACTGCCACTGACTGACAGCTCTGAAGAGAGTAAGACCAAATTACTTCACAGCAGCAGTTGTAGCAGGCACAGGCACTTTGGTATTTTCTGTCTGTTCCGATATTTATCCCAAACTGACCTACATCTGCTGGATTAGCAGTGTAACTTGACCTGCTTTTATTCCTGCTATGCTATAAGGCAGGAAGGCTGCTCTGGTTAGTCCCTAACCAGGGGAAAAGCTGCACTAGTTGAAGCAGAAGCAATCAAATTTCTTTTAATTAAAAGATTGTAAAAAGCATGTTCTAGCATCAAGCTAATTTTATGTTTATCCTTTTTAAAGTATTTTTTTTTCCCCTGAGTGTTAATATGTTTTTATATGTGAGGTTTAAATCTTGACATGCTAGTTGGTGCTTTATTGTGGTACACTGGAGAACAGTGAAGAATTCTCCATTGATTTGCACAGTTTATACAGAGAAAGGAAGACTTCATTTGATAAATGGAAACACTTATTTACACTCTTGAATTTCTTTCAACGGAATGAGATTTTTTTATGTCTTCAAATACACAAAAACGTTGAACTGCAGCCATTTGCAAATTGGAGAATAAGTGCAGTGACTAGAAATAGTACTCACTAAAGTGATTACTAATCAAGAATTAACAAAGTATCCCAAATCTGTGACAGGTCATAAAATGGCATAATATACTGAAGTATTCCATTTATATGAATTCTTTTGTTAACATCTAAGATAATAGAAGTGAGAATGAAAGAACTTCTAGTCTTTGGGGGAAACCTTAAACTAACATGCCAATTCTTACGTGACATGTGAAGTATCTTCTTGGCATTGCAGTTTTCTCTTAACTTTACAATTTTTTAACTTTTCCATTGCAGGTTTCTAATGATGTTATTGATGTTTCCAGGCTTGTATCATGTAGCTTTGTAACCCTATGAAAAATAGGTGAGATTTGGAGTGATATGGAGGAAGATAAAAGTGCCATCTTGTTCAGTGATGATTGTGGTTAATTACAAATTATATCTGAGCAGTCCAAAAAATTGTATCTGTGCAGATGAAAAATTAAATCTGTGCAGTAAAATTTTATTGTAAATTAAAACCAATTGTAGCAAAATTGGCAACGCCAAACATGGAGGAGCTTTTCAGAACTTAAATATCAGATCAGACAATTGATAGGACATTGTATATTAAAAAAGTGTGTCTCATCTTTTGGTATAAAACCAAATTAGCAGTGAATAGCTTTATAGACTGTGTTTTCTCCAAAGGCTGGAGTCCTCAGTCTAACATGTCTTCTGGCATATCTTGGCTGCTGCTTATATAAACACAGTCAGGATGGTGTGGTTTTGAACACAGGCAGGGTATAAGTAATTCAGGTATGGCTTGGAACCTTGACTATTTGCCCATCTTCTTCAAAACTATTTGCCATTCTTCTTATTATATGGATTTTTTTGTCAAGTATGTGGCATATCTCTCCTCAGTAAATGTAAAGTTTGTGGTTTACAAACTGCTGGTTAATGCTTCTTTTTGGTATGTAAAATACGAAATTCATACCATTCTTAGACTGAATAAATCTCATTCACTTCTTAAAGAATGATCCAAAGCTCCCATAATTTCAGTACTTTCCCCAGAAAATAAGCTTGAGTTTTAGAATTTGACCAGAATAAAATTAAAATGTTTTCAGCTTCCTAAGTCATCTTTGTTTTGCGAATTGTAAATCATTACTGCTTTGCTGCATTCTGAATGGTGAATTTGGGAGCCACTGGGAAAGCATATAATCAATAGAAATATATGGGCCATTTGTTTTTATTTATGATAGATAAAAGACCTCAATGGCTTGTAGACTTATTTATGGGACTTTCATATATGCTTAACACATAAGATTAATGTAATTTCAAAATAGCTTGGAATATAACATTGGTTTAAGTGACTAGGCTTTTATATATTTTGTGGAAGCAATATCTGGGGGGAGGAGAAGTGTTCTTGAAAATAATGTGATTGCAGAATTTCCCAAGCTGTCTTTGGGTTTTGAGAAAAAGAGTTATGCCAGATTTTGTACAGATTTGCTTTTGTCTTTTGGAAAAAGAAGTGATGTCTCTGTTCTACGAAAGGAAAACTTTTTCCTGATCTGATGCAAACCAGAATAACAGGAAATCTTGATAAAGAAGGCAGTTGAACATGTGCTATATAAAGGAGATATATATATATATAGAGAGAGAGAGAGATATATATCCTTTAATATATTCTCCATTTCTGTGATAATTAAAGTCTATTCTTCATTTACTGGGATATCCGTACCACAGGATTTGGAAGTGCAGATGCACTTAATGTTCATTAGACTTTGTCTGTTGCAAGCTGAAATATACCATAAATCCCATCAGGAAAACAGAAACTACTAGTCTTTATCATTTCAAGTAAACAAATGAAAATTTTTTTATTTAATGTATTAATATCATAGGCTTTTTTTTTTCTTTAATTGGTCATTAACAACTCTTATCATTTGAACTTTTTTCCAAAAAGTAAATATCTTCAGAAGGAAATTTCAAAATAGGTGACTGGCTGGTCACAGATAAATGCAGAGTAATCTCCCTCTAGGCCTTGTCTGCCCAGGATGCCTGTCAAGAAAAACAAACATTTTTTTTCTTCTGCTTGCTGCTTCAAGGCTTATGGTGGGGAAACAGCAGTAGACCTGCTCTGTATGCATGAGGGATTTGCTTTCTTAAGATTGTGAGGATAAAGGCCTCAAATTTGGATCCTGTCTAATCTGTTTACATTGATGTGTCAATTCTGCAAGGAGCGAGCTACGCCAGGACAGCGCCTAAGTGGCCTTCATGGATGATAAGTAGGGATGTGGATGGATGGTGGACAGGGCATGTGGACAACTCATTTTCTCTAGGAATAAAACATCCTTTCTGGAGTTACCACAGAAGCCTTTGCTGTGGAAGACCAAGACATCTGTGAAGATTAGGCTGGAACAAACCCCTGTATGACTGCAGGTTTGCAGGATGCAGTGGGACTTTTCACCTTTCTCCTGCTGTGACTTTCCACCTCTTCCTCTCTGCAGGAAAAGGAATGAAACAAGCCAAGATTTTTAGAAGTGCATTCTGTAGAAGCTGCGAGAGGACATCCTTCTTCCTACTTTGAGGAGAAAATACCTGAGAGGGATGTGATAATAGGCTTAGAATTATTTTTTCCCCCTTTTTTTGGGGGGGGGTTTGTTTTGTTTCATTTTTAATTATTAGTGTTTTCTTCCCACTACTTCTCTGCCTTCCTCAAATGTGCACTGATAGAGGTGAGGAGAGTCAGCAGGAGTCAGTCCCTGGCACTGGAGCCTGCCTCCTGCCAGGGACACCAGTTTCAAATGCTTTTTACAGGGGTAGTCATAAGGCTCCAGTCTCTTTCGTCCATTCACCTGATTTTTTGCGTCAGTAAACCATGGAAGACTTCCTACAGGCATAAGCAGAACAGGGCAAATTTGAGAGCTGAAAATACTTCAAAAGTCACCATAGGAAAACCAGGAATTGAGATGAATTTCTGCAGACTGTTACAAATGTACTACATGAGAGCATTTCAGCGTAGCTCCATTTCATTTTCCTCATTCTGAGTTAAGATAAATCAATTGTTTGATTTGAACATTTCATTCAAATGCAGCTAAAGCACTTTGTAGGTGCAGTTAACTCCCATTTTCTCTATGATGTTACAAGACTTGCCATCTTACTGTAGGATGCAGTACTACCCAGAATACTCGAAGTATCAATGTCACTTGTGCTGTATTTCAATTAAGAGGCTTACAGAGAAGATCCAGTGAAATGTGTATTAGTATGAGAAATTGGAGTTCACTTATGAATATCAATGTCAAAACAGAGGATGACTGCAGAAATACAGTTCCACTGCTATTGTGTCCTCTTGATCTGAGTGAGAATTTAGGAAATCTAGGATGTCTAGAAAAATGGAATAACTGCTCTGCATACGTAGCAATGTGCTTATCAAATTTAAACCCTGGCAGCCACGCTGCTACAACTTGGGTGAGATGTTTGCATGGTAGGAGGAGGCAGCTTCTTAGGTGCTGCTCTTGCCTCCTGGTAAACTTCTGGATTGTCCCAATACACACCACTCTTTCTCTACGAGAGGAATTCTTCACATGAAAACCTTCAGTCCAGCTAACACCTTAAATATCTACCCCATTTCTGAAAGGCTTCTGCTGCTTGCAGAATAGAAAAGTGGCTGTGAAACAACTGGCAACAAGTTTTTTAAACACGTTACTGAGGCCCTGGGGATGTCTGTATCATGAATATATTTTTTGTATCTGGAACACGTATTCACACTGTAAAGTGTCAGGCTGTTGTACAGGGGAATCAATACAAATATGGTGTTTTGCTTAAATTAGGGAAATATTCCCACCAGTAATATTAGAAATGGATGAGCAATCCATTCAGGGTTTCTGGTGCTTCAGAGCAAGATTTGTATTATTGCAAGTCTCTGCCATTCTTGCATGTGCAAGTTGTTTTGTTTTTTTTTTCACAGTGTACACTTGTAAAGCATCTACATCAGATGCTTTAATAACTCCTGACAAACTTGTTAGTATTGTTTCCTGTGGCAGTGTGACAGATTTTATTGCAGAATACACATGCATATGTGAATTTAGATTACAAAAATAAATCAATGGATGATGATATTTGAAAACTTTTAAATAGAGAACTAGGTGGTGCTGTTCTTTCATCTTTGTTGCTTAGCTGAATTCTTAAGTATGGACTGAGAACACCAGGCTACTACTTTTCAAAAATGAATTTAGCTGTCTTAAATGTTAGAAGAAGTTATTGTTTCAGATTTCGTTAAGAATGCTGCTTTAACAGCTAATAATTGCACAATACAACACTTTACACTTAAGGAAAAAGAACTTTTGCATTGAACAAATGGTGTAGTTTTATTCAGCATACTTCTTTTTATTTTCAGTTTGAATGACTTCAGAGTTAATTCAAATAACTTTTTAGACTCTATGCTTGGTGTTACATTTAGGATTATTTGGTCTGATCAGTTTAGCTTGTTTAGATGTGTGAACCTTTTTAATCCTTTTCCATTGTTGGTTTCTTAAACACTTTGGGACTAATTTGCTAACAGCACAATGAGATCATCAATAATAACTGGAAGAAATTTGTTGTAATTCTGTACTAGCAGTATATAAACCACAATTAATTAAACAAGAAAACCAATTTATTAAGTTTTATTCCATTTACAAAAAATATAAATTTTTAATCACTGTCTTGTCTCAATGCCATTAATGCTGCAATAGGAAATAGTGAAGCTAGATTATAATGAACTGCCTAGGATCGAGATAGATTTGTTTTATTAGTGTTCAATGTTGCAGCAGAATAATAAATGTCTAATTAGAATCCAACTCCAGTATGTAGCACTTCTGTAGAAAGTGCCTCCATTGACCACTGCTTAAACTAAAATGTTGAAAGAACAGATGGAAGATAAAGAAATGAGGGGAAACTGTACTTCTCCACTGAAAAAGAAATTAAAATGTGCTCTAGCTAGGTCACAGTAATAAATGTGTTTGCTCTAAGTATATAATTACTTATTCAAAAAATAAACTGCAGCTGTTAATGGAGGAGTGTGAAAACACTTTTTCATGGAATTTATTTCTCCTATTCCTTCTGAAGTGCTGCAATATAGAGTGGAATCTGAAGCAGAAAGTTGGAGTTGTACTTTATGCTTAATAATGATCAATCAAAAAATGCTTTTACTTGACTCAAATTAGAGATTTAGTCAAATATCCAGATAATACCCATACAATTGCAAATTCATATCTACCAATGTTAAAAGCAATAATTCATTTTATGTTGATTTTTGTGAGGTTTCAGTGTCACAGTAGTTATTCCAATGTTTGAAAAGCACCGAAAGGTGTTTCGATTTCTTTTTGAAAACTGGAAAGAATCCCAAAACAACTCAAATTCACAAAGAATTTAAAAAAATCCCTTTTCATTCCTGACAAGCAAATATTCTTAGCTCTGAAGCAGGAGTCACATTTTATTATGCTCTGTATGCTAATCGACTTTGTACAGTGTTTTTGGTTTGCACCATTAAAAACTATTAATAAAAACTCACTGCCAGAGTTAATACAGTGCTTAGCACTTGCTTATTCCAGAATTGCATCTCAGAGATAGTGGTTCAATTTGCATGGGTTTGCAGACTTTTACTTTTAAAAGGGGTGTGTTAATAGATTAAGTGTTCCTAACTGTAATTGGGTACAAGTGCGCAGAAGATTTCTGAATGCATATTATAAATTGAAAATTATCAAACCAGCTACCTTCAGAAGTTTCTACTTTCTCCCACAGCCTATAGTTTGTCCTGTGGATTAACACAATGAATTAACACTCATGAATATTGGAAGCACTGAATTTTTGCAGTATTTTCCTCTTTTTCTCAGAAAGTGTTGGACCCCTGAATCAACTCCTTCTGTGTGCAAGTGTCCTCCTAAAGAAACATTTGGCTGGAAGGAGAGAGAATTTCTTTCAAGTAGTTACTTCTTTTCAAGTCTTGTGATTCAGAACCACTAAAATTGATCATTTGTGTACTGTGTTGGAGGTGGGCTGTCAATAAATAAATGAAGGACCACTTAACAAGTCTTTCTGCACCAGCCCACTCCTTTCAAAGCAGCTAAGCATGAACATGTGAAGGATTGAGGTGTTAGAGCCAGAGCTGCTGTTGTTTTACTGATTTTTCTAAGTTACAGATGCTATTTAAGAATCTAATTTAAGCCCGTTACACTGAAAATGTCCTGTGATTTCCACAACATTCTGCAACATTCCAAAATAATTTTTAGAAAATGGATGCTGCTTGATCGTCACATCTGAGGAAGAGAGAGGGTTATTATTATTTCAAAACAGAGGAAATATGATAAAAATGGTCTTTATATCTTTTGTTCTGCTTAGGTTCTGGGAAATACAATGATTCAAAAAGCATGAAAGGTGTCCTTGCCCATGGCAGGGAGGTTGGAAAAAGATGATCTTTCAAGTCCCTTCCAACCCAGGCCATTCTCTGATTCTGTGATTCTGTGATCACTAAAGCTTAGATTTGCTTTCTAAATACATTAAAAATAATACTAAGTTCTTTTTTTTTATTTTCCCCCCTCTTGAGTATTTCCAGCATGGGGAGAGATCTGAATAAGGTACTGAGTTTTAGGTAACTTCTGTTTGAAATCATTTAGATTAGCACTGTAGGTTTTTTCCCTTGGCTTGCATTGCAATGAATAATTTATACATGAAGTGCAAGATGACACCATATATAAGGTTACTTTTTTAATCCAAGAAAATGCCACAATGTGAAGGACCCATTAAATATTTTGCATTTCTCACCATTTGTGAGAAAATGATATTTTTTTCCAATGTTCTTTGATTTGCACTTTGTATTCCACTTTCAGGTTTTATTCTCTCTTAATCTGCTATTTCACCTATTCTTTCTCAACTGTCTAGGTTTTCACTTTTTTTGTTTTGGTTTTCCTTTTGTTCTTATGTCAGTGTGCTGGCATAAGATTTAATATTTTTAATTTGTTAAATCAGCTGGAGAATAATTCTGAATAAACATGAAATTGCTGTCTGTTCTAGGCCAAAACATGAGGAACCCATTGTCACTTGAAACTTCAGTGTTTTTTTTTTTTCTCTTTTGTTTGGATTTGAGTAAGGATAATGGAGATAACACTAAACATTACTGTCTGATTTAGTAAAAAAGACAACTCCACCCAACTTAACTTCCATTGTGTCTATGGAAGGGTTGTGAGAAGGGAGCAATAGAGAACTACCCTGTTATTCATAACAATATCTTAGCTTTTGCTGCTGCTGCACCACTTTAAGTTCTTAGATACTTTCTTTTGATTTTTTTTTTGTACTTTCCCTTTGTTTTCATTATTTTTCGGTTGCCACCATTACAGTAACTGTTTACTTTCAAATATAGTCAAAGCAAGACTCTTTAGTATAACTTCAGTGTAGGGTGTGACATTGGTTTGTTTCTTCAGCACAGCTTTAGACAACTCACGCTTCAGAGCTCAGACAAAAACTAAACAGACGTGTACATAGAGAGAACTTAACCTGAAGTCTTTCTTCCAAGTATGGAATTAAAAGGAAATAATTAATATTTAGAATAAACAGTGCTTACTCCTCTTTTTCCCTGATAATGGTATCTCAGAACCTTTGGATTTAACTTTTTAAAGTTAACACTAACTAAACTGAGCTCTAAGGCTCCTCAGGCTCATGACAGTGATACAATTTTTTTTGAGAGTTGTTTCATAGTCTTTATCATGATTAATTAATCTTGAAAACCCCTATCTGTGCAAAACATTGCAAACATAGCAGAATTAAATGGAAATTATGAGATAGGCAAAGAATTGTTTGTGTACCTCTGTCTGTATCAATACTGAAAATAAATGATCAAGAAGATAGGGCAATTAGTGCATGATATTTGATGAATCTAATTCAATTATTTAGCTGACTCTATGCAAATATTTCAAGTATGCAGGAAAGAAGTTTTTTGGGTTTTTTTTGCCAGCCACCCTTCACTGTCCCCACTTCCCTGAAGAATTTGAAGTGTGCATGAAACTTTCCTGGCAACACTTAAAAATACAAATAAAATTCTGAAGTCCAGTTCTTCTGCCATGAAACCGGTTATTTAAGCTGATTCAAAGGTGATTGTGTTTTTTCATCTCTGTGGGACTGTATAATTTGGAATTCTGTTTCTTGTCATTGTGAAACATGTAAGTAATTGGTATCAATGCTCAGATAATATCACAGTGATTTTTTTTGCTGTAACTTGTGTGTTCTCTATGATTTTTTGCAGTTGGAATTGTAGGCATGCTCATGTGTCTGCTCTGTACCTGCTTCTGAAAATTCAAAGGTGCAGTCACAGTATGTGAAAAGTCATTCAGCCCCACAAGTGTTGGCATTTTTCTCGACTTGCTGAGTGCATACGCTGTAAGTTTTAAGTAATTGCCGTGTAGAAACCTCGTACATATAACAGGACCATTTTATCTATGCTTATTTGTCAGCAGCTGCATCCCAGAATGGATTTGTTAAATAAGTACCACTATTCTGCAGTCTGCACTTGTACATGATTTTAAGTTGTCTGATGATCTCAGCAAATCAAAACCTCTTCCCGCACCCCACCAAATAGTCTTCTGAGATTCTGGAAGTACTAAAATTTGTTCAGAAAAGTGATATAATAAATGAGGCTTTTGGCCACCTAAAATGTTGGCTAAATTATTGACTATTGGTCCATTAAATGTTTTGTCTTGTTGCTGGGTCTGCTGGCAAGTATTTTTCAATATTTTCATTTTTGAGGCTTTCTCATGGCAAAATGCCAAGACGGACAAAGTATCAAGTAAAGCTGAGCTCTTCATTCTACACTAACCCTTTGAGTTGAGCCTTATTCTATAAAGTGTATCTTCTGAGCAGTTACAGTTCACCAGTTTATAGGAGAGTTAGGGGGCTGAAAGTGGAGTTCTCCAAACAAGTCCCTGAGCTGGAAACATCATGGGGCTGTGGCTGAGCTAATTAGCCCTGCGTAATTCATCTTCAATACACTGGTTTTCCTTACTCTTCTCTTTGCAAACACAACTGTTTAACTGTTTGTTAATATATGTCCCGTTCTTCTCAGTGAGAGTTTTTAGTATCATCTCATCCTATCACTGCACTCAACCAGATCTAGTCTTGGAGCAGAATGCTAACAATGCATGTTGAAATTCAGAGTTTTGAGTGAGATGTAGTCCAACTTAAAAATGCAACGTCCACTGTGGTCAGTGCGGAAATTCGCGTGCAGAAGTTTGGAAAAAAGTCAGGTTGCATTTTCTATTACTTAAGAGAAAATGCGTGGTGTATAGGTTGCATTTACTGAATATGTTTTAAATATATTTATATATAAACTTTTAAACTAAGTTTAACTCTCTATATACATATATTTATATTTCATCTCTTGATTTGCACTGCATTCAAAGCTAATAAATTAAATGTCCATGCATGAGTTGGCTTCTGGCAAGAAAGTTGCCCAAAACTAAAGACAACTTAAGTACAATAACTGAAGTGTTCTGAAAGTTAAAAATGAAAACATCTCCCCCCAAAACGTGTATTTTTGCTCTCTCTAAACAGAAGTCACATCAAAAATGTGTACTATTTGTTTTTTAAAGTGTTGATGTCAATGCAGCTGAGTTATGGAAGACCTGTTACTGGCTGGTTCAACAGAGTCAGAATTATGCTGTTCCAGGTCATCGTGGGTCGTCTGGTTAATGCTGGATGTGAAAGGCTGTGCTACATTCCATCCTTTGTCCTACTTTCATGAAACAGATGCTCTTCACTGAAGAGACATAATTAATTTCTATGAAATGGGTGGGTGTCCACTTGCCATTTCTTAAATGTAACCATTTTAGTAAGTTTTGGGTAAATTCTTTGTTGTTTGTAGCTGCAGGAGCTCATATTTTCAGGTTGTGAATTTCTTAGACTCCAAGACAAACTCAACAGATGGAAACACAAATGTCTAATACAAATACTTTCAGTGCTTTTAAGCTTTTTGCTTATTTTGCAAGCATTTGAGCTTATTAACCCTAAAAAAAGTAAATGAAATGGTAACAAATATAAGTGTTAATGCAACCTTCTCTTTTCACAAAAAGAACTGGAAATTTGCTACACTAGAAGGTCACTCGAAAGACCTCTAATTTCGCATTGAATGTGGTTTAATGAACATTTTCTTTCTTTTTTTAAGTTTTTTTTGTTAAGCAGTAATTCTCCTGTAAAAGATTGGGCTATTTACTAGCAAGAATAAAAGATAATGCATCTGAAAAATATGATAGTATGAATTTCATTATGCATGTGAAGTACATCCACTAAATTGTCAGTGGCAGATGTGTTGCTTTTATTATTGGCTTCCATAGGCTGCAGTGAGGGGAGCCGCCAAACCAGATCTTCTGTAGGCATCACCTTGCTGATCCTGGGGTTTCAAGGCTAATCTTGATCATCTACAGGCCTGAGTGTGAACGTTTCGGTGGGGGAAGCACCTAGGGAGGATTTGCAAGGCTGGGAGACACCAGTGTAGTCATGTGGAAGAGGCTTCAGATGGAAACCAGACGTGGATGGTTTTCTCTCCCCTGGGCAGCACAAAGTTGCATTCACGTGGCAGCGTAGGATATTATGGTGAGCAAGGAACTCGGGAAATGCAGAGGGTTCTGAAATGCTGGATAGAAAGGAGAGGGATAGGACTGATGTACGATAGTATGGCAGAAGGGAGAGAAACAGAACGTGTGATTTGAGGCATGAAGTGGGGGACTGCCTGCTGTAAGGTATAGGAAAAAACCATGATTTCAGATGGAAAAGTTATACAAAGATCCCTGCCACGTGTAGCTGGTTCAGCCTCACTACACAGTTTAGTCTAATCAAATTGCAAGTTAAAATGTATTCTAAATTCTTCACTAGAATTAAGAAATTCCATGTTTTGAACATGCTCCAGCTTCACATACTTTCTGTAATAAATGAATAAAATACTTCTTAGGGTGAAACATTAAACACCAATTTATGGCTATAAATTGATTTTTCTTAAAAAACATTGTGGAAATTTATATTACCTTATTTCTTCACCTTCTTTTTTTTCCTCTGTGGGATCTCTTTAAGAATGATATACTTGTTTCTGTGGTTGGTTCTTCCTGTGCCTGATTTCAGAAGAACAGCTTGAGTGACTTCCTCAATTCAGTTTGTGTATAGTGACAAGTATCTCACGCTTCTATTCCAAGTGCTGTGTACTTGACTAGCCTCAGTCCAGAGGGTGAAAATCCCTCTATGAACAGAGCCTATTCTAATAGTTTTCAGAATATATATCAGCACTATTCTGCTACTCTAAGCTGCCACATACTATAGTCCCTTTTATGAACCAAGAATTCATTTATAAATAAGATTAGGAAGTTATTGTTACTAATCCTTCCTTAACTTTAATGTCCACTGCTGCTGGATTACTCCGATTGTCATTTACAGGAACTGTGATATTCGGAGCTCACATTTTTGATATATTTGTTGTTTTTTTTCTTTTTTTGCTTTGCTTCCAAATCTTAAACCAGAAACTTAAAACAGGGAACTCTCTATAGCATGCTGAAGGAATGAATAGCTACCATTTCTCATTTCAGGCTGTTGTACTGGTCCAGTGTTCTAAGTTGTGAAGGTTTTTTTAGCTGCTAAATTGTGCTTTTTTCCCTACGCTGGTAGTTCTTCCCAAGTATATCATCAGTAAATTTAATTAGCACAGTCCTACCTATATGATAATTGTTGCTTATGGGAATGTTAAATGAATTTTGTCCAAAGATCAATCTGAGGCTCTCCAGAAATAAGAAAAACTAGTAGAGTTTGATTTCCATTTCATATATGAAATATTTGTTGTCTTAGGAAGATCTAAGAATATTTGATTCCTACCTTCTATTTGTGTTAAAAAATGATAGGTTGGCTTTTTTTTTTAATGTGTCCAACGTGGTATTTATCACAGTAAAAATATTTGTCTTCTGATACAGAACTTGAAATTTGCTTTACTTTTTAATCAAAATTCCATTCATGTTGCATTAAAAAAAAATTATACAGATGGAAATACTTTTCCTCCTTCAATCTTCTTTGTATATTCGTTGCAAGACCTTACTTGTTAACTGTCCTTTTCATCCTCCTTGTAAGCATTAATTTATTCTTGCTTTGTTTCGTTTTTATGATTACATTTTTTGTAATGTTTTCAACAGGTTTAGGTGAAAATTGATCAGAGAGGTCTCTTGATGTAGCTGTCTATTCATTAAAGTCAGAAGCTTCTCAATAGGTTTTTGGGTTTCTGCCCACGGATTCAGATTGTCTTTCCAGACAAACTCTTGTGAAAGTGCTGACTCCGAGTATTTGCTACATTTCACTGTAGATGCTTCAAGTATTCACTTTGTCCTTCTGAAATTATAGGTTTGTTTTTTTTTTTCTAGTTCATCAGAAATGTTTTCTAGTTGTGTAGTCCAAGGTTATATATTCTGGTCTCTGATTTATCTACTTGACAAAACCATTTGTGAGATAATATGAAGTCTAGCTGATGCTTTGTTGCAAAAAAACCCC
This sequence comes from Rhagologus leucostigma, assembly GCA_013397725.1. Lineage (NCBI taxonomy): Eukaryota > Metazoa > Chordata > Aves > Passeriformes > Rhagologus > Rhagologus leucostigma. Next base: position 1,346,939 of record VZTD01000305.1, read on the forward strand.
AAAAAACCACCAAACAAATCCCATCTCAATCAAGTTTCTGTATTCCCAATGCTGGTACTCAATATTCTTGAATGTATATCTGGAAAGTTGAAAATGTATTAATTTCTAGTGGTGTCTGCTGACAGAGCAAACCCACCAAGAAGTTAAAAGAGATTGAACTTGAAAAGGAAGCTTTCCTACGGATTTGCAAAGTTCTTCTGCAGGTTAAAATCACAAAAGACAGAAAACAGTTGGCATTTTATTTTTGCTCTTCAATTAATTATAAACATGTGCTTCTGCCTTTGAATAACATTTTTAAATATGACTTTTGCAGACCTGCAAGTTTTTTTTATGACTTCGGAATAGCATGTAAAGTTATTTCGCAGTAGAATAAAGAAATCACTGCTTAATATAATGTTAACCTTTTTGCTAAACTAAAGCTGTTAACCTGGGAACATTATTTTGGCATTGCATTCATTTAGCAAGACTTCATTGATTCTGAGTATAGTTTTGAAATGGATTCTTGAGGGTCTATAGTTGTTTTTGTAAAAAAAGTTAAGTTCTAAATTTATGAAAGCTTCTTATGACAGGAATTGCATTAATCTGGTGTGTATATGTGTGTGTGGTTAGGAATATGTGGTATATTGAATTACACTTTTTTTGTGTTCACTCTTCATAAAAAGGAAAATATATCTTTGCACCTCTTTACTCGTGGCAGTTTCACGTAATGTGACTGAGGCTGAAGTTATTTTGGCTTACACTTCTTCCCCTAAGGGTTCACAGCAGTTCATTAAGAGTAACTTTTAGAAAGCAGGTAGTGGACTTATATAACTCTGAAGTGCTTGTGTGTCTTTGTCTTCTGTAGCATACAGATATATTGTAGAAGTGTGTGTATGTATGTAAACTCAGAATATTTTGCCGGCATGTTATTGAACATTTAATTTAATGGGTATTCAGGAGCAATCTTCTGTTTCTCCTTTGCTTAGTCATGCTTCTAAAGTGCTTCCTCTGCAGAGCATATTACAGCAAATCTTTTGAAGTGTTTCATCAGAAGCTGCAAGTGCCTAAGACAAGTGAGACACCCGAATAGCTGCCTTATGAAATCTACTCATCATGTGGTATTCAGAGAGATTCGTGTTTGTCTACAAGTTAATTTAAAATTCAGTTCTTTCAGTAAGCACCAAGACAATGGCTAAAGATTTGTTTCCATCATAGTCAGTGAAGAAAGAAACCAGTGGGATCAGCTAACTGATCTATTTCCACTACTCTGTTTTCAATGATTCACTTTATTCTTGGAGCAGATGAGAAAACAATAGCTAAAAAAGGCTCAAAGTTGTCATTATTTGCTGTGTTTACCACAAAGAACATGTGCTAAAATCTTTCTAAACCCAGGTGCACATTTAAAAAGTCATTTAGCTTATTTAAATTATTAAACTGGGGATGGCAAATTAAAAGACTGATTCGCTGTTTATTTTCACAGTGTCAGTTGCCAGAAAAATTGCTATCCTCCTACATTGTTTCTAAACATTTTTGCTTGGGAGAGTGACCAAATTTTTCATCATTTCTGACTTTGCCAGGATGCATTTGTTCTGTGACTTAAAGCTGTTAGATATGCTCTAAATACTCTGAAAATTACAGATCAGTTGGATGGCACTGTTAGTCAGCATCTTCAGCTGCTGTGTCTCCCAGTAGCTGTTTCAGGGTGATGGGTAGAGCACACAGTGATGCTCAGCTCTTTGATTTGGCCGTGTGCCTCGGTGGGGGTTTTCCTCGTGGCATCTTTTGTGTGCCTGGCAGCTCTGAGAAACATGGAGCTGATTCTGAGGGAGCAGGTTGCTCCATCTCTGTGCCTCGGATTTTGCCCATATGGATGGAGCTGCAGCTGGGGTAGGGGGGGAAGGTGGCGGCACAGCCACTTTTGGGGTGTGGGGAAGGTTAGGAGCTGTAGGGGAGAGGGGCTGATGAGGAAACATGATGCAGAAGAGGAAAATGGAAGAGAATATGGCAGGGGGACTGGATCAGAGCAAGAGGGAAGAGAAGCTGCAGCAGGGTGTGGTGAGGAGACAAAGGTCTGTGGAATATAAGGAGGAGAAGGAAGGAGAGGTCACGGGCTTCTTTAGAGAAGGCAGAACAAGTCACTCAGACACCGTGCTTAGAACTGTGCTTAGAACCCTGTTCCATTTCTGTGTTTCTTCACTGTTCTTATCCTCAGCATTAAAATCGTTCAAGCAAGAACACACACAAAAATGATGATGTCTCCTCTGTCTCTTCTGATGGTGTAGCAACATAACCAGATAACCCCAGCCTTGCTGAAAGTTTAATCCCTGAGGCTGGAGCTCAGGACATAGCCAGTCTGCTATTGACCTGTGTGTGTGTCTTTGCACTTGGAGAGTGTTCTGGGACACTGATGGTTTTGCTCCAAATTCAAGACATCTTAAATTGTCTCTTTTCCTAGGTAGAACACTTTTACAGCTGCCAACATTTGCCAGCTTGACAGGGTCATAGAATTTGTTTCACATGTGCATTAATTTCTGAAGTGTATCCTGAGTCCAAATGCTAAAACAGTTGATATGTCCGCATGTCCTTCCTTTTTCTTTATTTTGAATTGCATTGCTTAGCCTGTACCACACATTGCAAATAAATAAATGCGAATGAGAAGTTTAGCTGAATTGAGATTTTGGCAGTGTGCCAAACTTGATTGAGTTAAAAAAAGTATCCAACACGTTTCAAATATGGATATTGTATTAATTTGAAAGAATATTATATATAAAAAAACCAATATTATTGTTTTATTAAAATATGCATATAAATAAATTAAAATAATTGTATAAATATGTATTTATATAAGATTCTGAGACCTTATGTTGTTCTAAACTGTACAGTAAACACAGTCATCCTGCAAAAATCAGGAAGAACTTCTTCTAGCTCTTTTCTCAGCTTCATGTCTGGTTTTGCATGAGCTAAGAATACTCTTTAGTTATCCATCCTTGGGGCCTGTCTGAAATTGTCAGAATTAGAAGTTTAAAAAAACCCAGAATATCCAAAGCCCAAAACTAATGCTTCCCTCTCCCTCCTCCTTTTTCCATGCTGTAGATCATTTAGGCAAAAGTGAACAATAAAACAGTAGAAGACCTGGACATGTTTTTCTACATGTCACAGCAAACCCATCACCAATTTTTCCCTCATCTATCAGTGTGATATTTGGGAGGGGACAGAGGGGAGCTTAATGGATCCTTCTGTGAATGCAGCTTCCTCCTGGCTTATCAGAACTATTTTGCCAGTTTTATTTCTTCTTTTAGATGCCTCCAAGTTTATGGCCCATCTGTTGGACATAAACAAGCCAACAAGTTGTCTTGGGTTGCAAGAACTGCCTGATTCAGCGGCAATTTGAAGCAGAGCCTGCTGTTGGATAGCGAGGATGTTGTGTGCAAGGATTAGACGTGTGCAGCATTGCAGAGGCTTTTGTAATACAACAGATATTGGGGAGTAGCAAATTTGAGCGACTTGTGGCTGGAAAAGGGAAGGGGTGACAGATTCTGCTGAGAGCTTTTGCTTACTTGCCATGGTCAGTTGTCAAAATCTCTAAATCAGCCATATGCAGACATGCCTGCAAGTGATTGCTATCTTGAAGGTCCTGCATAACTGAAAATATTTTATTCAATTTAAGGGCATCAGGATTCAGCAGGTCCATAAGTTTTATAAAGTCAAAAGCTTTTCGCCATCACTCCCTGATGTAACGAATTGTATGTATTATCTGGGATTTAGGTGCAGCTGCAAGGCCCTGTCCTTCCCCATGCTGGCCTTGCAGACAGGTGTTTTGATACTGGAAATGTTGATGCTCCTTCTGCTGCATCTGTTGTCAGCGCCATGTGGCAGGACATTATTGGGCTGTAGTGCAAGGACTGGAGAGTTTTATTTATGAAATAGGTCGATTTTAATGTTGGTGCTTACTTGGTTTGAAAAGCTCTCAAATTGTCTTTTTTTTGAGAATGGTGTTTTTTGCACAGTAAAACTGCTACAGCAGAGTAGTTTTATGTAAGAATATTCTCTGTATTTGTAAGGATAAATGCATGCAGTACATTGGCAATGAACACTATTAGCTTTGTTGCTGGGCCACAGTGGTTGTAGATGATCTTTCTGGACATTAAGCTTTTGTGTTTTGGGGTTTTAAGAAGCTTTCAAGGTTTTCTGAGTCACCTTAAAAAGTGCTTCAACCTGCTATCAGTTGGTCAAATAAAATACAAAATACAGATAAGTAAATTTAAGTTGGTGCAAATCTGGAACGTGCATGCCTGGGATGGAGAGGTCAGCATTTACATAACCTAAGAAATTGCAGGTGCCTAAAGAAATCTGTCAAGGCTTTACTCTTGCATACTAGAATATGCACTGTTTTCTCATAATTGTGACTGAATTTGATGAAAAGTGGGCAAGAACTATTTGCCTATTCATACAAAGGCAAGCTGATAGTACAGTCTAGAAAAATCATTGCTTTAGGCTGATGTGCTCATTTTATCTACAAGTTTGAAGCAAATTCTGTATTTCAAAACTTCCCTTACTTTCACTGGGAGTTTTTTATTTGTTGGTTTTTGTTACTTAATTAGTTTCACTCTTTTGAGGAATTTCTTCCCATACAGCTCTAGTATTTAAGCAGATAAAAACTAACTAAAAGGGACACTTTGCGGAGTCTTACTTGAGTTTTCTCAAGGAAGGTTATGCAAACCAGTTCCTTTAACCCCCTTCTCAAGTAGTTAGATTTCTTACTTTTAGTAGGGGTTTTTTTGTTTGTTTTTGTGGTTTGTTGTTTCTTTGTGGTTTTAACACTTGACTTTTACTATTCTGTGCTATCACTGGCTTCTAAGTAACACAGAGAAAATTTTTAAACTACAACTTGCCAAAACAGAAGAGCATGTTGATGGTATAAGTGCAAATGTGGTCTGTAATCTATACTTGCTACTGTGAAATTGGTGTCTGTAATGGTGTATCAATTCACCTCTTGAGCTTTTGATACCAAATTGACTATGTAGCATTTTTAGTTGCTTTCTTCCATTTACTTCTGTTTTCAATATTCCATTTAATTGCTTGGCTTAGACTAATAAATGGTTTTGTTCTTACATCCAGAAAGTATAGTTTTACTTTAATTGTTATATCTGATTTCACATTAGTGTGCAGTATCCTAGCAACTTAATTCCTTGGTAATTTTTCTTACTTCGTTGTTATTATTTCTGCACTTTGACCAACATTTTCTTTTCATTCTGTTGCAATGTGAATCTAAATATGGTTCTGTCTAATCTGCCATTTGTTTCTTCAATAAAATGGAGAATATCCAGCTATAAGAAATGGAGTCTAGATTAGTCAAGTCTGCTGAAAACTGATGCACTGTGGATCTTCTTGCTGTGTTAATGGATTTCTATTCTTTATCGTTTATTCAGATGAGGTAAATGCAGCTTTTTGCCCTGAAATCTCTCTTGACCCTGAAAAACTGTTTTTTTAATCTTTGGTGCATACAGAGTTATGTTCTGCAGGACTGGCATTCACACTGGGGAGGTTGTCCTGACAAGTGTGTGTTTTCATCTCCAAGGCTGTTTGTTTGGGAAACTAAATGGAAAAAACTCTTATTTCTGCATATGCCTGATGTGGTAGCAAATAGGTTTTGTTTATTGGGTATCTAAATAGGTTCCTGTTGGACTATATTTCGTTTTTTTCTTTTTGATTTTGAATGTTTGTAGTGATTGGACGTGTCTACTGTTAAAATGACATATATGTTATAATTTATTTAGCATTACTTTTCTTCTGGGTAGTCCGTTTATCAGAGTACATCATGGAAAGAAATTTGTTTACATTTTGGGCCTTGCAATAGAAAGCAAACATCATCCTGGACATAAGATTAACATCAAGCTTGGAGAAAATAGGATTGGAGTGCTGTGCAGCTGGAATTATTTGAAAGTGTTCTGGGCTGAGGAATTAAAGGACAGATGTTCTTTCATGTAAACTAATATGGATATATTAAATATGAGAGTGGTGTTGACATATTTATAAAAATAAAAAGTACACTATATATGCACTAAAAGTACACACAGTATCTTTATACTGAGAAGAATTTTGAACCTTTTCTGACATTACAAAGTTAAGCATCAAAATAAATAAAATTTGTCAAACCTATGCATAACAACTAGTTACTGAAGAGCTCACTAACATGGGCATCAGCTTCACAACTGTAGCTTGATTTATTGAATTTCACTCTTTGGCTGTAAGGAATTTGTAAATGACAGAGGGGACAAAGCTATTTCTGGGAACAGGGAGAATGCCTATGCCACTTGATAATTTTTGCGTAATAAAAGTCAAGATATCTGTGGAGAAAAAAGTGCCTTGTTAGAAAAAGCACGACTGTAAATACCTGTTACCTCAGCATACTTGTCCTAGAGGCTGTAAAGTCAGGAGACCAGAGAAGACTGGAGTTGTTGAGAATCCTTGTGGTCAGAAGTAGATGTACAGAGAATCCCAACTGCACCTTCTGGCTGCTGCTGGGCACTGGGGGTCCTTGGGGAAAGCAGTAAAGGAGATTTAAGTCTGATCTCACAAATCTGCTGTGGAAGGGATAAGCCACTGCTTCAGCTTGAACTCTGCAATTCTGTGCTCTGCAAACTTAGACATGACTGTAGTTTTCCTTCCCTCCCTCCCCACTTTCCTGAGATTCTGGATTTTCATCTTTGTGTGTCATATTTACTCATTAATTCATCTTTTCAGTTGATGGATTGAATGCTTGTGCCAGTTAATGAGCAAAGTAATTTTTTTTTAATCTTCCCAATGGAAGACTCTTTACCAGTCTCTTTTTATGCTTTCAGTACTAAGAGTATTAAGAAAACATGTAGTTATTACTAGAATTCCCAGGAAAAAAAGGAAAGTTGATCTGCATCTTAGATTAAGAATAGAAAATATTAAAATAAAAAAAAATAGTACTCAGGATATTTAATACATCCTAAATTGTGGCTTTTACTAATGAAATTTAATGTAATGTATCAGCATATTTTTCCAGGCACAAATGAAGAAAAATAGAGATCCAGCTTGTTTTAATCAATTTTTATTAATTCTGCCCTGAAGCTCTTCATGATTTCAGCATGGAACACAAACATGCAGAGCAGCAGACAGAGGAGAAATCTGTCTCATTAATCTCTTTTGGACAGAGCATGGTGGAGAGTCATTTAGGATGCAGACAGGTTTTATGGATAACATGCTGTCCATGTCTCCACCCAGGCCAGAAAGGCTTCTGTGTCCTGGTCTGCAAAGGTGCCAAGCTGTGAGTACAGAGAGTGCAGTCAGGGAAGGGGTGAACAAAGTTTCCTGTCTTCAGCTTGGGAGGTGAGGGGAAAAGGCCAAGATCTCAGGATTTTTCTTCTATGAAAAGAGTTATTGATATTAAACCACATAACTGTGTCTTATCAGAAGCCTTCAGTGCTAGTTTCAGGCATCTTTATTTCTAATTCATGGGAAATATTTGTAAAACTGTAAAGAGCTGATTTTAAAAGATTTTTTTAAGTTTTGGATTTTAAAAGGTTTTTTGTTTAAGTTTTGGTTTTCCAATTTGAGATTTGCTTTTAGGATTAAAAACTCCAACAATAATTGAAATGGGAAATACCTTTTAAAAAGACACAAAACCAAACCTCACGCAAACCCCCAAACCTGGAGGAGATAGCAGTCGGTGTTTTATTGAACAGCAGTTGTGCAACAGAAAAAAAAACAGGAAAAAAGAAGGGAAAAACGTGATGTGCTGAATAGTTTGAGGCTTTTTAAGGCAGTTTGCTCGGAGTTATCTGCAATCTAGAAATCTCCCAGTTCTTCAGCCAGGAGCTGGAAGTGTTCATATACCATGCTCCAGCTCTGAGCTTTCATGTGCTCTTGAGCAGAGGCACTCTCAGATTTCTGTGCTCCCTGTTCCAGAGAGGAGACACAGAAACTTGGGCACAGAAAGGCTGTTCCCTGCCCGTTCACACGAGCTGATAAATAATTGCTGATGTGATGGCACTATGTCCAGGAATTACCAACAGGGGAAGGCAACCTCCCCAGCTCAGGTGCCCTGAAATTTATGATTTCATAAAAGGTTAATCACCTTTGAGACATTTTGATAGTATTTAGCATTTTCCAGAAATCTATTAGAAAATAACCAGCTCTATTTAGAATCAATATTGAAATACAGGTTATTACAGATGTGTAAAATGAGATACTGGCCTGTCTCTCTAAAGTAATACAATTTATATTACAATTTATAAGTTATTTTCGGAAAGAAACTAATATATGATGTAGCTACAGAAAGTGTATGTTCTGTAACAGACCACAAAATTATTCCTGTTCTTACAGAGAAGTAGGAATTGAAGTTTTGTGTATTACTGTCCATACGGTCTGTATTCCTAATCTCCACTCAAAAAAAAAATAGCCTTGCTTCATTGAGTTTTATTTTTTAGCAACTTCAATGGCCATTCATTTTTTCTAATGATCTATATTTTAGAATCTCAAAATGCTAATCTTTACAAGAGAACAGGGTAGGAGGGGGAATACCCCAGCTGGACAGCTGCCTTGTAGTTTGGCTTGATAGATTATAAAATAAGTGGCTCTTAAGTATCTGCTTGTTTTTTCGTTTGTTTCCCTCCTCCAATACTACTTGGTTTATTTTTATTGACATAAGGTAGAAGAGAGCTGTGAGTGCAGTAACAGTACCTAGTTTGGTAGAGGGAAAATGAGTTATGAAAGTAAAACACTGAGGATCCCCATAAAGCAAAAAAGGAATTTGCACTTCTTTTTTTCTATATCTTCTGTGTTACACTTATGTTTTGGCTTTGGAGACTGAGAGTTTGCTTTTTTTTTTTTTTTTTTAGTCTTTTTTCTTTGTAATGTGTCTGAGTGCTAAGTCACCATTGTAAACCCTTTTTACTGCTACTCTTCCAAAAATTTAGTGTAAAGGAGGATTACAGACATCATCTTTTGATGTTTCACTACATAATATTGTAGAAATTCTTGGCTGTCTATGTTCCCTAAGTGTCTTTCCTGCCAGATGAAAGTCATCAGGAAATTATGAGTATACTTTTTGGTTTTAGTCTTCTGTCATCTCTTTCTGGGCAAGAAACTCAGATTCTCAGAACAACACTGGTGTAGGGAAGGAAGATATCTGAGGGATGATCTGTAGTTACTTGTCCAGGAGTCTTGATATGAAGGGAAATCAGGGTGCACTAAACGATCTTCTGAGACATCTCCTATTGTACAAGAAAAAGGACCACCACTTTCATATCTCATCATCTCTTTCATGCCAAATCAGAGAACAGACTCCCCCCTCAGTCATCAGGGGCTCCTGGCAGGTGTCACCTGTCTCAGATAAGTGCTTTAACCAGAATGCTGCTCCATGGATTCCCTCTCCAGAACAGCAGGTCATAAAGTGTTTGCTACTCAGTGTTACAATTCTGATAAGAGTGTGAAGTAAAATAACTTACTTCATTTGCTAAAAAAAGCTTAATATTCCCTTGGTGAGACAGGATGGGTTTAAACTCTTCTGTAGTAGTGAGTCTGTACTTTACCATTTTTTGATTATTTAAACCACCGCACTTTTGGGATTCCATACATCCAACTTAAATGGTAGTGGATACACAATACACTGTTCCCTTCTGCTTTCTGTAATGGTTATTTGAAATACAAAAAGGTTCCTCATTTTACAATTACATTTCTAGTGATGGCAAATTTTAAACCTGTTTATTTGACAATGTTAGATTTTCAAGATAGATGCTTAAACCTCCGAGACCTGTGCAACAAAGTGAAATGCTGTCTGTTATCTACCTTGTATATTTTCCTTTTAATTGCATCCTCTGCTCCTTAATTGCTCTTTTCTCTGAATGCTCTATGCAAACTGGGCTTTTCCTGTTGACGTGGATACGACACTTAAATAGTTGCAGTGTAAATGCTGAGTAACATTGCTCTGAAGTACCATAGTTACCTGACTCTATTATAAAGATGGCTTTTGCAAGATTTAAGTTTTTAACCATTTTCTTTTGCTTGAACTTGAGAAGTTCTTCATAATGTCGTCATAGTCCTCTCAAAATCATACCGTTTCCAGATTTGTTTTATTTTTTTTTCCTGAAAAAGCTAATACCTGCCAAATGACGTGGTGTGATTACTCATCACTGCTAGAGAAAAGAATTGTCTCAGTTCAATGCAAACCCCAGCTAATATTTGTACAAAGAGAGAAGCAACAAGAGAAGTTAGTAGTTATGATAATGGGAGTTCTTAATGGCATTTGAAAATTCAATCCACAGCTGTGATGTGTTGGGAAAAACATATTAATTTTCCATATTACCTGCTGTAAGGGTATAGGTCTTCTGACCACCAAAGTGAATGTTCCAGGCTTATGTTGCTGCTGCTGAATTCATCTGACTGTAATAGTTTTGATAAATTTGATTGTACAGGTATTTTTAATAAGTGCTAGCAGGCTAAAAATTACAAACTAGCTTCAAGTGAGATTTCTGTGAAATTTTTCATGGTTCAATACCTTCATTCTGTACAGGTTAGCTGTCCACCGTGGTTTGTCCACGATGGAAAGATATTGGGCTGAAATCCCTTAAATGAGGGAGAAAGAAGAGCTCATATGATTTTCCTTTGAGAGGAAGAAATTCCTACCCTTGGGAATTATTCTTCCTTTTCTTATGAGGCTCCTGATTACAAAAAAACCTTCTCTCTAGCCAAGGCATTTAGATAAAGGAAGCAATCAGTGGACTTCTGAATTAAACTCAGAGGGCTTATTCCAAGGATATTTTTACTGTTGTTCTCTTTCTTACATTTTCAGCAATGAGTATTTGTCAGTACATATTTATGTTCCATTTAAAATAATTTAACTGAACCTTAGCTCGAGTCTTTTTTAGGTGTTCATATTGGTGACTTTCACTAACTTACTCATGTGGCTTTGGAATTATATTTATTTTGTAATTCCATTTGATCTTGATGTATTCAGAACCCTTATAAACAGTATCTTGGTGTCCCAGTTGGCAGATTAAAAATAAGTATGAATGAATATTTTGTCACTCTTCTCATATCCTTAATTCATACAACATTCTAAAACCATTCACTTCCTAAATATTTTTTTAATTAGTTGGAACTTGCAAATTGTGTGTTGAGTTTATGCAACAAAGTCTTTTATATTAGAAATGCTCTATAATTACATTTTTTCAGTCATGAAAAATGAATTAGTGCTGCATTTTATGTGATGACAAATTTTCCTGTTTGTTCTAATTTTACTGAATAGCATGCTGTAACTTCTTGGCACAGCCTAGAATAACTCTATTTAGCTATGAAAGTAGGAACTGTGCTTAGTACCAGAAAAGGCCAATATTGTGTGTAAACAATTAACTTACATGAAACCAAAGCAAAACGGCTGTGAAAAGGACGACATGGGGAATTGGCTGTCAGACACCAGTACACCAGTTTGTCTAGACAACTGGGATCAATGAAAGTGCTTGAAATGGAGCTTCAGCAGGACTGATGGGCAAGTGGTGCAGATATTTTCTCTTCTGGGAATATTAGTTTATCCCTGTCTAACTTTGTTTTGATAGTGGGGAAGTAGGAGATGGAAGACATCAGGTCTTTTTTCCTTCATTGCTGAGAAATCTGATTAGAGACATAACCAAGCTCACACTTGATTTTGTCCTATGGGAAAGTGTTGTTTTTGTTTTGTCCATTCCAGATGAAAATGAAAAATACCCGAGAGACAAATCCTCAAAAGAAAACACATTTCGGGTCTGTCAAAACACTTCGTTTTGATGTGTGCTCTCCTGTTGTATTGTGTTTAACCTTTATTAAAGATTGGTAATCAGGTTGCCTACTATTTGATGTAGTTGGCTTGCTAGCCATCGTTCTTCCTTGGTTCTTGTAAAGTGTCAGATGGAACCAACCAACCATGTTCTTGTTTAACTCCAGAGAATTAGGAAACACGTCAAACAAACAAACAAACCCACCAATCTGGGGTCCACCGAATTACCTCCTTTTCATGTAGCTTTCTGAACTAGATCCGGCTAATAAGTGAAAAGAAGGATTTTAGACAGGAAAGGGAGAGAGATAATAATGACTATTAATCTAATTCCTGAATTAGATTGCTCTTCTGGTGCTGCCTTCTAATGCTCAGGTTAATATCTAGTTATTTGCTCTTCTTTCTGTCATGTGTGTGCTTTTTGCCATTGAGACACTCTGCTTCTTTGTAGTACATATATAAAGTTCAGAATGTTTTTTATGTTATAACCAACGTAATAAATTCATTGTTCGAACAGGACAGAATATTCCATGCCTGTGTATATTATTTGTAATGCCAGATGAATCTCTTGAGTCACTTAATTCAGAGTTTTCACTTGTCAACTGGAAGGCTTCCTCAGCTTTTAAATCTGAATGCTGTGTCAGACGTTCAAAAGCTTTCCAAAAGTCAATGTACATTGCATTCACTGTGCTTTCCTTATCAGCATAGACAGTCACTTTGTCGCAGGGGGAAATTAGGTTGGTCGAGCATGATTTGCTTTTTGTAAATCCATGTTGACTGCTCCCGATTGACCTTTTTAAACATGTTTTGAAATGAATTGTGAGGATTTACAATCTGTGGCTTATGCCTTTCTTGTTATCTCAGGTGGTTGCCTGATTTCCTTTTAAAACACAACAAACCCAAACCCCATAATGAATGATTCTGGCTTTGTTTAAAAGCCTTTGAAAATCTTTGTAAATTCCTTAGATGGAACATCATTAACCTTGTGCTGTTGTTCCTCACAGAACTGCATTATGTTTCCAGGCTTTTCTTCCAGAAACCCATGTTGACTCTTCCAATATAAATCACATTTGTCCGCACATTTTACTAACTCTACTCTATGTTCCCTGCTATTTTGCCTAATGTAGCAATCAGGAGCATGGACCTACAGTTCCCTTAATAAACCATGGAACCATTTAAATTTTTTTTTATAGTTATTTTTTTTTACAACTGTTGTTTCCACTTTAAAGATAGGAAGGTAATTTTAAATGTGATTTTACTGTGCAAGCTGTGATGTATTGCACAGCAAGAAATACACCATGCTGGAGGGGTGGATTCCTATCAACTTCAGCATTTGTGGGAGTATCTTTGCTGGGTTTTAAAATTTTTTTAGCTGAAAAATATAGTTTGGACTGCCTTGAGGATCCATTATCAGTTCCTGGTGCTGATCAAGACATTCATTTGATCCTGGCTAAATATGATTCTTAAGAAGTAGTTTGCACCTTAATTTTAGTAGCTTTAGGCTGTTGCAACAGGCTTAAGGTATAACTCAATGAAATATGTGATGCAGTTATCCAATCCTAGTGGCCAGTGGAGGACAAAAAAGTTTGGACAGGAAAGTTTACAGTGTGCAGACTTTTCACAGACCAGGAGAGGTTGTCAGCACAGACAGCTCAAGCACTACAGAAGCAGAAATCTTCACAGTGTGGAATTTGTCACAAAATAATACAGCAGAAACAGTTTTGTAAATATACTGGCTAAAATAGCTGCCTCTGTTATTCTAATGTGACCTCTCTACTAATATATGCAGTTTAAACTGAGTGTAAATGAATTGGATAAGTAGCCAAATGATGCAAGTAATTTGAAATTCTTTAAGTATTGCAAAAGCAGAGTCTCACTGCAATTAGGTGCCTGCCTCACCCAAAGTGAGACTTTTTTTTTTTCATTTTTAAATACATTTTTTTGTTAAAACAGTATGCGAGTTTCTATCTGAGTTTAATGGTTAGGCACTTGGGAATTTGTGATGCTTCAGCTGATGTGAATTCCTAGTCATAATCAGTAGGTGGTTTTTCCACATAGAATATAAGACTGGTGTGCCCACAACTGTATGAAAAAAAATGGCAAAAGAAAGTAAAAACAAGGTGAACATGTTTGGTGAAACTTCTCTGGAATATTATCCTAATCTCTAATAATTTATGATTAGGATAATACCTGTGTTACAGGTGACGTTTCCTCTTTAATTAGGTATTTGGTTCATGTTCAGTCATCCTATCTTCAATAGCTGACTTTAATCAACAAACTTGATTACTTTCCTATTCATCTCTTCTTTGACATAATTTAATAATGGTCCATCCAGTTGCTATCTTAGACCACTTAATTGAACATCTCCAATTTCAGTATCAATACTTTCAGAGCTCCACCAGTGACTTCTCCCTGCTGCGAACTGTGACCATGTGCTACTGCACTGTTCCTTAGCCGGGTATTTCCTCCTGCTGGGTCTTACACCTGGTGGCAGCTTTGTTTCTTTGAGCACCTGAGGAAGGGGCATTTTTGAAAGCCTTTTGTGTAAGTACACCCCTGTCCACGGCTTTTTGACACCTTGACAAGACTCCAACAGCTTTCTGAAGTATCAGTCCCCTTTACAAAAGCCACGAATGTCAGAGCTTAAGCCTTAAACCCCGTTTTTAATTACAGTTTCTATTAATCTACTCAAAAACCCCATCATATTCACAGAGATATAAGGGTTTGTTTGCCTCTGTACTGTCTGCAAAGATGAACTCTTTTGAGCTTCCTTTCAGCTGTTTTTTTTTTTTT
>VZTD01000305.1:1361531-1497196 GCA_013397725.1 Rhagologus leucostigma
TTCTTGCTCCTTGAAAATAAGCCCAACAGGAAGATTGTTGATACAAGACTAAAAAAAAATATGTAAAACACTTTTTCAATGCTATTCCTCATCGTTCATCTGCTTAATGCTTGTTCAGGTATTTAAACGGCATTTTATTTCAATGTTAATTAAACCCTGGTGGACAGAAAGGTACCCGTTTAAACAAATTTTTTCAAAACTGACTTTAATTTGTGATGAGTGGAATAAGCGAACAAAATCTGTCAGGGCCCCAAGGCCACTAATAGGCTTTAATTACCGTGACCAGCATCACCTGGCACTGGAGCCACACCCTCTGCCCCTGGGCCACGGAGCTCCATTTAAGCTCAGGCCAGGGAGCTGCTCCTGCCCTGAATCTGTTTCCAGCCTTGCTCTTTAATATCAGTGGGATTTCCCTGGTTATTTTCGGCTCATTCCTTTCCCTGCTGCTCCCAGGGATGTGTTGGTGGCACTTGCGATCATAATTTTGTGTCTCTGCACACCGTGTTCAGGTAATTCAGGGCTTTTCTCTGCCCAGGAGGGACCTTTTGTGCTGGGCTTGTCCACAGGTCTCGCTGCTTTCTGCCGGTGAGGTTGGTAAGTCTTATAGATTTAAAGCTTAAAATTTAAAGTAATTGAACTGCTATTGCAGATGCTTTTTCTAATTATCAGTGAAGATATACTTTAAAAGTAATGATGTGGTGCGTGCTGCGAAAAAGCAGCAGTGGCAGAGTATTCTGTGTCTTGTGGTTTGATTAGTCTCTTTTCCTCAGTTTCTCATCTGCAAGCTGCAGATACGGAAGCTTAGCATGCTTTTAATTCTTTGTATGGAAGTCTTGTGTGTACATCTTGGGTTTGCTTTAGTAATGTTACAATTTAAGTTATTTTTTTTCAGAAATTTAACTGAAAGTGTATCATAAGCTCCATATTTTCAAGGACCACTGCCAGGAGCTTTTAGTTTTGGTCTCTCATTTTTCTTCCTTTTGTTGTCTGTATTTGCAGCTTCTGGTTGTTGGATAAATGGAAATGAATTATGGTTGTGATATTTTCACACACAGAGGCAGTTATGGTCTAAGTTGTTCAGGTAACAAGCTGTTGGGACAAGAGGACACAGCCTTAAGTTGCACTAGGGGAGGTTTAGCTTGACTATTAGGAAAGCTTTTCAGTGAAAGCTTTGGTCAGACATTGGAACAGACTGCTCAGGGAAGTGGTGGGGTCCCTGTCCCTGGAAGTGTTCACAAAGTTGTTGATGTGATGCTCAGGGACATGGTTCAGTGGTGTTCTTAGCAGTGTTAGGTTAATGGTCAGGCTGGATGATCCTGAAGGTGTTTTCCAACCTAAATGTTTATGTGATAGTTTTTTATTTTTGGTTTAATTTCTGTTAAGCTTTGCGTTGCACCTCTGAAGAGATGAGTGGTCACACAAAAGGCTCTAGACATCACTGAGAGAGTCCCAGCTGATGTGGGAAAAGCAGGAATGTGATATCCATGGAGTCCTGTTAGCTGAACAGTGAGAAGAACAGGTTCAATATTGTCCCTTATTGACAACAGGTGAGCAGAGGTGCTGATTCAGTCTGCAGGATACCTCCAGGCCTCTTCTGACAGTGCAGTGCAAAGACTGCTTTCCTCTTCATAAACAGGTTTTAGAAAAGGTTTCAGTTACTTAAAACTCAGCTCCAGTACTTTTGATTAGTATCACTTACACACTTTTTTCTTAGGCAACACTGCATAAATTGAATTACGATGTTCTGTATGTGATACTGTGTTGTGCAGTTAATGACGTGATGTGTGTTGTGGGCAGAGATGAGGTAGACTTTCTCTGCTCTTAAAGTCAGCTCTAAGCAATGGATGTTTAAACTTATTTATTCTGTTTCAGCACGAATTACTGCTTTTGGTCTGGCATTGTCCATGTGTTCAGTAGGCAGAACTAATGCTGTCAGAGGAAATATGCTCATATCTGCCTACAAAAATCCATTCTAGGCTGGACTGTTTGAATTGTGTTGTAGAAGTTGACAATGCATAATGAGGAAAAAGTAACTTTCTGTATTTTGTAGTAATTGAAAAAAAACCTTGTATTCTGTCATGATTGGTTCATGCTCAGAAAATGCTGGAAAGAGTGTACAGCTGCAGAAAGAGTTGCTGCTGTTTAAAACATGCAGGTGTGCTGCTTTGAGCAGCTTGGATGCACAGACACATCTGTAATTGAAGTAATGCAGAATTAAAGGCAGTGGAAGATAATTAAACTGAAAGATGTTACCTTTTAACTTTTCCTTCTGTTTTTTAGTGTTTAGCTTGGTAAAAGTTTTGCCTGAGTTCTCTAAGACTTACCTAGCTCTGCTTCAGTTCGGGAAGAATCTGCTACTTTGTCTTGGTACCAAGCTTCTTCCCTGGCTGCCTGTGATGCTGCTCTCTGTGCTGAGTGAGAGCTGTGTCTGCAAGCAGGGATTCATTCACAGCTGCTCCAGCTGAACGTGAGCAGTGCTGCCACGCCTGCTGGTTTAAGTTTTAGCAGCTCCCTGCAAAGGGAGGTTTCACAGGCGGCAGCAGCAGCAACAAAGAAGTTTCTCTCTAAGAAATGTTTGCTGTGAATAATGCAGAATAGTCTGAACTCGATGTCCAGTTGGTGGGGTTGCAAGCTGAAAATAACTTCACCTTTTCTTGTAAACTGAGCAATCTCCTTATGTTTTTCTCAAAAGTAATGGATCAGTCTAGGTTACTGTGATGCTATAGTGGTGCTATTTTTTAGGTAGGTGCCTTCAGAAATCAAGCTTTGTGTTTTAGGCTTGTTGTTGCTATTTTTGAAAAGAACAAATTTTGGAGAAGTGTCACAAAACTGCCACAAGAATGGACTACAGAAAAGTTCACTTTGTTTCAAAAATTCTGTCATATGTTTGTCTGAAAGCAATATCAAGTGAAAATAAATGTATTAAAGCAAATATACAATTAAGGAAATACAATTAAAAACCACTGCAGCTTTAAGTGAGGTCTGTTTCTATTTGTAAGGACTAGTATGTCACATGAACTGTTCTGCTTGTGAATGCTTAGACACCTATTGCAATTCACATTGCTTTCTCACTATGGCTCTGTCAAACTTTGAGTTGGATTACTTAAAATGGATTACTTAGAATAGCAGGGTACTTTTCATTTGTTTTCCTTCCACATGTAGTTGTCAGAGCTTCTCTTTGCATTACAGCCTTTGCTGCTCAAAGTTAATCTGTGCCAATTATTAAGGATTCAGCTGCCAGCAGGAACTGAAGTTAAACTGGTGTTGCTCCCAGTTGTTCACCACACTAGGTTTTGACATTCTGATAAAAGGCCGGTGGAAGATTGAGAGAAATTCAGTAGAAAATATAAGAATGACTTAATGCACTAAGATGTGAGGAGCTCTCTTAATTTATTCTAGCATCAGCTCCTTTTTACTATCACCTACATTCTTCTCCACCTCCTTACAGCTGTAGAGAAATCCCTTCTCAAGCAAACTGACTTGTTTTATTCAATAGAGGTAGGGATTTTGAAAATACTCTATCATATTGCAAAATACTTTCTCTCTACAAACTCTTTAGGTTTAAAGCAGTGGTAGTCCTTATTTCAGCTAATGAGTGAAGTATTTACAATCAGAACTCAGTGATGCTCTATTTGTTTATATAATTTTTTAGGCATGAACTATTATATGATTTTTTTCTCCGAGTTTATTAAACTTCCGTCTTTATTGGTGGGCATTTCAGTACATGTGCAGTAAAACCTTGTACAACTCATGCTTTGTTTCTGTAGTGAGAGCCACAGATCATACTTATCTCAGACTGTCAAATGTGCTAATACCACAGCTGTGTAATTTTGATGTGTTTCTTCTTTAACATGTATGTTTCTTGGAGGCTCATTTAGATGCATATCTAGGTTTGGTACATGGTTCAGGGTTTCAAATATATAAGCTTAGAATCTGGCAGCCTTTGCTTCAAAGACAAATTATATTATGAAATGATTTCATGTTTATTAGCCATTGTTTCTGGGCTGTCACTGTTGTGTTGTGGTACAAAATAGTCCCTTTGAAGATTATTTGTTTTAATTGAACAGTTCTTCCCCTTCTCTTAAATAGTTGTTTGGAGGTCTTTAAACCTATCATTGCTGGTTGTTTCAATGGTTTCTTTGATTTAAAGATGCTTGGTTTACATCTGCTAGAGTGTCTAAGCAGGGTGACTGAATTTTCTGAGCATCAAATGCTGGGTGAGAAAATTTACTGCTTTGTATATATGCTTCAAGTTTTAAATGTGGAAAAATATCTGTTTATTGTTTTCTTGCACTCATTGGAGGAGCAAATGGCATCCAAATAAATACAGAGTTAAAATAGAACATGAAAACTTGCAAAATGGTATCTATGAAGTTGCCTTTTTTTTCAGTACATTCACTGTGGTAAATGTGTTTTGTCAAGTACAGTGGTTTTTTTTCTTTTTAAGAAATGGTTTTGGTTGGTGGTCCAACAGCAAGGCCAGAAGTGTCTCTGTGATGGCACAGGATCTGAGAACTTGCAGATTAAAGCCAATCATTCTGCTAGGTTATTTTGTGTCTGGATCCCTTCCACAGCCCAGAAGCCAGCAGTCAGAGTGTAGGTGGCACAGCAGCAGAAATGAACAAAATGGAATTACAGGGAGAGATGGAATTCCTTCCTTCTGTTCCTTACAGTGGCTAAGTTGATGTGGAGTTACAAAGTAATGGGGACAGAGGAGCTCATCTGAAAGGGGATTACCTGCCAGCTCAATACTTTTGAAATATGACAATGGCTTACATTTCACGTTATAATTTTATTTCTTTCTGCCTTTGGAGATTTTTGAAGGAATACTTAATTTTTCCTTTGGTAAGGGCAGCTGGTGGCTTTGAATTTCAAACATCAGCTAAAGGTGTATTTCAACACCTAGTACTTGCAGTTAAATTAGGTTTTCATTTGATCAGGCATAAGTAAAGACTTGGACATGTTCTCCTCTGATTACTGGTTGTTTTTTTTCTTATTTTGTTTTATTATTTCTACTTCTTTATTTAAACAATGCAGTTACATTTGAATTGTAAATACTCTGGAAAATGTCCAGTTGAAGCAGATGTTTCTACTGTAATCTGTTTAATTACTAAAAAATAGTTGAATTGATTTTAAAGTTTGGGAATTCTGAATTTTAAGTTGGCCTGGTCATAGTTATTTGCAAATACTTTGATTTTAAAAAACCACTAAAATTGGCAAATATAAAAAAGAGACAATTGAATATTTCATGTTCATTTTCACTGCTTCAATGAGACTAGGTAAGAGAGGATGTCACTTCCTTCAGTAAGTCAGTAATTTCAGTTTATCTAATACTTGTAAATAAGAAATTACTGTATTTAGTCATACTTAAAATGTTGTGCTCCGCAGGTATTGCAGGAGACTTAATTTCAAGTTAATGGATAGATGATATTCAATTGACAAAAAAATGATTGTATACATGCAATTTCTAATAGGCTAGCACAGGATAGGATATTTCCAGTTGGAATGTTCCTGTGGAGATTTCTAACCCATCCTCCTGCTTTCCAAGCAGCATCAGCTGTAGTGTCTGACCGGGTTACTCAGCTCTTGATCCAGCAGGAGCTTGAAAGCCTCCAAGGACTGAGATTGCACAGGCTTTCTGGGCAACCTGCATTGCTGCCTGCCTGCCCTCAGGAGGAGGGAGATTCTCACTGTAGCCAGTTTGGACCTCCTTTATTTCAGCTTATTCCCATTGTCTCTTGTGTTCCCACCCGATTTGGGCATCCACCTGCTCTGGTGTGGGATCCTCCAGGGGCTGCAGGTGGATCTCTGCATCCCTGTGATCCTCCCTGTGCTGCAGGGGCTCAGCTCCCTCACCATGGTCTCACCACAGGCTGCAGGGGAATCTCAGCTCTGACACCTGGAGCAGCTCCTGCCCCTCCTTCCCTTGGTGTCTGCAGAGTTGTTCCTCCTGCTCACTGCTGTCTCCCACTGCTGATTCTATTTGTGCGGGTTCATTTCTATTTAATTTGCTTCTGCCGGTTCTTAAAGTGGTGTCTTATTTTTCAACATGCCAAAATTGCTGAGAAATAACTTTTTAAGGAATAACAGGAGATAACAAGGGCGAAAGACAACTAAGGAAGGCAAGTCCTACCTCATTGCAACACTTGTCCAGATCTGGAAGTGCATGGAAGTGGCTGTGTTTTCCTTGAAGCCCTACCTCTGCTTTTGCTGCCAGCATCTGTGGGTTATGGCACTTGGATCTGTCAGCCTTCTTTATCAGGACTTCAGGTCCCTGCCAGCAGAGAGGAAAAGGCTATGTGAGGTTAAACCCTCTGTTAGTGGAGTATTTATTTCAGATGAGCCTGCGTGTGTCAGAGCTGCCCTGCAATCCTTTTGCCTGCTCGTGACCCTGAGTGCCTTGGGGAGCTGTCACTGCCAGGCTGGGTGCCCAGGCCCTGCTTCTCCACAGGGCTGGGGACAGCCTGCCCTGTCTGCCACCTGGGAACAGCACAGTGGTTTGCACCTCAGACTTCTGGCTTAGAGGTGGCATTGCCAGGGAAAAAATTTGTTCCTATCTGTCGAACAAGCTACCAGTGGTGAACTTCTGTGGAAGCTTGGGGAGAAATGAAAAGAAGGAAAAGGGAAACAATGAGCTCTGAACTTTAAATATCACTTCATTCTTGTTGGGATGAGTTTTTAGTCTTATAGAAATGCTGAAGAACTTAAGGTTGAGCTGGTGGCATGAGACATAGTAGCCTGAGCCACAGCACACAGGGCGTGGGTGTCCAGGGGCTGCCGGGTGGCCGGAATTGCCCTGTGCTGGACACAGCTGGTCCCAGCTGACCCCCCCACCCAGGGCACAGCTGGGCGCACAGCCAGTGTGGTCATGCCTTGGGGACAGCCAGGTTAAGGGAGGGCAGCACTGCCTGGTGGTGAAGGGAAAAAAGTGAGAAACAGCCCTGAGAGCCCTAAGGGGACAGGGAGAGCAGGAGATCCAGCTGCAGGAGCAGGGATTCCTCTGCAGTTCCCAGTGAAAATGTGGTGGGGCAAATATTCCTTGGCAGCCTGTGGACAGGACCACAGCAGAGCGAATACCCCCATTGCATGGAGGGCCCCCACAGGAACATTTTTATCCCAAAGGACCGCATCCAGTGGGAGGGTCCCATGCTGGAGCAAGGGAAAAAGCACGAGGAGGAAGGAGCAGTGAAGAGGAGCTGGAGACTGACCTTAAACTGCTGTCCATTCTACCCAGGGAGGGTGGAGATAGAGGAGCCAGGAATGAGGGAGTGGAGGGGGGCAGTGTGTTTTAGTCTTGGTCTTTGTTTCTCACTGTGCATCTCTATTTGGTAATAAGTTAATTTTCCCCAAGAACAGTCTGTTTTTTAGTGATACTAATTAGTAAATGATCTCTGCCTTTATCTTGATCCACAAGCTTTTCCATCTTATCTTCTCCACTGATGAGAAGGAGGAGTGAGAGCAGCTGGGTGGGTGGCTGGTAGCTGGCCAAGGTCACCTCATCAGGAAGTTAAAATCCATATGTGCTGTTGAGGGTATTTAGCACAATGATTTAATTTCAATTGTTTTCCTATTAAAGCTTTTTCCAGAATATGTGTGTTCAAATGTAGCACATCTGTGACATCAGCAAAATGTAAGTGGTGTTTTATTTAAAATTTTGAAGTAGCTCTTGCACAATACATACTTGCCATCTAAGGCATGGGAAAGGCCATTCAGTTCTAGGGTGCTATGCCAGTTAAAGTGTGTTCACTGGAAGCAACTCATGTGTTTTCATAGCTAATTCCAATGAGACAAATTAATATTTGGCAAATGAAGAGAACTTGATGTGGTAAATAGTGAGCTTCTGGAAAGATTTGAAATAAATATTGTAATAAAAAATATGTTGAGAATCGTCCTAGAGTGTTTACATTTACAGAGAACAGATGGCATGGAGATTATTAATGGCATACAAAGCTTTTTACCTCTTGGTCATGAGTTTGAACTGCCATGAGGCTGGACACGATTGAAAGTTGTGACCATCTGTCTAATGGCCTACATGAAATGAGTGAGTTGTCTAAATCCAGTTACTAAAGAGCATCACCTTCATCATCATGCAGATATCACAAATAATATCCATTTTTGTCTTTAATCAGTTTGCCTTTTGGAAAGGAAATAGCTTTTCACAAATAGCCAGATCTCCTATGGATTGCAAATTAATTTTTGCCATAAAGTGGGTTTGCTTTGTTTTTCCACAGATATGTGACTGAACAGGTTAAATTAAAATATCCTGGTTTTAAGAAAATATATAGTTGTGCTGGCGTATTATCTTGAAAGAGGTATTTTCTGTTGGCAGCTGCCAAGAGTCTTAATCTGAGTCTGATCCCACAGTTATGCCACTGCAGTACCTTTGCTGTGCTCTGTCTCCACACAGATGGAATGTTCCAACGGTTTTAAGGCCAGTTTTATTAATTTTCGACTTTCTGGCTTGCTAAAACTCAGAATGCTATTAGCAAACTCTGTGCTCAGTTCACCTTGCAAAGCAAATGTTGCTGTTTTTCTTTTGAACACTTGAATGATGTCAAACAAATAAAACCTTTTTTCTAAGCAGATGTCTGTAAGAAAGCCTGATATAAAAATCTGAGCCTTTTGATTCTCTAGCTTTTAGATCATAGACTTAATTTGCAGACAGGAAAAATTCATAAATGGCGAAAAAAATACTGCCTTGAGAGAAAAGTAACAAAAAAACCTTTGCACCTCTAACTGTTGTATTTGATGTGCTTACTGTATGCACTGTTGAGAAGAATTTTTATACAGAGCTGGAAAATTTATTAAGATATTTGACATGTTTCATTATAAACAGCTTTTGGAAAGGCTTGAAATGCTAACTGCTTTCTTTTAGAGGATTATAAAAACACAACAGGTCATGCTGAGGATTCCTATGCTCTGTCTGGAATGCTAATAAGCCTGTGAAAGGACTTCTCATCTGCATCAGTCCTTATGTTTTTCCTACTCTTTTAGTGACCAGTTTCCTAGTAGGTTACCATGTAATGAAGGAAGGAGAAGTTATAAGGGAATAGGAAGATTAATCTGAATCCACTTTATCATAGCCAGGTGCTTTTATTTCACTGAAAATATTTGTGAATACTTGCTTTGCTTCTGTGTAAAAACCACAACTGAACTCAATAGATATAATCCCAAGTAATTTATTCTTTTACAGTTTGATCCTAAATAATTCATGCTTTTTCACTCTCAGTATTTCCTAAGATATGTGTAGCATGTTGGTTTTGGCTCAATAAGTTAATGCGTGCACTGGCTATGCATAGATGGAAGGAATTCTGAAATAACCAGACTTTCTGCACCCTCGGTGTCTTCCCTTATTGAGAGATTAACTTGTACTATATCCAGTGAAACGGAGGCTTTTCTGGTGTGCTGAATAACACTTTAGATAATATTGTACATTCTGTAGCCACTCTGCATTATGAATAGGGGGAGAGCTGGGGATAAGCTTGCTTATGTCATCAAAACTAAAATTGTTGCAGGATGTTCATGGTGAAGCAAGTGGTAGTTGAGTGTTTACCCTTGAAAAGGTGAAATGCCTATTTCAAAGTTAACATTACTCCCTCTAAGGGGGAAAGAACACTAATTACAACCTAGTGAAAGTGATGGTTTTTTTGCAGTCTGAAAGCATCTCCTTTTCTAGATTTGTTCTTTTGGTCATAAGTCAGTCAAAAAACTCCAAAATCAATGAAAGAGGAATTTGCTGAAGTTATAAAGAACCTCTGCTAAAATGCTGATAGTTCTAGCAACCCACTGCTTCCTCTGAAACCATTCTGAATATTCAAGATTATGGAGAGACAAAATAATATTTATGTATTTTTAAGTAATAGACTTTTTAGCTGCAGCACTATGAAAGGGAAACAAAGGAAATAGGTGATTTTTATACTGAATGAAAGCCTGTGATGTCACTGTCTTCTTTCTCTGTTGTGATACTCATGGTCAGAGAGATGATAGAAGTTGGCAGATACTTTCATAACGGTTAATGTACTTCAAGTTTCACTCTGGAATGAACATGAGAGGGAGGTTGCTTGGGGGACATGCTTCTTTCAACTCCAGAAGCATCAGTAGAATTGCCACAAGCAGGACACCTCTCCCCTGGTCCATAACAAAATAAACTGTGTTAACTGCCTAGATCTAATATTGTTAGTACATTTAGTTTTAATGATCTGTTTGCAGATCAAGGCTAGATGCTCTTCAAATGTTTATTTGTTTTTAGTGCTTATTGATGAACTTACAGGCTCTGTTAGGGACTTTGCGAAATTTTGGCACTTTATGCAGAAGTGGAACACTCTTAGAGGAAAGGCAGGTCTTAAAGGCTTTATTTGGTTTGAGCATGATGCTAATAATGCCAAGGTTGTAGTTTGATCCCTGTATGGACCATTCACTTGATGATGGACTTGATGATCCTTGTGGGTCTTTTCCAACTTGGAATATTGGTGGCAGGTAAAGCCAGTGTGTATGTTTGCTTTCACCATCCTAGTCAGCAGTAACCAAAGGAAAGCGGAGTTTCCCTGTGATCATGTGCAGGATTTCTTTAACTTGGCACTGACAAAGCTGTGTATCAGTGAGAGCCAGCTGTTTGAATTTGCAGGAAGAAAACATGTGTCATTATGTGGGAATGTTTTATGAGCTTCTGAAGCAATGTTCAGCGGCGCCAGTCAGCGCTGTTCTGGCGTGCTCCGTAGCGTCTGCAGCGTTGGTGCTGCTCTGCAGCTGCTGAAACTGCCAGGCTTTAAACACACTGCAACTTTATCTACTGTTGGGATTGAAATAGCACGGTTTCATTTTTGCAGATAGAATATTGGTCATTAATATGCAAGCAGATACCCAATTATTATTTGTCCTGCTGTTTTCGATTCAGGCAGACTGTCAGTGCTGGGATTGGAAACAAGCTCCGTGGTGTGAAAGGTCTCTCTCGTTTGTGAACAGCTCTGACATGCACATTGACTTTCTAAGGCTTCTTCAGTCATTAGGCAGTGTTAAATGTATTGCTTTTCTGGTAATTTTCAGGGTGTTTAAAAATGAATTTTGCTACAGCATTTGAAATAATAGAGCTAATATCCTTGAAGATACTTGATATGTTGCTATTTTTTTTCAGGTAACCTATAAAACTATGCTGATAAAATTAAGATAAACTAGGAACAATCTAACCTTCACAGGTAGTTGAAAAATACAGTTGGGTTTTGGCTGAGTCTAAAAGCTACTTAATTAGTAGTAATAGAAGTTAATATTTTACAATTCCATGTGAACTGTGTCTTCAGAATTATCGGCTTCTGTAGAAATGACTAACTAGGTGATGCAGAAAATACAGGTTAGCTTATTAGAAACTACTAGTGGGGAAAAAAGACTATGAAACAAAGCAAGAATACTTGGACTTGGTCTAAAAAGCACATGTAAAAGGTTTCCATGTATTCTGCCTCATTTCCAGTCTTGAGCTGAACTAGATGCATGTGGATTTTTTTAAGGTTTTATACTTTGTTCAGTGGTTTCACTGATGTTAAAACTTGTTTCCTTCTTGCCAGCAATAGATTTACAGGGTAACAGAACCAGCCTTGTACTTCTGTAAATGTAGAACTAACTTTGTCCCTGTTAGAGGACTTCTTTAGGCAAAGAGAATTTTTCATTTTGAGTTCTCCAAAAAACTTGTAAAATATATTAGCGTATTGGCTTAAAATGTATATTTGATTTTTTTCTTGATCAAGGATAAGAACTGTAGCTAATAAGAATGTATTTGTTGCTCCCCTGTGAGTCCTTGTCTTGGACAGAAATGCAGACCTGAGAGGATTTTCAGGATTTGGGGTATTTTTCGCATAAATGCAAAGCAAAATGTGGATTTTACTTCTGAAGAAAAGGCTGTTAATATATTTTATTTGGAATGGAAGTTGATATGGCACTGGTAGTCATTACAACTTGATCTACTCTTCTACACAGGAACCCTAGTAACATTCCTCTGACTGATTAATTTTGTCCTGAAAGAGTAGTTTTGTGTTAGAAGTTTGTCATGGTTTATTACCACACTTGCACAGGAGCTTTGGAGGGCATTTTGTATATTTTGGGTTGATCCTGGATATAATGACTGAAGCATCTGTCTTGGTGATTAAGCTTGCCAGACCTTCCTGCTAAGTATGTTTGTACTGTCTTGCTTTGCTGAGGAGATGTACTTGTTGGGATTTTCCAAGTTTTTTGAAATTTGAGATCAAATAGATTGATACATAATTTTGAGCTGAGACTCTGCTGGGTCATGTGCAAACCTTACTGAATTAATGGGAACTTCGTTAATTTTGAATTCCATGAAAGCAGGTAGGCTGCTATTTGAGAAGGAACCATGCTGTTTGGGAAGTACTCCCAAATGTATCTCATGTTTTATTTTGAATAGCGTGAAGCGTCATCTGCTGTAAGAATGCACTCAGGCTACAGGCTTTCACAATTCATGATGCTGTTTATGGTCCCCAGGTAGATCCTTAAGGAATTTTATTTTAAAGCAAAAATTAAATAACATGATTTCCTTTCCTCTTGATGACTTTGATTCTTGTTAGGGCTGTGAAATGTAACCCTCTGCTAAGAGGTGTGTTTGATGTTAATCTGCACCATCTTGCTCACAGTATTTACAGCATCCCCAAACTATAAATAGTAAGCAGATCTATTTATCACGTTCTGAAATGATTTTTTTCCTTATCAAAAAGAGCTTTTTGAGGTTTTGTTGGAATGCTCAGTAAGTGAAGCACTGAGCTAGAGCAGAACATTAAGTTCTCTCCTACCAAATATGTGTTAAGGTGATACCTCATGTATGTAAAAGGTTGTTAAACAAATTTGGCTTACCATGGTGAGGTTGGCCCCATTTATCTTCTTACAGTTTTTGAATCATCTTTTGGCTTCAGAAGAAGCAGAATGTTAAATTTAGGAGTGAATATCTTCAATCTGAAATGTGGTAAAATTCAAATGATAAAAGGCACTTTATTTTTTTTTTTTGTGCCTTTTTCTGGCTACATTCTTTTTATGCAGAATGTTTTCTAGTTTTGGGGTATTTTTAAGCAAAAGTCTAAAAGATACCACTACACAAGAGCATGAATGAGATGATTGTTTCTTACTTTATTGACCTAAGGTGGTGTCTTTTCTTTTTATTTTGTTTGTCCTTTTTGATACTTCATTTGTCTGACTTAGTTCAGAAACTGAGTTGTGTTCAGAGAATGCAGGTCTTAACTCACATGCTGAATTCTGTCTGATAATCTGATTTGATTTCTTTAGTTGCTCTCCTAGCAATTAGTTAAATGGATATTTTTTCTAATAGTTTTTTGAATCCCAAAATAGATTTAAGCCTCATGGGGGGAAAAAATAAATTTTGATTGCAGCTTTCTAGTTTAGAGAACTCATGAGTGATGATCTGATGTAGTTCATAAATCTATAAAATACTACATTTGTCTAAATTTCATGCCAAGGGCTGGCATTTTGACAGAAGGTACACCTGTCTCTCTAGGCTGGTTCTACGTAACTGCAACACTTCTAACTCCAGTCCTCTGTGGTGAAAACCTTCCCATGACTGTCCTGTTTCAAGCCTTGCAATGAACAGCAGACGTCCTTAGCTATCACCTTTGTTTGGCTGGCATGTTTATCTACAGTGTTTTCCCCTGAAATGTCAATTCCAAATGAAGCTTTCAAAAGGAGCTAAAGCATGTTGAAATTGGAAAGGATTTACTTTCCCTGCTTCTGTTGTGTCTCTTGTTACGGACAAAAAGGAACTCACCATATGTATACAGGGGCAAGAATTTACTGTTAGTCCTGTTAATGTTTTTAACGGTCTAATAATCCAAACTACCTAGTTAATACAGGAAAGTCTCAAAAATAAATGTTAAGTCTTCATCTGTATCCACGTAACCAGTAGCCTACATCTATCAGAAAAGCAGCAGTGGATTTGCTGGTGTGGTAAATGAGTCTTTAGCTTGCAGCTCTTTTAATGAGATTTATTTTGCAATTTGTATGCTGCACTTAGGGGCTGGGGCAGACAGGACTGAGTGATTCTGGGTTCTATTGAAAATGCATGGACATAACAAATGAGGGCTTGTGCTGCTGCATGTAGCAGCAGCCTGAGAGCTGAAGCTCAGTGCAGCAGACATCCATGTTTGAGGGAAGAAGAGGAGAGAATGATGGAAATAAAAGACATTCAGACACAAATTGGGTGGCTGCTGAAGTTCAGTCAGTCTGCACCCACAGAACATAATTTGACTGAATTTCAGTGTGTGATTTATTAAGCAGATGTTATTTCACAGAAGCACATCTTGTTTGGATGCTCTTGCATCAGTTTAAAGCAGAGTGTTTCAGTTTAGATCTGGGAAAAAAATTTGTGAAAACTGTGAAAATTTTTTTGTTCTGAAATTCTCAACAAGGTTTGTGGTATGATAAAGAAATACTGTTCTGTCAACTGTAGAGACATGACAATATGAAAAAGGACAGTGTTTCTATTTCTTCTTAAAACCACCCAAAATATAGTTGAAACCTGTGCCAATGTATATTTCTGTTTCTTCCTTGAAAGACTTTTGGCACAACAGGTTTAAATTATTTGGGATGTTGTGCCCTAAACTTGTTAGTTATGTGAAATTAATCAAACTTTGTCTGATGACTCCCTTGACAGCTGTGGAAGCTACTTCTTTCAAGAAAGAATTAAAGTAATATAAGAGTGGGATCTGAATCTTGTTGTACCTCCATTATTTAAGAGAATGATTTACTAACCTTGTGGCAGGCCTTTGAAAAGCTTCATGCTTCCTGTGAGTTGTGACCCAGGTGGATCTGAATTTCTCTGGAGCTCACTAGGACATAAAGGAACCTTTGAAAACTAATACATCTTGCTAGTTCTTGAATAGGTTGTTGCACTAAAGTAAAAGAAGTAAGAGGAATATTTGTTTCATTTCAGTTTGGGCCTTTTTTTGTTTGGAGTCCTTAGGATTTTTTTCTTCCTGTGGTGGATTTTTGACTTCATACCTGCATTTTATAGTATGACCATTCCCCAAAACCATTTTACTTGTGTGTGTTTACATGCAATAATTGTGTTTTCAGTCAGTGGTTAAAAAAACTTTGATTCTAGCACTGGACTATGAGGTATTAATAAGGAAAGAAAATAGGGAATATGCAAATTCATTTCTGTAGTTATTAGATATCATTTGCAAGGGGAACAAAATAGTGTGAAACAGAGGGATGAAATCACAGGAGCAGTAGTGTGAGCTGGGCAAGAAAACAGAGTTCAAGATGTGTTGAATTGTGTGTGTTTGAGAAAAACCATGTTCAGATGCCCAGGTTGCAGCTTCAATTTCTGAGGTAAAGATAAATTATGCAAACTGAAATAAGAGGGCTCAGCAGAGGAAATGCTGGGATTTTTGAGTTTTAAAGAGTTCTCAAAATAAGGCCTGTGTGTGAACTTTCCTGTAAGGGAAATATTGTTAAGGGTGGTATTATGCTGATATGAAGCAGTGAGACAGACAATACTTGCTGAGATCTAAACTTGTAAAAGAATGTGTAATAACCACTATCCACCCAGACAGTGGCATCACACTCAACCTTAAAACTTAACAGGATCAGTGAGTGTGAATACTGAATTTGTAAAGGAGAGCTAACAGAATATTTCGTCTATGATTATTAGCTACACTTCTCCAAGCTCAGGGACACACTGGTTTTGTTGGCTGTTACCCTGCAGCCGTAGTTAAGGTGACAGGGAGTACTCAGGGTAGTTGGGAAATGCGGAGAAACTTTGTTTACTCATCAGGTAACATGCTCTGTGCGATCTGTGCAACTGTGCTGCAGTGAAAATCAGATCAGTGCTGCTGGCACCAGTCTGTGGGGCAAGTACAGAGAATACTGACAGAGCTGGTGCTTGGAGGCAGCTGGTGAGTTGCTGCTTCATCTGAAATTTAAGTGAGTCACACCAAGGAAAGTGTTGAGCATGTAGTTCTGGATAACAGCCTCTGATGATGGGATGCAGCATGCCGGAGAGCAGCTTCACAATAGCAGGTTCAGCATTGTTTTACTGAACTAAAAACGACAAAAAAACATGAATCAGTCCATTTGCACAAAGTTAGCTTTCACAGCAAAGGTTGCTTTCTTAAAATCTATGTAGAAGATTTTAGACCATTTACTATTTAAATAATAGTTGTAGACTTAGTTGGCAGAGGATGCTCACATGAAAGCAGAAGACTTTCAGTTTGGCTGTGTTCTGTCTGATCAGATTTGTTACTAATAATTGGAGATGGCAAACTTCAGTCTGAATAATACTTCAAGTGCCTCCCTGATGGGATATTTGTTTTATTGACTAAAAATAGAAATGTTGACTGAATCTGGTTAGCAAAAAATTCTAAGATGCTTTACATCTAAGAAACAATATGCACCGTCCTCTGATTGTTGCACAGCAAAAGTGATGGTGTGTTTAAGGCTTAAAGCCAAAATTGGAGTAATGAACTTGCTTGTCTCAGTTGAAAAAGGTGCAAAAAAAGTCACACTTTTCCTTTTTTGTGTGTGATTAGGTCATAATAAAAAGATCACAGTTGAGATACTGGGTGGGGACTCTTCACAAATTAACCATGCTGCTTGATATTAGATCTTGAATTACATCAAGAAATTCTAAGCAGAAAGAAAGGAAAGCTAATTTGATGTAATTAGTGACTATTAGGGAATGCTCACTGAAAACGTTACTGTGGTACTACACCTACAGAAAATGTTAGGAACGATTGTCAAGATTGCAGATGTTTTGCTGTGAAAGAAATGAGCCTAATGAGAGACTGTCTCAGCTGACTGAAACAAAGGAAACTTCCCAGCAGGTAGCAATTGAGGCAAATAACAGGGTTAAAATGTGAGAAGCATGTAGTAAGGTTTTCTGGGTGAAATGAACCAGCACAGTCTATTTCTAGTTTCTCTGTTTTCAAATTTTAAAGTGTGATTTAAAAATATTGGGTTTTGCTTATCCACTACAAAAAGTAATATTTGAATGGATACAGTGAAGCATTAACTACTGAAAGTAGTTTCTAAATTTAAAGAATATGGAGTTCTTAGGTATCCCTTTTTTTATGTGTGGCCACAATACCAGCTAAATTAGGAATATAATGTTACAGAGTTGTCAAAAAACTCCCATATTATTAATCTCTTCCACTTGTTTTTGAGGTATCCATAAGTTTTTTCTTCTATTATATTGAGTTAAAAGTAGGAAACTTTTACAGAGGATGTCTTTAGTTCCAGTTGTGTTGCCAGGTTATACAAAAATATAGGGAAAAGGCAGCAGAAATGCAGAGATTCAATTCAGCCTGCAGTTTTCCTTCAGCAGCTCATCCCAGAACATTATCAAACCAGCGTAGTCGTTCCACATCTGCCTAGAGAAGGAGAATCCAGATGACCTACTTGTATTTAGAAGATGGGAAAGTAGGGCTGGTTAAATACAATTTTGACCTAAACAGATACTATATTGTCATAGGAATCTTATACCTTCTGTTTTTTTCCAGAGAACCTACACAATAGGTCTGAAGTAGTCAGGATGACATAAGTCTTCAAGGCCATACTTAAGAAAGAGAGCTTTGCTGGGCTTTCCTTTCAGCCAACAACGTGTTTTGGACTAATTCTGTACTCACTTCAGAAAAAAGAGCATCTAAAACAGAAGGCAAGCAAACTGACAAACTCTGTTTTCTTATGGTTCAAAAAGAGTTACAGGGTTTTTTAGATAGATCAGACAAAGCTCTTAGCCCTGAAAATTGTGTGGGTTTTTTTCAGATTAGGACAAGTTGTTCTGTTGGCTGACAAACGCTAAGAAAGCAGCCATTTGGTGCACAAAGATGCTTTTGCTTGGTGATTTGTAAATACTGGCAAACTACAGAAGCTGAAAACTGTTTATTTTTTGGATTTTTACTTCTTGTAGGGAAACTTGGGTTTGAAGTGGTACCTCAGTCTGCATTTCTCTTGAGAACTGATGCTGATTTACGGCTTAAACTTTTCATCCTGCTCTGAGTTCCTAACTACCTCACTACATAAAACTTTGTAGCCCAGATGAAGCCAGAAGAACATGTCTGGCCTTAATCAGGCTTAAGGACCATATATCATTCTCCTGTTTCCTGCAGTAAACACAGTAGCCCAAGTATTTATGATACTGCTCTTAATATGTCTATCTTAATTTCATGGATTTCTGGAACCAGGCGTGGGGTTGTACATAATTGGCTACCCTGATTTGATTGTTATTCCATGAAACTTGCCTAGCCCCTAGTGTAATATTTAGCTTTCACTTATCTTTTGGCAAGGAGTACAGCGGGTTTATCTCCCATTGCAAGCAAACTGCTTCCTTTTGTTTTAAATTACAAATTCATTTTGATAAGTACTGGCTCACATGTTAGAGTGTACAGTGATGCTTAACTGCTCTCTGTGCCACGGGTGACTGTGAAGAGTTGTAGTCATGGCTTTTAAATGAATTAGCTGCTGCCGCATGATTTTGTCGTTGCTGTTGCTCATTGTATTTTTCCCAATATTTTTTTCCCTTGTATCCTTGTGGATGAAGTCATCAGAACTTAACACAGCATTCAAGATGCTGACAAACTGGGTTTAAACTGTGCTCCAGTGATGGCCTCTCTTTTGTTTAGCTTTCCTAATAATCACTAGCATTTCATGTTTTGGGGGGAAACGTCCCCTCCAAACAAAAAAATATTGGCTTGATTTTTATAGCATTATCTAGTATTATGCCAGAGCTTCATTCCTGACTGGAGAAACACATGGAGGCTAAGTTGACTATCACAACTGGTACTGAAATTCATGTACCGTTTCACTGGAAGCCGCACAGTCTCACTGAGATTATTTTCAAGTTTTCATTTGCCCATTGTACTTACTATTCAAAGCAATAGCAGCATTTATTTTTTTGTCCCCGTTTTTGTAGATAATTTGTGTGTATTTTGGTTTACTGCTATTTATAGACTTAGCTTTTGGTTGAACTGAAAAACAAGCTGGGATTAGAACTGTCAAGGTGGTAATTAACAAACTGTTTATGGGGTGGGTCTCTGCCCGTGGTATCAGGTTGTGTTGGTTTGAAAACAAACCAATGGGAGATCACAAGTCAAGATTGAAATTAAAAATAAGTGAAATAATACAAGGAAAAGCACTGACAAAGTCAGATAGACAAAGACAAACCTGACACCCTGTTAGGGTGGTGGTAGCAGTCCAACTGAAGTAGTTCAGTTCAAGCGGTGATCTTGTGAAGGTCTGGTCTCCAGCTGAAGGTCCAGTGGTAGCTCTTGCCCTCTGGTAACCCAGTAGACAGGGCTAGCTCAGGCACTTCCAAGGCCAGGTTATATCCAGGTGGGAACACCTGGCTCCTCCCTCCTGGGCAGAGCATCCCACAATGGGATGAGGTAAGTCTATGAGTCATGTGGTGGGTCCTTGATGGCCCATTGTGTGTCATCCGGGGTGGGCCATTAGCAGGTGATAACAGCTAACGGCCCACAGCTGGCGGTAATAGAATACTTAAAAACATCTATATTGCAACCTAGGACACAGGTAAAACATATTTCTTTTTGTCTGTTAAAGTCCCTGAGGTTGTTTTTCCTAGTTGTTCCTGCTCAATATCAAGGTTTCTCGTTGTCCTTTATACTTAGCCAGCTCCATTTCCTGCTTGTTTGCACTTCTAAACTTTCTCCCTCACTGTTCTTCAGTTGTTTGAGCACCTCTCCATCAGCAATAAGCAAGCTGCTTCACAGCACTACTATCCAATGCAGATAAGTACAGTTCTTTTCCAGTGACTCCTGGAAAAACAGTCTTGTTTCAAGTCATTACATCCTTATTCAGCCTCAGTGAAATTGCACTGAAACCTCTGCTTGGTAATTCTGTTCCTTTCTCCTCAGGCACAGTTTCTGTTCTGTTTTGTTGGTTTTTTTTTTTTGAGATGTGTTAAATTAGTAGGCATCATAGTAGGAGCCTGGTCTGTGTTTTATGAACTTTACTACCACAGGTAAATGAAGTTATACAAAAAGCAGCAGCTGCCACTAAGTGTAGTGGAAGCGCTTCTGTAATCATGTGCATCAATGATGATGCTTACTGTAGTTATGGGAACTGAGATTCTAATTTTATCTCTGTTGTGCCATTAGGCTTTCAGGTGAAATTTAAAAAGAAATATGTATTTATCTTTTTATTTTTTAAAATTTATTTCCTAAGATACTGTGATGTGAATTACAAACAGTAAGCATGGTAGGAGATGGGTTTTATTTTCCTGCACTCTCTTGTTTTCGGGGGCTGGCTTTTTACTTGATCTGAATGCTTAGATGTTATCAGGATTCTTGAAAGATGCCGCATTCATTTACTCCAAAGAAACTCAATTGTATTTGAGCTGTATTATCAACAGAGGAAGCAATTGGACTGGAGTGAGGCTGCATTAATATTTGAAGTCAGATTAGGTGATGGGGTGCTCTGGATATGGGTGAGGAATGGGCCTGTTGTGCTCAGCTGATGTGGGAAGTAGGGAACATAATACCGAAGGGAGTAAACCACTAGGAACTGAACCAAGAAGATTATTTGGGAGTGATAAACTTCATTAGAAGAGGCAGATGCAAAAGGTCTTGAACTGCTTGAAGAAACTGCAAGAGAATCTAAAATTCCTGAGTCTCAGACTTGGTCAGGTGTTGGCAAGTAGCCATGAAATCCACTAACAGCAAACTTGTGCTCCATTTCTCTCTTTCTAGTTATTAGAGATATAATATTATATATTATATAATATATAACCTACAGCTGCTCTAGGTTATAATATTTTATCAGTTAGGACTGTCAGCATTCATGTGACTTCTTCAATTTTAATTTGCCCCACATTCTTCATCTGAATATGTATTATAATTGTCTTTGATTACATGTTCACACACTGTCTTTCATTGGATTCTTAGGCAATTTAATGGGTGGTATTTGGAGAATGAGAGCTGTACAGTTAATGAAGCTGTTGTCTGTAGGGTTTCTGCTGTAGCTTGGTGCAGAAAAAAAGTCATGTAGTGAATGAAACAGATGAGTTAGGGAGAGGAAAAATAAGTCTTCCAGTGTAAGCCATTCCAGAAGATGACTGTTCTCATGGCTTTCAACTCTAAAGTTGTTTAAACCAGCTTTTCATATGTCTCCATAAAAGTGACTTTAATATCTTGTCACTTCATGGAAGGTGTTTTGGAGTGGCTTTCCAGACACAGTAGCACAGTAAGGAGGACTTCAGTTACCTCGCTGGAAATCTGTAGGAAGAAAATTCTTTGAACTTGTAGCTACAGATGGTGCTGTGTTGTGCCAGGGATCACAACCTTAAACTTATGTGATGCTGATGAATCCATATCCTATTTCAAGAGGGAAGAGGGCTTAAGAGATTTCTAAACCAGAATTGTGTGACTCCTTTTTTTTTTTTTTCTCCTATCAATTTTGAGGAAATCTTGGGAGAGTACTGTACTATACCCCATCTTGTTCTAGGCTGGTCTGTCTCACTGTCCTTGAGCTGTTTTTTCATAAAAATCTGGTGGAAGGAAATGAGAAAACACCTGTTCACTAGCAAGTTTATTCAATAATAGAGGCTATTTGGTGGCTTTGTGCTCCTTGTGAAATAAGTATATCTACAAGAGAATGGCATGAAAGCTAAAGGTTGGATATAATGACTCTTCTTGTCAGTGATAGCAGTCTTGGGTATGAACTGCTGAGCATTTGCATGATAAAAACAGTTGTATTTGTGTATTGCAAACAGTTTTCTTGAAATCCCATTGGCATTTTGTAGTAACTGTGCTTTTCTGCCAAAATATTAGGTTTAGAAGTGCACAAGGCTAGCCAGCACCCTTCCTTGGCTCTATCCCTAGAGCCAGAACACTGAAGGTCTGCAGCCCAGGTTCTTCAGCCTGGAACCAATCACACTGGGGCTTTCTGGCCATAGGGCGCTTGTTACCCTGGCATGAAGTCATGCCCATGCTAAATGGAAATGAAATACGCTTCCTCACCATCCATATCTGATATTGGCTGAATTGGATCGAGCTGTGGCTTGGCTGATATCCCAGCATGAGAAGGAATGTAAAATAAAAGTGGATTGTAAACTTCACATTTTGTGAAATGATGTTGCATTTAAACTAATCAGTGTGGTTTTTTCTCACTTTTTGTAAATTATTTTTTTAAGCAGTGTGTGGAAAAGTACCTTGTAACTGACCAAGCAGTTGTTAAATCTGTCTGAAATCACCTTCACAAAAGCATTTTCTCTGGCAACTTTTTTTTAATTGCCGGACGTTAGAAATGGTAGCACATTTGTACCAATGCATGTTGAGAGTTCATAACTTAAATAAAAGTTAAATCCAGAAAGAAGCTTCCAATGAACACCGAAAACAAGTTTTCTGCAGTGCGTGTGTGTGTGATTAGCTGGTGGTTGGGAGGTTGGAGAAATATTAATGGGCCGCTGTCAACATATTCTTCAACATTAACTGTGGTTTGTGTTCTGCATCTTTGAAGAAAGTTATAGCAACATATGCCTTTACCTAATGGGAATTTTTTGGTAAAAGTAAATAAAAAATAAAGTGTTTCTAGAGTGCTGAGATACGTTGATAAAGATGGATAGAACAAGTGCTCAATTCAGAGAGAGACAGTTATTTTTCAATAAATGATTTATAGGAATTCATTTAAGGATCAGGAGAATTCTAAAGTACTAGTTCATCTACTTTATGGTCTGAACTTCCAAAATTTTATGTAATAGTCTTCTATTTTTAATGCCATATATAAAAAATGTAGCTGTAAGCCCTTTCAAGAACTTTTTCTGTAAATTTGAGCT
Source organism: Rhagologus leucostigma (assembly GCA_013397725.1). Taxonomy (NCBI): domain Eukaryota; kingdom Metazoa; phylum Chordata; class Aves; order Passeriformes; genus Rhagologus; species Rhagologus leucostigma. The sequence goes on from VZTD01000305.1 coordinate 1,384,330, forward strand.
TAAAAAGCAAAATTTTGACTATGGGTAATAAGGCTTGATGATATACCATTATTGTTAAAGGAGCGCTAACAGAATGTATACTCTTTCTATGGTACTGTATACTTTTGTCTTCTTGAGATAATTAACAGAAGAAGTAAATAAACTCCACCCTTGTAGGTGAAAAACTGGGGATGTATTTCTTGCATATTTTTATTTAAATTATTTTCTTTATATAAAATTCTCAACTATTTCTAACAGAGTTGGAACATGTTTTTTTAGAATCATCAGTCCCATGTTATTACCAGATAGACAATAGCACATGAAAAATAAAAGCGATAAACCAGAATGGGAAGTTTAAAATATTTACACTGACTCCAATTGCTCAATTAAGGGGCTTAAAATTCTTGAGGTGACCTTTAGTTGAGTTGTTAACCAGTTCTGTTCAGTTTTCTTCTAATTAACTGAAGAGCACTTAAAAACTGATATTTCAAAGTGAAAAAATCAAAGCTAACCTTTCACCTTGTTTTAGGCTAATTTTTTATCACTAATGATTTTTGCTTTTCTCAAATTGCCTTCTGAATCACTGGCTTTATTTGAAAGTGAAAATACCATTGTGTATTGACAAACTGATTTCAACACTGGTTAGTGTTAACTTGCTCCTTGTTAAAAGTTTGGGGAAAATGAACAAAGTAAAGGAAGGGGCTGTGGTATTTTGTGAAATGGAGTAGATTTTAAGGAAGGAGCTGTACTTTTTCTAGGATTTCCCTATTTTCCCCCCACAAACAGGAATGTGTTTGCATGCCCCATGAAATAAATGCACAGCAAACATGGCTGCTCTCAGACTTTGTGCCTTTCCTGAAAAAATTGTCTGTGTAAGAGAATTCTCAAGGATTTCTTGTAATTTAACTTTTTTTTAGCACAGTGAGTCCAGTTCAGTTGAAGTAACTGGAAGCTCTGGCTAAAATAACCACACTGTGTACCTGCAGGTCCCCCATGGTGCCTGTGAAGTTGGTGGCACTGGGCATCAGCAGTCCTGTGCCTGCATGAGCATTTCCAGCTGGAGTTTTCAAACATCTGCATCCTCATTAGCACAACGCTCTCTGATGCAGTTCCTGGGGAGATGGAAAGGGATGTGTGTAATTTTCCTTAGTGACACATGTATATTAGGCTCTGTATTTTATTTTAGTTTTTCTGCAAGGCTTTCCCAAAGGAAAAATGCTTTGCATTTTACAGCTGTTGAAGGATGCCTCATTTAAAGGTGTGCTGATTTTCCAAACCCAAGATCTTTATTGGGAAAAAGTAAGTTTATTATTTATTCTTTATGTTTAACTCAGAATCATGTGATGGCCTCTTTTGGCCTGTCATATCTTTTTTAGGCTGAAGGGTCATAGTTATTTCTTCTACAGAAATAATTTGGTACCTTGTTACTCTGAAATATATTTCCAATTTAGCTGCTGGAAGAACAAACCCTCATTTAAGATGCATCTTTGGCTGGTTCAGATATCAAGTATGAGTAGGGGAAAATGAGATTTAAGGCTTACCCCAATGCCTTTTAGCTTCAGCTGAAGTCAACCATCATGAAAATATATTTGCCATTTCTTTTTCTTTCACACATCCCTTTCAGGATATTACTGTGGGCTCTAATCTAAGCCTTATTCACTGTGAACCAAATCCTTATGTGATGATAAGACTCGATCTTTGGAGTTGAACTTGACCACGGTAACAGACTGGAAACAAGACTATAATTTTTGCTCTGGAACTCAGTTTAACTCTGTTGCTTTACCACCTGTGAAAGACTGAGTTTGCCACTCAGTGCACTTGCCTTCTTTGGCCAAACATTTCTGAGATCAATGTATGTTGTCTCGGACTCCTGCCCAGGAGTAAACGTCTAGTAACCAATGATGTCCATAATGTTTTTTCATCAGTATTTTTCCTAAAAAAAATGGCTATTTAAATGCACACTAGTGCTTTGATTTGTGCTATTCTAGGAGAAATTAGAGCACAAAACTTGAAAATGAAGGGCATCGTGATTCTGAAAAGAAGGTAAACATAGAAACTATACTGCTTTTCTTTTTTGAGTAGCAAGTAAACAGAAAGAGAGGTCAAGGCAGTAAAGATCACATTTTGCACTTTACAAATCAGTGTAGTTGCTAGTGGTTTGTTTTGTGTTTTTTTTTCTAGAGTTGTAAGATGAAATTTTAGAAAAGGTTTCTGAAACTATTCTTAATCTCTGCAACACTGTTGTTGTCATATTGCTTTCCATTTCATAGTTTGCATTAGGACCAACAATTCATGAAAACATACCATTTCCACTTTCAGCTTTTTGAAGGCCTCTGAACTGTTAGAAAATCAGATAAATGTTGCAGTCTAAACGGACAAAAAAGAGGTTTTGGGTTTCCATGCAAACTTCAGCTTTCTGGCTTCTCCTGTATTGTATTAACATTTTAGTGTCCAGGTATTTGAGAGAGGTTAAATGTTCAGCAGAGCCTCGTATCCGTGCAGTGTGTGTAGAACTGTCTGAGGTTATATCTCTGCTCAGACACCTCTTCCTTCCAAACATCAGTGTAAAGATTGATTCTGGGAAGATTTATGTGCAAAACAAAATTTATACAACATTAGGAATCAACTTTGAGGCAGGCTGGTAATTTTCAGTAATCAATCTGCTTTTAAAAATCAAACTGTAACATTTCTTCCATTAAAATTCTTTGGTTTTCTTACATTTTTGTCATGATGGTTATGTTCTGAAATAATTTGAATGTTCAAAATTATTTTAGTGAATCTCCAGTTGAGCAAGTCAAATTTCTCTCTTGTCCTGCAAACCAATTATAGTAAATTACAGTCATTCAGAACCTAAAAACTGTAATAACTCTGACAGAATTATGAGCAAACTAATGGGTCATTTATTATCAGATAAGTTTGCTTTCATTGAAAGTGAATATATACTCGGCTATTTTTCTTTCTAACTCAGGAATGGCTGTTAAACCAAAAAAACTTGAAGGATAGCCTGCTATATTACCATAATACAGTTCTACCTCATACTGTGTTAACAAAGATCTATTAGATTGGAATAATATTTCACCACTAACAGAACTGACCAAGTTCATTTTTATTTCAATGGAGCACTTGTTAACACTTCATAGTTTTCTGTCAGCCTGGATAATAATACCCAGGGGGGAAAAAAGTTATCATCCAGTTTTGCTGTTGCTAAAGAGAGTGTTTGTATGGAAGACTAGTCTCACCGTTTTGAGTTGTCTTCCTCACCAGAAAGGAGAGGATGTTCTTGTTTAGTAACTTTGCTGGGTATATCTGTGGAGTGAAATACCAACAACAAAGCAGTCATCATGGGGGTGCTAGGTGGTTATTCTCCTAAAATTTGGCAAATGAAACTATTGTTGTGTTTGCAGGATAAACTTGAAAATACATATATTGAAATCAGGTATGAATGATTCCTTGTTTTTTATACAGTAACAGTAGTAATCACATGCAAATCTGGTTATGCATTCTCTAACACTGGTATGGTTTCTGTACAAAAAGCTAAAAGACAACTAATTTAGGTTCTGAGTAATGCTAGTGTTTTTAACCATGTTGCCTTTTGGATTATGGACTTTTTCCTAGATGCATATTGGTCTGTTACTTGGTCTAAAATTCAAAAGTCTTTCATGAATCTGTAATTCTTTCAGACACATTTCAGAGAAACCTGATGCTTCTTTGATCAATATATCTGATCTAATTTGAAATTTAGGTATGAGCTTTGTGTTTAATTGTGTGCTCAAAAGGGGCAGAACATCAGTTGTCTATAGCTAGAGGCAATTTTGAGAAATGTTTTAGTAGGGTAATTGATTGATGTGATCAACCAGCCTAATCTATAAAATCACAGGGAGATGGAAGAGGCTTTTTAAGTAAAGGATAGTTAACAGAAGGGTTCAAAAAGATCAGCCATCATGATTAATATCAGCAAGTGCCAGGAGAATCTAAGCCTCAGGCTGCCAAGGAAATAGGATGCTGAAGGCTGTTACTTCTGCTGAACTTAATCCAAGGGGACTTCAGGCAGAGTGATAGAATCTGGAGTTGTTAATAACTTTTAATTCAATTTATGAGACAGCAGGAAACTAAATAAGGGTAGAGAGGGACATGTGAAGATGTAAGCTGTCAAGGATACCTTTTATTCTTCCAAATTTGTTGGAAGAAATAAAGTACTTGGAAGCACCAAAGTATTTGGTATGAAGTAATACCTAAACAGTGCTTGAAACGCAGGTGTTTCACCATCACCTCAGTTGTGTCTAACAGCAGGTACAGAGGAAATGTAAAACCTGGTTATTGTTAATTGTGGTATTGAGACATCCAGCTTGGGAATGTGGTGTGGTACTGGACCTGGCAGTGCTAGGTTAAGGCCTTTTCCGGTGTAGGGATCCTATGTATTTTTGACTAAAACTCACTGAGACACTGGCAGTTTGCCGAGAGGGGGGAAAGAAAAACACCTCTTAGGAAAAGTAAATTTTAAGAGATGCAAGGCTGTGGTGAAGAGGCCTATGGTGGAATGATGGTATTTATCAGCTGGGCCCTCTTTGGTCCTGTCTCATCAGACCTCTGTTAACTTAGTGAGGCAGAGTGATTCTCTGGTACAGGTGTATTTACAGTTCCGTTTTGCTCAAACTTCTCTTTCTCCTTTGGTTCTTTTATTTTCTTTCAAATTTTTTAATATTCTGTTGGTCTTCAACATTAGGGCTTTTTAAGAACTGTAATGTGTGTAAATGACTATATAGTTGATGCACTCTGGTTTGTGATAAATAACTTTGTTCTTCCTCTTAGTTTTGTGTGACAAAGCAACCTATATCAGTGTCATGTTGTAAAGCTGTTTATATCAGTCTGCATTTTTTTATCACATTGGTGTTTTTATTAGCATCATTAGCTGTTAATGATGTCTGTGGAAAAAACAAATCAGGAAAATTAGAGTTTAGCTGGTACGAATAATTAAGTATTGTTCATAAAGGCATCATAAAAACCATGTTAGAGACCACTTTCATAAGAGATTTTATTTTTGAAAGAGAAAATGAAAAAGACAGTTTTGAAATTGGAAAACTCCATCTCCAAATAAATAAGAAACACCGAAATTATCTGTAGTTAAATTCTTTCTTACTGACAAATGGATAGTTGCAATGGCTTGCTGATTGGGCTTGAAAGTATTTTGGCTGTGACATTTCGATAACCCTGTAACTTTTTGTTGCAATGATGATGAAGCACTACCTTAGTCACTATTTAGTTGTTCCAGTAATTATGGGCAATATAAAAGAGCAGAAATTTAAGGCCAAATGCCTATTTGAAAAATTTGTTATGTAATGATTCTATATCTGATACGTAAAATTAATAATTTAGCTTATAATGAAGGAACTAGGGTGGGTTTTTTAGTCTTTGTTTCTGTTCTGCAAGAGTTTATTTAATTCACTAAATTAAATACCTTAAAGCGGGATTTCTGGTTACTGACACTTATGATGTTTGGGAATTAGTTTTCCTTCACAAAGAAAACAAATACTAAATGCTAAGCTCAGTTGCAAAATGGGTCTTGAGTATCATTGGCAAATCATTTATGTTCAAATTCACAGACACTCAAGTGTCTGCAAAATTTTAGTCCTCAAGTACAGTGTAAGCCATAGGAGAGTATATGCTTTGTTTCTTTTTCTGTCCTTTGCCTACAGGAAGGCAGGAGGAATCTATTGCTAAAGAGAGGGTTTATAAATGATGAGTAGATAAAGTGACAAGAATTCTGCTACCATAAGGGACCATGGGCTAGAATTGAAATATATCAATATGTTTAATAGGTGATATCAGGTGTAACGAGAAAATTAGGCTTTAAAGGAATGCAAGGCCTCTTGCCAACTCGGACTCTTAGATTTTGCTATTTAGAACTATGAAAGCTTGTGTTATCTAATGATGGAAATGCTGCATAGTCAAAAGACAACTAAAGAAGATGAAGATATAAGAAATAATAATATAAGAATTAAATAGGAAGAATTAAAATTATTACTAAGGGCTTAGGGTTTTTAATGGAAATTATTTCAAGTTTTTGAGAAGAACAAGAATGTATTATCCACATGGTATCAATATTATGCATACGTTTTTGTGGTTTAGTTCATTTAATTGCTAAATTAATTGTTCTGTTTTAGGTTTTTTTTGGGAGACTGGGTAATTCTTATTCTACATAGTGCAACTATTTTCCCACTCTTTTATTGGTGTTATATTTATTTCCTTCTATCTATGTACATAAATAGGTAGATAAACATTAAGTTGACTTTTTCTCTGTGGTAGAGAAGCTACGATAATATTCCGAGCTTGAAGTAAGAATGTGGCTGCCTAAATTGGAAGTGCGTGGACCAAACACTGGTGATCAGTGCCCATCCCTGTCAGTGTTTGAGGCATTTGGAAAATGCTCTTGATAATGTGTTTTAATGTTTGGTCTCCCTGAAGTGAGCAGGCAGTTGGACTAGGAGGTCCCTTCCAAATGAAGTACTCTTTTCTATTCTAGTTAACACTGTTATTATCTAACTCATAAGTTGAGAACAACATTGTTATGAGCTACGAATTACTGTTAAAAACAGAAGGGGATGCACAAACACGCTGAAATGCCTCAAAAAGCCTCAGGCTTGCTTAGTTTTCTTTCTTACCTCATTTGCAGTTTATTTATCAGTAATAACGTCATTGTAGTTGACTTAAAATGACAAACATGATCAGGGCCCTATTGAATTGTTTTTTCACTCAGAACTGCTCTCAGAGTGTTAATATAGCTTATGGTCACTTTTTCTTTAAGCTGTCTTGTTGCTGGAATCTGAAAATCCTTAAGTGCAGGTTCTCTGCGTAACAAAAGACATGCTTAAAAATGGAAGAGAAAATGGAAGACTCTCACTGATAGCAGATAACAAATGCAGAATTTGTTTTCTGTGCTTTTAGATTAAAATAAAGTGAACAAGTCCAAGCTATAGGCAAAACTTATTTTAGGGCAGAAGTGTAGAACTTTATGCCCACACTAGATCAGTACATACAGTCAAAATCTCTATTAAGTCCCACTACAAACTACAAGTGGAATGTTCTTTCTTTTATTAGTCTCTTCTGTTTGACTATAAGCTGTTTCACTTTTTATGCATGGCTGTTTTTCAGCAAATACGTTCTGATACCATGGACCCAATTACATTTTCTTGGACTTCTTGTATGCTTGTTTCTTTTTCAGAAGTCTTTTTCCTTCATATTTTTAGAGGTAAAGTAGCATTACATTTAAGTTGTTATTTTGATGATGAAATACTTTTATTTCTAAAGAATGTCTATTTTAAACATGCCCTTGCTGTTCTTGCTATTACTGAGAACAGTATGCAGCCTATCAGTAATTGATTATTTCTTGTCTCATGTTGAAATAAGTATTACTCTTTTTATGTGAGTCAGTAATGAGTCGGGGCATTCTGCAGTCAAAGGCAAAAAGGAAAGCTTTTCAGCAATGATTTTGTTGAGTCTTGTTTTTTGTAGTAATTTGCTGAAGTTTGGCGGAACTTCTGTATTTCAAGTTCCTGGCATCATTCTTTCCCTTCTAGGTGTGTGCCATTGACTGGATAAGTATATCCAATGAAGTTTGGTGTGTGGATAAATCTTTCTCTTTATGTAAAATATTTTCAGTTTATTATATGGTGTTAAGAGCTTCAAACTAACTTTGTTTGGTCAGATGTGCTATGAAGCAGAAACACTGATGCACCTGAAATGGATACCTCAGTGAGAGTTTAAAGCAATTATGCAAGCCATTAAACTCTAGATTAGACCAAAATGCTGATCGTAACATTGTAGTAGGACTATATTCTGATTGCTGCAATAAAAACAGCTTCTGTTAGTCAACCACAAAGTACTTTTAGAGAGAAGAAAGATGCACATTTAAACAAAGCCGAAGTCCCAGCAGAGCTTACGTGCATATAGAAAGGAGATCTAATCTTTTTCCTTGAGAATAGTAGATATGGTATATTGCAATAAACAGGAACACTAATGTTTTAATACTATTTTAATACAATCAAATAGTTGATTTAAGATCAGTTTGAAAATTGTAGAAAACTACCATGATGACTGTGCTTTTTTGTTTGTATGTTGTGTAGTTTTAGGAACTGCAGTATCATTCCATAACATGGAAAATACTGTATTCTGTTCATTTTTTTCTCCTCATCTAAACAGCTTTTTTTTAAAGCAAGTCACCTACCCAAATAGCCTTTTGTGTCTCTAGAAGATGGCAAAAGATTCAAGGACTCATGGCAAAGTACGCAAGTGGTGAGAAAGAATGGCTGCTGCTAATTGGCCACATGAAACAGTTTTTCTGAAAGATACTTCTTTGAAAAAGCTGATGCCTCCTCCTGTGAACATTTGGTTACCTGGATAAATGCCCATGCTTTACACTTAAGGCTGCAAAAACTGCAAATATATTTAATTACCCATTCACAGCATCCAATGACTGTGCTAAAATGATTAGTTAGAATTTGAAATTTTTAGTGGTTTTTTTAATTTTTTTTGGCAGGATTTTTTGGGCTGGTGACTCACATGCTGTGACTGCATTACTTTTCTTTGGTTTCTTTGGTTTGGGTTCCTTGAGAGGTCTCTGGCATACACGAATTCAATGCTGTTTGATTTTGCAGATCCCCTTTCCACATGTGTGTGTTTTTCACAGTTAACAGTGTGATGTGACCTTTGGATTCCTGCATGTGCTGTTGCTGACACTGTTTGGGTTTCTCCTAGGCTGCTCTTGAATCTCAAGGATTCTGCATAGGTAGCAATTCTCTCTGGAGTATGAAGTATGTGTATTATTAGCCAACAAAGCGTGTTTGTCTGCAAAGTCATGACACTTCTGCACAGTCAGCTGTTGTATTTTTTACTTTGACCTGTCTCTCCACCATGCCTTAAAAGAGAAGGTTAGAACACAAAACTGCTGGGTAGCGCTGGCTTTGTGAAACTCGCTTTGTAGGTTTATTTTTCACACTGTTTTTGTTGCATTTTGTACTGGCTTGCTTTTAGATCAGTTTGGATGGGTCTAGACCATTGTTTGTAGCCTGCAAACCATTCCCAAGGAGCATGAGTCCTGTGTGGAAGCTGCTCACATCATGTCAGCATAACACTGGGCTACATTTACTATCCCATGGAAGCAGGTGATTATCTGGAGCACTGCCTTTGCCATGGGATTTTCAGGTCAGAAGTGTCTTGCGTGAACCTGGATGTGATTACCTGATAACCAGATGCAGAATGAGTCCTGCCAAGAAGCCCATATGAAAGAAAATTCTGATTGAGAAGCAATTGAGACATTTTGGTAGTTTTGTAAATGCTACTCATGTATTTTTATCTGGTGTATGTGTTACAGGAGGTTTTGAGCTCAGGCCTCTTGTTTCCTTCAGTCCAAATATTTACCATAGCTTCTGTACTCTGTCCTGAATTTGTTTGGTTTTATGTGAGAATTAAAGTATTAGAGTGAAAACATGCTGAAAATAAGGCTGTGTTAGTCTGATGCACAGTCTTTCTCCTCCTGAATTACTGGTTTTAGCTCCAAAGCAACTCTTAGCATGTTATCTTACATACACACATGTCTCTTATTCAGAGACATATTTCTTATGTCCATATTGCCATTAAAAACAACCTGTCTTTGAGAAAAATTGTGAGGCTTGTTGTAACAAAAGGCGAAGCAGGTACAAACCATGTAGCCCGTATTTTGGTAGGGTTGTCAGCTGCTCTTGTGCTTCAAAACAGATGCTGCTTCAGCAGGCATCTCTTCTGAAAGAAATGCCTTTAAAATTGAAGTAAAATGAAGTGCTTGGAGTAAAAAGAAAAAAAAAAGAAACACTAAGCTCAGTACAGTTTGATGAGATTGGCCGAGAGCACTGGGAGTGAGCCAAACATAAAAATTAAATGCCTATCTGCTTTTTTGTCTTGGAGAAATATCGTAAAAGCTCGTGTGCTAGAAATGACCAGAAAAATGATCCAGAACCTCACTACATTCTTCATAGGATGGAGCTGCTTTTCTGAAGCTCTGTTAAATTGGATCTTCTGTTATGCCTCAGCAGAAGTTCTAAATGAGTCAAGTGTTTGCGGCTTCCTTGTTTCTCAGCCTCCCACAAATGTTCCCTGCCTTGTGCAGAACAGTGACTTCTGCAGAGAAACAAGATTTTCTAGGTGACTTTGTACAAACCTCAGGCTGATTATTTAGTTATGTATAAGTCTAACTAGACAAAGAACTTACAGTACTTCAGGAACATCCATCAAGCTGGTGTTTTGTAAGTGTTGCTTTAGTTTTGTGGATTTAAAAAAAAAATCAGTTGTTACCCATATATAATATACCTCACAAAAATCATCTTGTTAAATGGCTTTACACTGTATGCCCAGGTGAACAGACTTTAAATTTCTTCTTGGTCTAGAGCAAATGTAAACAATTTTCAGATTCTTGCAACTATAACTGTTTCATAAAGAATCAGTCTGAATCCTTCTGTAGTCCTGTGCCCTCTCTATGAGATAAAACTTTTAGTTACTCTTTTCTGTAATGAACTCTGCAGACAGTATTGACCTAAGGTCAACATTATAGTTAAGGAATTTCTACATCCTAGCTGAATGTAAGCTCAGTTTTCCTGCTTAACACCTATTCTGGGTGTCAGTACTACCAGAGCATTTCAGGTTCCTAATTCTTAGCTGGACTTTCATTGTCCATGATGTGCGAAGTTGGAACTGGCTATGAGATCACAATGTGGGGAATGTATCCGGATTACTTAAGAAAAAAAAACTAGTATGAAACATGTTCCATAAACTATACTGAAATCCAAGGTGATGGTTATCACAAAGGCTTTGTTTCAACAGAAACTACAAAAAAGGAAAAAAAACCAAGAAAACTGTGGGGAAATTAGTTGTGGGGGGTTTTTTTGTTGGGTTTTTGGGGGAGGGGGTTGATTTCGTCTTGCTTTGGGAATGTAATTTTGCCTAGTGCTTTTTTAAGTGTGAAGAGTTTTTTTTGGTAGTGTTTTTTTTTTTTCTTCTGAAAGACACACACTTCAAGTGTAGTTCCCACTTCTTGAATGAACTGCAGTTCATGAGAAGGAAATTAGTGCAAGGGTAATGCCCCCCAGCATTGAAGAGATGGGGGAAGACCAAGTCTAAATTAAAAAAAAAAAAAACCCTTTTAATTATTGAATATACTCTAAAAAGTTTGTTATAACAGCATGCTTAAACATAATTGTATTCACGTGAGAAGCATCAGATGGTCCCCTCTGAGATATAGGGAGTGCCTAGAGGTTAATACCTTTGAAAAAAGGGAGAGGAAGGAAGAAGGTAGTAGAGTGGTGAAGAGGGTTTTCTTTGACTCAGTCTATGCAGTACTACACCAGCACAATGTGATTTATGGTGATCTAATTAAGTCTGAAGATGATCACTCCTAGGTAGCTGAGGAGGAAGGTGTACAAAACTGTAGGGAAGAGCAGCTCTAAACAGAGATTAAGGCTGGTAAATGGAAATTCTGTCTCCAGTTTAGAAGCTTTTGAGAATATTGGGTTTTATAGTCCCATGAGAATTTGTAATAAAAAATTAATTGGGAGAAGATATCATCAGCTGCTTCTGTTGGTAATGGTTGGCCATAATACCTACCTGAGTAAATGTATGCAAATTACTTCATTCAGGGACTGCTTAGTATTGTAAAATGTCTAAAAATGTGAGCATGTGTAAGAGTATTCTTCCCTCACTTCAGTGACTGATGAAGAAATTTTTTTTATTACTGTATGAAATGTGTGATAGTGGCTACTAAGATATATCCAGTGCTCAGTGTGAATCCTGAATTGGTCAGTTACACTGTAAAATTTTCAGTGCTAAAGACATTTTGATGTTCTTACTCCATAAATTAGGGTACTAGAATACTGAAAACAGTCTAATTTTTTTTCTATTTCCTGAAAATAGGCAGAAGTCTAATGTATTTCCTTATTCACTAATTTTTCAATTTTTTAATTGATTTCCTTTATTTTTAGCAAGATCTGCAAGGTAAATTAGCTTTCTACAGTGGACTCAAACACCACCTTAGGTATTGAAAGGGTTCCTATGTGTTGTGTGGACAACTTGTGATTCAATAAGTAGTAAAACAAATTAAAGGTTTTTGAGCAAGAAAATCTGAAACTCATTCTAAAGAAAGCAAGTCTAAGGAAATCTCCATTTAGAATATTTTTGTAGTTTGGTTGGTTTTTGATGATGGTGTGTTGTGTTTTTTTTTTCCTGTTGTTGACTTCTTGGGGGGAGGAGTAAAAAAAGCCAATACATATTGGCTTTATTTTTGCTTGTTTTCTGTTGGTTTCTTGTTTGGTGTTTTTTTGTTGTTTTTTTAGTTTGAATTATACTACATTTTTCCAATTCTGTGTAGTCTGTAAGCCCTAGACTGTCTCTTTTGGCCAGTGTGACAAAGTTACAAGACATTACAATGAGACAGGAGAAATAACACTCTCCTGTCTCTTTGTCCTGATGAAAAGTGGGCCTGGCAGTTTTTAAGTCATTTCCCAGCAGAGTTAGACTGTCCTTGTGCCCACCTCTTCCCAGCCTTTCATTTATTTTATTTTTTTTTTTAGCTTTCAAAGCTTAGTACATTCTGAAGTTTTTTTGTTTGAATAATGGAGTAATAGAGTGAATTATTTAACTTGAATATTATAGATGCTGACTAAAATTAGTAATTTTTGAGAACTATTACACTGTTGAAATTAACAGATACTAGTATATTGCTTGTAATTTAAGTAATATCAATTTAACAAGTAAATTTTTGCTTGAAGACTTAGTCTTTCAGTATTCGAGTTTTAAGAAGCTGCAAAAGACCCCAGAAACACTGTGGCAAATGTGTGAATAAACATGTGAAGGAGTTAGAAATTTAATTAAGCATATATTCAGTTACTTTGTATTCATGGAGAGGATTTGTGAACATTAATTAGTTTGTTTGCAAGACAGTCATATTGGCAAATTATTCATTTCTTTTTGTAGGGTCAGATGTTAAAGTAAAAATAGGTGGGGGAAACTTGAGACTGTAGCAGTAGTTTAGCAGACCTGGTGCCAAGTCCTGGTTCTGTGCGTTTGCTGTTGCACCATAGCCTCGAATATTTTCCATGCTGTGCATTGTTTTGATAGTGACCTAATGGTTGGAGAATTTTCCTTTTTTCCGAGTAAGAAGTTGAAAACAGAAGGTAGTTCTCTCATAGGCTGTAAAACATGAGCAGCACAGTTTCCTCACTCAGCATGCACTTTATGGAAAATTTATACCGAATTCATGATATCAAATTAAAAAACCTTGGGTATAAGTTTATAGTAAAATAGGAGGAAACTGTTTCTTAAGTCATAGTTGTAAATCATTCATAGACTGATGGAGGGAAGGGAACCTGCCTCCTAATTTATTTTTTTTCCTCCATGCCATGATGTTTCAGAAGTGGGGTGGAGTTCTAGGGGAAAAAAGACAGAGGTTGCCTCTTCCTTCATTTAAGACTTAGCACATTTTTCCTTTAAATTCATTTGATATCTGTTAACATGTGTCTGTTAGTACAGATGGTGATGTAATTTACCTTCCTACCTTTCACTGAGCCAGCATGAAGTGTTTAGGTCATAAGAAGCAGACTTAAGCTTGCCTTGAGCTCCAGTGAGTTCATGGATCCAGTCTGATAACCTAAATTTTTTCCAAGCTAGCTCTTGTACATTTCTGCTTTGCAAGAGCTTGCAGTGATAGTTTTTGGATTTGGGGCAACAAATACTGGGGGTAGGTCAATTCCCTTCCTTTCTCACCATCTTAGTTACTTTTTTCTTTGTCTGGAAAACAGTGTTCTCAAATAGATCTCTTTCCCTGTAAATATGATATCAAGTAAATAGCACAGATAAAAGGCGTGTTGTGTTGCAGCTGTTTCTTCTTACTCATTGCCTTTTTGATGTAGTTATTTCAGACCAGAGAAAATGAGATTATTTAAGAAATACTATGCTTTAATTATCAGATCTGTTTTAATTTTGAATATGGTGGCCATTTATCAACACCCCTCTTTTTCAATAGTAAAACCATGTTTCATTTTGTTTTGGGCCTGCTGAGAGTCTCAAATTGTTTCTAAACACTTATCAAAATATTCCCCAATTTTGAGACAAGGGGGAGATTAAGTGACTTGCCCAAAGTGTCAGCCTAAGTATCTGCCAACAACGAGTTCCACTCTTGGACACTCTATGCTGTTTCCTCATTTAATGCATATAAATACCAATTTATTACTAGCGATGAGCTCAGAAATACCAGGAAAGAAAATCCCCCATACAGAAAATGGAAGATGTGTACATTTTTGTGCTGTCAGTGCTTTAAAGGAGGGGTGAAAAGAGGCGCAATGCATGCTGAGATTGGACAGCAGATGGTGTTTTTAAGCACAGGTGAAAAGGCGTAAAGATTTTTCTCCTGTTGAAGTGTGAGTGGTAGGCTTGCTTTTCAGAGCTCAAACCTGCAAGACACAGTGACTTGTAGAGCCAAGGCTGTTGAGTGCCACCACTCGGAGCTGTTGTTGGGAAGGCCTTTTCTTGCCTGACGCACCAGGGTGGATCTAGCTGTTAACCAGTTAAGTGTAAAGTATCAAGTTTCTGTCCACTGCACAGGCAGAAAATGAAAATAGCTGGTAGCAGGTTACATAGCATCAGCAAAAGCAAGTTAGAAGCCAGTTAGTAGAAATTTTGACCTTTAGGTAGGTCAAAAGTAGGGTGGGAAAAGAGAAGGAACCAGAATGAGCAAGAGAAAAGATGGATGGGCTGCCATGTGGTCACTGGGCTCTCAGACTGAGGGGAGAGGTGGATGATGAAGCCTTGCTCTGCTCTGTGATCGGGATGTGATAAAGGTGTAATTGGCCAAGTATTTAATTTTTTTTTGTGGCTTCCATTATTTTGGCCTGGATTGACATGCTTTAAATTTATAAAGGATGCCCTGTCATTTGCGGGAGTTCAGAGTGGACAGATCTGGTGGTCCTTTCTGGACTTTTAATTATAAAAATGTCTTATGTCAAATGTAAATGTACATAAAACAAATTAAGGGCTGTCAGTGTGATTGAGGAGTGCACTGCTGATTATAGTAAGATTAAGTATTAAACGTGGATGTTTTGGCTAGGGAGCCTCCTCAGATGAGATCTGTTGTGGGTTTTGTGCTGCCACCTTCATGCAGTGCAGTTCTAAACCCTGAAGGGTCACACAGGCAGTCTCGAAACAATCATCACGAAGACTTAAAAAACATTCTAGTGTTGCTGTATGTTTGGGGACACCCAACCCCTTTCCTTGTGTGCTACTGGGAAATCCAGAGCGTTGTGCATCTCAAGGTTGTGCGAAGCAGTTGCCGCTCTTCCCCGGACTGCTGTTAACAGTCTTGGCTGTGCCTGAGGGTTCCCTGCCTGGGGATGTCTCGTTGAGCAGGGTTGACTGACAGCTTGCGCAAGGTCGTTTCAGGTAGAGCTGGGAAAGACGCCAAGCTATGCTGCACGCTGACAGAGTGTGGCTCTGCATTACCCCTCGGCAACTGCGCTGCCTATCAAGGTGTGACAGTGCCGCTGTTCCCGTGCGAGGGGATTTGTTTGCTCCTTGAGCCCACGTCCGCTCCTTCACATACCTTGAACAGAGCTGCTGTTTTATCTAGCTGTGACAACTGAACTACGGTTCCTTCCACGAACTGAGAGAAATCCTGGAGTATATATTATTTAGGTGGTGGTGTTGTGTGTACATTTGTTTGGCACCCTTCAAAGTAAATTGGTGTTTTTTGTGCTCTCCAAAGGAAGAGCAGGACAAGTGCTTGTTTCTGCCTGGTATTATACCTTTAAATAAAATGATGTGTTTACACATGGAAGTGTCAACTTCCATGCTATAGCTTTAATATACTCTGTTTTATCTTGTGGTGTTTTATTTGTTGGTGCTTTTGGCTCGTTGTTTTGTTTAGGTTGTTTGTTCTGGGGTTTGTTTTGTTTTTTCTTGTTGGGTTTTTTCCTTTTTTTTTTTAGGTCAGGTAGAGATGATGTTTCACTCTCTTGGGTCCTTTGCCATGAAATCTTTCAGCTATAGCCAAAATGATTTTATGTAACTTTCTTAAGTGGCAAAATTGTTGTCTTGCATACTTGACTGAGGATGGGGAAACAAAAGGTTATGATGGGGCACTTCAGCTGCAGGGATCTCAGAAAAGCATTGGCACAGATGAAAAAGCAGTTTGTAAAATGTGGATGCTCCTGGGAGGCTCAGATAATCTAGAGAACATAGTCAAAGATGGCATTTAGAGGATGGGAATGAATGATTGGGAAGCAGATTTAAGAGCGCAGAGAAGGAATTCACTATTTTCTCTTTGGTTGTTTCTGACAAAATGAGTTAGAAAATAATATCTGTTCCATATGAAATCCTGTTTTTTAATTGTCACTCAAATTCAGGGCAAAAATTCTGTTTACCACAGAAATAATACCCCAATAACTTAGTTTTGGGTATATTGAAGTCTTTTTGCCTGATGTTGAATTATTCCCGTTCGATTGTGAAAAATCAAACCATTTCAGATTGAAATACATCAAAATTCAAACAGGAAAACAGAAAAGTTTTAGCAAAATGGAAAAATCCTGGTCAAGTGTTTTGAAACTTAGCAAGATAGAAAATGTTTTCAAACTGTTCTGAACAAAAACAATTTTGATAAAAATACTTTTTTTGATGAAAAAGCATCTAACTTTCTCTTACTGTTTTTAAGTCCTGTAGGCTATATCACACAGAGATGAAAATGAGGTAGTTGAAACTATTATCAGACACTTGTAGCTAGAAAGGAGTTGTAAAGGTGGGAGGCTGAGATGGCATCCTGCTTCTGCTACATTTTCATGTTGCTGCTGAGCATCAGAGTACCTATTTAAAAAGGTACAATTGTTTTTGTATGGCTCACAGTAGACATCAGCTCCATGTTTTAAAGGACCTGACTTACAATGTTGAACTGAAATTTTCTTATCGCAGCAAGAGATTCAATGGATGACAATCAGGCTGCTCGTAGAGAAGTCGATGCAGTTAGAATTTGTATTTATATTTGTCTAAAACAACTCGAGGTGAGGGAGTGTTTTTTTCTTTTTCCTAAGCAGCTTTCAAGGGATTAATATAAGGAGATCTCATGCAAAGCTGACTGGAGGAACGACACAGAAACTATCAGTTCCATGTTTGTGTACTTTTGCATAGAGTTGTACTGTCAACAGAAGCAGCGAAACAGACTTTGCAAGTTTGTATAATCCCAGAGGAATGTACAGAAATCATACAGTGCTGATGATGCACTTCATGAAATAGGTGTATATGTAACTAGGAGGAGCAAGTTATTTATACTTGCTGTAGATACAGCAAAAAAAATGCAGGCAAGACCAAGAATTCCTGCCTCTTGTTTCAAAACAAAGTTGTTTGTAGTAGAAGATATCCTTAGGCAAGAGTGAAGAAAAATGCTTCAGAACTTTTCACAGCAGTTGAAACTTTAATTTTTTGAGTAGAGCTTCAGAATATATCTTGGAGTTTTAGTACGTGTTTTTTTGATACTGTTTGACAAGATGCCTAACAGAATACATTGATGTGAAATAAACTATCAGGTAACAACACTCTGAATGCTGTGTTGCTCTGTGCATTCCAGTGAGATTTCATTAATGTTTCTGTGCTTAAATTTTAGGATACAATTTTAGGTTGACTGTCATTATGACTTGTAATTTAAGGATAAGACATCTGCTCATATATAATCAGTGTGTGTGATTTCAGCCTATGTAACAGCAATCAAATCCAAAGGCAAGGAAATTATTAAAGTGCCCACAAGTACTGGCTTCCTTGTAACTTTGCTGTAGATATTGTGTAAGCAAACTTCAGATAATGTTGATCAGTGAGTGCTGATGTGTCAATATGTCTTTTAGTCTTACCTAAGAGGAGAAATAGGCTGGTAGAAGCTTATTTCGCTAATTTTAGAATACGTGTCAATTGTTCTGAGTCATTACTGTGCATTTATGAAGCAGTTAAACTCCATCAAAGAAAGCATCAAAACCTCGAAATCTAAATATATTTCCAACATTGAAATGTACCAAAAATTAACATGGAGTCTTTAATGTGATTCAATTCCATATCAGGTTTTTTGGTGTGTGTTGGATTTTTGTTTTTTAATGGTAGATTGGTGTGTTCTGTGATTGGATTTCTGGAGTTTGTACTATGGGTGAGGAGAATAGTATTTAGGTGATGAATTATGTTTGTTTATGTTCTTCTCTAATTTCTCCTAACTTTGATAAATTAAATTACTACATTTACCTGAAAAAGGCAAGCTGCCAATCCTTGCCAGGAACACAGTGAGGCAGTGTTTGTAGTGTTTTTATCAATCTCAAAAGATAGGTGAAGGTCAAAAATATTGTTTGCACTAGGAGATGTTTTTGTTTATTATGTGGCAAGCAACATTAGTTCTGTTCTTTCAAGAAACTCTTTGATTTCAGTAGAGATTATACTTGTTTCAAGAAGAAAATACACCATTGAAAAAAGTATTTGTATGTTTATATGAGTACATATAAAAGAAATGGTGCTTTACTGTGTTTTCTCAATAGTGAACCGATTTTCCCACTCTGAACCAGAATGTTACTAAATCCTTCCCAGAACGCTACTTTAAAACATTTACATTCAGTGTATTGTTCATTTATATAGCTCTTGTTCATTCATGGACAATTTCTTAATACTTAATTGCTGTCAAATAATAAAAAATATTTTGGATCGGTTGATGATTTATAAGTAAAGATACCGTTTATTCCTGAGTTTATTTAGATTGTATCAGGCAAATTAGGAAGCTTTTCAATAGACCGTAATTATTTTAAAGTTAGGGTCTGTGGTTGTAGGTTCCCTGAAGAAGATGGTGTGTTAATCTCACTCTCTTCGACTACTTTATTTTTCTGTTCAGAAATTCAATTTTCAAGAGCATGTTTTTCTGAAACTGATTATGCAGAGATATTTTACGGATAATCCAAGTCCTCTTCCTAGCTGACTTTTTTTTTCTTTTTCAGTGTGAAAACCTTGATTCTGAGCAAAGGTTTAACCTTCCAGCATGGAAGATGTTAAGTGATTCAGTCACAATCTGACTTTTATTTTCTCAAGAGAAGTTAAAACTCTTGGGTAAATAACAGTAATAGTAATAATATATTGGAAAGCCCACTAATACTTCTGGGTTTTTCTGAACCTTAATATCTTGAATAGCTTGGCCTTCAAAGGATTTTCATGCTGTCTAGCCATTATGAAATTCAAGAGTATTTATTCTGTGTATATAATTTTACATAGAAATATCTACAATTTTTCGGTGTGATTGTCACGTTTTCTAAGTAAATTGGACCTTTAATTGAAGTTTCTATTCACTTCCAATGCTGTTCTTCCTAAGAGATGAAGAGATACAGGAGAATAAAGGTTGTAGTAGATCTTTTACTCCAAAGGGTAGGTTGATTCTAAAGGGTAGTTTTTGATGTATTTTGCAAGTAAATTATTTTAATTTATTAGCTTATTTTGTTTGTTCCACAGCTACATCTGTATTACCACAATTATATTGAATGTGTAGAAAGCACTAATATTTTGTGTAGCTTGGTTTTCATCCTTTTAATTGTTTGTTTGCTGTGTCACAGTGCAAAATTGAGCAGGGCCATTGAATTGTAGTTAGGGTGTGATGCATTTGTGGCCTTGTTGGTGATGCTGCTGAGGGCATTGCACTGCCTGAGAAGTCAGACCAATGTCTTGTGATTCTGTTGAGGTGACCCATCAAGGATGGAAGTGGTTGGACTGTGAGAATTCAGAAGTAAAAATATTTTTTCTGCTTTACCTAAATTATTGTTATATATATGCATAAATACGTATTTATTATTATTACACTATTATGACATTATTATGTCTCAAAGCGGCAAGTACATCCTAGCTGGGTCCTCATCAGGTGGGAAAGGACGCTCTCATCCTGGAAAATGTAATCTTTACAGAATCTTTAGAAGGAAGATTGTGCTTTTACAGTGATTTTTTTCTCTTTTTCTTTTCCTATGTTAACAACTGGGCTTTCTGTTAACCACAGAAACCTTTAGATATTTTTCTCCTACTTTACTAGAATGTACTTGTCTGCTGGGAGGTTGAGGTTAACTTGATTTCTCACTTGAATTGAAAATCAATTCAACTACCCCTTAGTCATAATGCTATAAACTACATTTGAGAAGCTGATCTAGTGTTGAATTATATGCGAGTTTGTGCTGGGAATTGAGTCCTAGCTTCCTGAAATGGAAGTTTTCATATAATGACAGGCTTTTTTTCCTTCTTTCTTTTAATAACATCTGTGTTAATGAGAAGTAACTATAAATTCTATTTTGCCAAAAGATGGAGGAGTTAGAATTTTCTGACTTTGCTTACTTGCTTTTTGTGGGGTTTTCATTTTTATTTTTTTTGGTTTTGGTCGTGTGGATATTGCTTGCCTGGATACATCATAATGCAATTTTTTTTATATGTGTGAGAGTTTTCTGAGTGTCTTTTCATTAAGTGCTTGTGGTCAGATTGTAGCTCATAAAGACAAATTCAGTAAACAAGCAGAAATACCAAATGGATGAATAATACTTGACTGTCCATAATACAGACATTTTTAGATTTGGGGTTTTTTTCTTATTTTGATTATGTTCAGGCTTCCTTAAGGTGAATTTGTCAGAGACTAGTTTTTCTGGTGAATTTTTTTGTTACTTCTAAAACAAATCTAAAAAGATTCATTAGTTCTGTTAGATATTTTTCTTTCTCTAGTCTCATCTACCGATGACCCTGGAAGTGGAGTTTATGCGATTCAGCCATTTGAGTCATTTCCCCTGTGCAGGAATGATCCTTGCTTGTTTTTTTGGTCACCTTGGGAACTGGCGTGAATTTGAGAGAAATTAAATACTCCCATTAGTTTCAGCAGAGATCATACTTGTCTGTATTTGCTGCTGGCTAATCACATCCATGATTCAATGTGATTCAGCACATCTGTATTTTTAAATTAACTGTGGCAGGCAGCTGTTGCTGCCATTTGGGGTGTGATTATGAGCGGTGGAACAGACAAGGATGACATGGAAGCTGGTGGGAGGGAAGGTGTGTTGAGGTGGAAGAGTTGATAGGAGAAGTTGTTGCTGTTTTTTTGAGTGGAAATACAGAGTTTAAATCCAGAGGAGGCTGAATTATTTCAGTTTGATTGCTCAGCTTGATGTTTTGTGCTTTACACTTGGGTGGAACTGTGGAGTAGTACCTCTGGAGAAGTTACAGTGTCTGTGTGACAGCAGACATGATTTGGGGACTCTGCAGAGAGTCTCATTTCTTATAAATGTGGCAGTGAGAGGCACAGAGCATAAGCATGAATAGCACGGAGAACTTAAAAGAGAACAGTACTCAATTTTCTCTGATTTTAATTGTATCATGTTTATATTAATAAAAATGAGTCACAAATTTATTGAAGAAATGCGAACTTCATGCAGTCTTCAAGGATATGTTCTCAGTTTTATGCTTATAAGTGTATTCATAGTCAGCTATGATACAGAATATTATTTTCTGTTGGTTTTTAACGTGGGGAGAAGAGAACAAAAATCTCAAGCATGGATGCGGTTTGCAGGCAAGTGGTTAGGTCTGACCTGTTTTTTCTTCATGATGTCTTCAAACTGTGATCTGAAAACTTTGAAGTTGCCTCCTAGATCACAATGAGGTCATGCTATTAAAAACCAAACCAGTCTCATTATTGCATTTTTGTGCTGTTGAATTAATCCATTTTGCTCTAATACTGTTGCTGTGACAGCCAGGAATTTGTTGTTGTTAAACATGGGTCACATTACCCCAAACTTAAGTGTGAGCACACACTCTGTGTTTGAAGGCACCAGAAGTTATGCACGCATAAACTATTGGTTTAGCATTTCTTTCCCAAAACACTCCCAAATTGGCCAAAGCAAAAGACCAAGTGATCTCATTTTTTAAATTTTAGTTTTCTAATGGCCGTTTTGTCTGTATTAAGTTTTTACTGAATCTCTTTTATGGTCAGTTCAGTTCTATTCTTTGTGAATTTAATAGAAAGAGGTAAAATAAATAGTTATAGCTCGCGCAGTTATGTTAAGATGATTTGCTTTAATCTAGTAGAGTCACTCTGATTTGATATGTTGTAAATGAGGATAATTTGGTCTCTATGACTAGGGAAAAGCTGCTTTATCTTTTTTGGTTTCCCATCTGTTAAAGGGTGATTGCTGCCTTTTATCACCTGCAGGACAGTAGTACTTGAAATATGCCTAAAACATGTTGCCTGTAAAGTATTCTATAGACTTTTGTGTTTTGTGATTTCAAGCACCATAAAAATGAAACTTAGTTACAGTAGTTATAAGAAGTAGTAAATAGATTTATAATGTCTGCAGCATATGATTAATTTAGAGCAGTGAGTAATTTCAATTTTTTAAATGGATTACAGTACTCACTTGGCATAAACTGTCTATTATCCACCACTTTTGTAGGCAAAATTTTGTACAGCTACATGAAATACCAATATTAAGGACAATTATGTCTTCTCATGCTTTCATGCGTTTGTTCATATTAGTAAAAACCGTAACCATATCTCACTATGTTTTTCAAGGTGAGAAAAGCCTTGATGAAGTAGTTTTAGATTTTTTTTTCTTTGTAGGTTAGTCAGGACTTTTTGGTCGCTGTTTCCATTGTCTTTTCTGAGTAATATTCAATGCAGCTGCATTGAAGCTCTATGGGCCTTAGCAATTTTTTTGTGTATGCAATTTTGATTGGAAAACCTCTCCCCTTCACAAAATAAGAATAAAAAAAAACCAGACAATTGATCTGTTACTGTGTATGCTTGCCTGATAAAAAAGAGATTGTATTGACAGACAACCAATGTAATGACTTTCCACTTTATTACCTGTTGTGGCTCAGAAATGTTGATTCTATCCCTGTGCAATCTACTTGATTATCTTTTTAGGACATATAATAAACACAGAAAGCTGTTTGGTATAGAACTTTATAAGGGAACGCTTGTGGTAGTTGCATACAATACCACTTCAAATTCTGTTTACTGCATAAAGCAGGAGATCTATTCTTTTAAATCACATAGTAAATAAAAAATGTAAGTGATTACAAAACTGCGTCTTCATCGTGCATCAGAAAGTGACAAGTTCTAGAAAGAATAAATTTTAGGATTTTATTGTGCGGGATATGTTGTGGAATTTTGAAATAGTTTGCATGCAGTATCTTGATTTGAGCCTTAGTGGTAGAACTGAAATAGTTTGGGTGTTAGGATTTTCTCAAGTTTTTACATGCTTTTAGGGGATTTATGTTAAATATCTTTTACTTTTGTTAATGAAAAAATTAATCTTACTGGTTTGCTTAAGAATAGTATTCTCCCTTCTCCCAAATCATAGTGCCTACTAGGAACTGGAAGGAAGAAAGCAATCTAGCTAAAGTCGTCTTCTCTTCTCTCATATGGTTCATATGAATTCTGATTCTTTTGTCCCAATTATCAGTGACAATCAGTGACAACAGTAGTCAAGTTAGATTACCTTTTGGAAAGTGATGGGGGTTTTGTTGATTTTCGTTGTTTTTTTCCTAAAAGAAAATGTAGGCCTTATTTTTTTAGGAATATTAAAAAATTCATGCAACATCCTCTTGAGCACAGTGTGCAGTTGTGTCCTCTTAATTTCAAGAAAGAGTTGGTGAAATTAAACAAAATGGAGAGAAGCTGGTAATATTATCAAGGGTGTAGAGTAGCTGCTGATGAAGAGAGGAGCCTCAACATTTTAGTCTGAAGTGAGTGAGGGATAGAACTAAAGTTTAAAAAAAAAGACATTTAAATGGTCAGGAGAATGCAGAACTGGTTGGGAGATAATGTCAGTACTAGGAACATCTGATGAAATGAGCAGAGATGTGTAAAACAGATGGAAAAAAGGTACTTGTTTACACTGGTTTGTGACCTTCTGGAAGTTGCTGCCACAGGAGGTTTTTGGGAAATGGTACCAGCATGTTCAAAAAATGGTTAGATGAATTTGTGGGCAATGGGTACAGAAGGATACCGTAAGCCTAGGCAGGGATGTACCTTCTAGTACATCGTAGAATCATTAAGTTTGGAAAAGACCTAAGTTCAAGTCCAACTTTTGACTGAAGTGCCATGTTTACTTTGTTTTTGAACGCTTCCAATTGAGTAGCTGAGTATAAAAGAAATAAACCCTGGAAAGAGATGAAGGTGTTGTGCTTTTGCTAGTGTCCCCCTCTGCTGACAGAACTGGGTTAGCTAAGCTATTGGCTTGATCTAAGAGAGGATTTCATAGATAATAATGAATTCATAGTAAAACTTTGAGAATGAGCCCCAATTCTTGTGTGTATAATGATATGCAGAAAGCTTTTCATCATGAGGCTGCATGTTCTGTCATTTTGAATATTAAGCCGTCTCAGGACTTGAAGGAAGATTGCTGATGTTTGGGACAGAATTCTCTGAAACAACCCAAACTTGCTGTTGATTCAGTAGACCACCTAAACCTCTTTTGTAACAATCCTGCATAGTAAGATTGAGGGACACCAGATGTTTGGGATTTTACAGTGGGCGTTGTTGACATTCAAGTGTTGAGAGGTGAAATTACTGCCCTTTCCTCCCTTCTCATATTTTGAGGTTTTGATGTGTGCAAATCTTGGAAAAACTCTGGAACCCTGTGAGCTTTTACTTACCAGTGGGAAAGACTGCTCTTCATAGCGCCAACCTGCAGTCTCCTCACAGTGCATGACACTTCCTCCTTTTGGGTGGTTTGTTTTTATGGAGGTGTTGTGGCTTAACCCCAGCCAGCAGCCAAGCCCCAGGCAGCTGCTTGCTCACTCCCCCACCAGTGGGATCAGGGAGACAATCTGAAGGGTAAAAGCTGGGAAACCCATGGGTTGAGATAAAGGCAGTTTAATGGGGGGAGCCAAAGCTTCATACAGCAGGACAAAATGAGGAATTGATTCCCCACTTCCCATGGTTGGGCAGGTGTTCAGCCACCTCCAGGAGAGCAGGGCCCCATCACACATCAGGGTGAGTTGGGCAGAAAAACGTCGTCACTCCAAATATCCCCCACTTCCTCGTTCTTTCCCCAAAATTATGTACTGAGCATGATGTCACGTGGTCTGGAATATCCCTTTGGGTCATCTGTCCTGGCTGTGTCTCCTCCCAACCTCCCATGCACCCCACGCCCCCTGCCAATCTGGCAGTACAAAAAGCAGAGAAGGCCTTGGCTCTGTGCAAGCCCTGCTCAGCAATAACAAAAACATCTCTATATTATCAACCCTGTGTTCAGCGCAAAACCAAGACACAACCCTGTTCCAGCCACTGTGAAGAAAATTAACTCTACTGCTGCTGAAATCATGTGGCATGAGACCAAACTTTCTTATGGGTATTATGGGGACAACAGCCCATATTTTCAGTCGCTTGCCTGTCAGATTAATTTTAGATGTATTAAAGCAGACCTGTTAGTCCCTCCATCAAAGTGGAACCCAGGAGCTGCAGAAAAGGATAGACAGAGTTCTTGCTGGGATGGATTAGCAGTAGGCTATTTATTGATTGATGCTTCCATGTGGTACCTTATTTAAGTTAAACTGCATCCATACTATTCTGTCTGACAACGTGGTGTTCAAGACAATGACTGAATTGAACCACTTTGCAGATATGTGTTTTGAATTTATTAGCAGTATTTTACTTGAATATAAAAGGATTCCTGACTCAAATAGGCTTTGTTTGAGAAACTGTGTAACTGTTTTGTTCATAGAACAGTACAACCTATTTGACTTTATTTCCTTTCAGTGTCTTTTGAAAACCTTTTCAGATGTTCAGTAGGAATGCAGCCAAATCCACACCAGACAGGAACAGTAGTTGAGTGCACTTACACTTGTTGTTGCATGCAAGACATCAAATATAATGGGTACATAACAATATGTTGTATACGGTGATATTTTTAGTCAGCCTCTTTAATAATAACTTTTAATGTTGTGGTTTTCATAACTTATAGTTTGCTGTACTATTCTTTTTATAAGTGTAATACTTGGTTCCCTGTAATTTCAAGAATTTGAAATGCTATGTGGTTTTTTTGGTGTTTCTTTTTTTTTAAAAAACCCTCTCATGTGTGAACAAGTTATTAAAATTATGGATGTAGATGTGATGTGTTAGTGTTGTCCCTTTTTGATTTAATGGCTTTTTTATATTCCAATTATCATAATGTAAGTAATAAAGAAAAAAGATTCTTTTTGGAGGAGGGGTTAATAATGCCAAATGTGGCCTCCATCATTCTGTTAGAGCCGTGAGCCATTGGGGAGCAGAATTGACATCAGAACTGTGGCAGGTGTCTGCTTGCATGGAGGTCACTGCAGAAATGGAGTCATAATGTTTATTCAGTCTTCACTTTTTCTGGTATTACATGGGTTTATTATTTAAGTCAAATGTGTTTCTTCGATGCTCTGTGTCAGGCACTGTCAAAATCTATTGTATAATAGTGTCACACTTTGCTCACTTAAAAGCAGCTTGCTCTGGGGGCTAGGTTTTTTTTCTGAAATTACGTGAAGTCATTCTAGAACACTACTGCTACAACACTAATGTGAACATTGACTTTCCATGTGTTTTTATTTAACCTTTCTTGAATTGATTTTGAATGACTTTTCCTTGCTGCTTTGTAATTAATGTTTCCTTTATGTTTCAGATAATATTTTTCCTCATTTTGAGAGTCTTCATTTTCTATGACTTTGTTTCATAACAGAGGCATGGAAAAGTGCTTCTAATTCTCTTTCTTCAGATTTACCAGAAGGGACTCTTAGTTGTGAAGAGAACTCCTAAATATGAAGCCATTTATATCAGCCTGGATTTTAAGTAGGGCTGCAAAAGAAAAGTCATGCTAAGTAGGGCTGCACGGAAAAGTAATACTGCTTATATCCATTCCTCCATTAAATATCCTCCAATATTAAACTCAAATAAAAGACCAAGATGTTTGTGACACCGAGCAGTGGGTAATTTAGGCAGTCTGTGTGGGAGGTAACCTGCATGTGCCAGAGATCCCAAAATGGGACTTTGGCTGTGGCCTTGGAAAGAGATTTTCTGTCTCTTCTGGAGACATGCATTTTCAAACTGTGTGTGAATTGTGAACTTCAAGGGAGTGGTCAATTGCAGGCAGAACTGCTTTGATCTTTTTAACTGGAGGTTTTTTTCTCTGAATGCCACAGTTCTGAAAGAGAAGGGGAAAACTATTTCACTGTGTGATAAAGTAAATTCTGTTAGTGTGGAGACCTTGGGTACATAGTAAAGCCTTAAGGCTGGGCCATGAAAAGAATGGACATGACACTGAACCCAAAGAAAAATTACTATTTGGTATTTTATAATTTTTAACGTAATCATGAAGTTAAACTACTAGGAAAACGGCAAAATTATCGGACTATGGGTCTGATAAATATCTTAAAATATTATATTACTAACACGGAAACAATGCACGTTTGCTCAGTGGGATATCTTTTGAGTCGTGCAACCTGTAAGCCTAATTTTAGAGGTGGCTCCAAGATGGACCTGCTGCTGGCTAAGGTCGAGTCCATCAGCGAGGGTGGCAGCACCTTTAGGATGATGTATTTAAGAAGGGAGGGGTAAAAAAATCATGTTAAAAGTAAGCTTGATAATAAAATACTATAGTAATCACAGTCTCTAAACCAGCTGTGGTTATTACTTGAGGGAAACAAAAGCCACCCTCATGGTGGCATTATAGGTAGTTGTCCAAAATCACCAATGTAGTGTTTAGCTCCTGTTATTGAATTTCAGAAGAGAAATGGAATCAAGAACATGGGAGGAAAGATCAGTATATAATTGAAAATTCATGAGTAACACTATCTAGAAAAGTCATAAATTAAAAATAGGGAAGTTGCACGGCAGGATAATGAAGATGTTAATTTTGGAAAGATTTCCATTTCAGGTGAGATTAAACATACTGATGTGCACTCTGACCTGGAAGAGGCAACTGAGAAGGGTGTAACAGTAGCATACAATCATGAAG
Organism: Rhagologus leucostigma; assembly: GCA_013397725.1. Classification (NCBI taxonomy): domain Eukaryota; kingdom Metazoa; phylum Chordata; class Aves; order Passeriformes; genus Rhagologus; species Rhagologus leucostigma. The sequence goes on from VZTD01000305.1 coordinate 1,412,328, forward strand.
TACATGGAAAAGAGGAACAAAGAAATTTTATTCACGAAATAGTATATTGGCTGTAATATAAATAAATCTTAGGCAACTGGCTTAAAATTAAGAGACTGCCTATTCACAAATCAGGCAATTTCTGTCAACTTCATGAATTCAGAATACTACAGTTGTCCAAACAGAAACTCAGAAAGCTGTACAGAAATTAACACACTCATCTATTAATGACCGTTCATACCAATTATATGTGTAACTCTAAGTACCCAAACTTCAAGTTGTTGTAAGTGGGTATAATACAGAGCCCTCTGTCACAAAAGAACCCTGTGTTTTAGTTTATTTTCTTTGGGCACCTGTCAAGGCATAGTTGAGTATGCAGAGATTGGTTTTCAGCTGGTTGTATGTTCCTTGCAGAGGAAATTAGGCTACTTAAGAAGAGTAACTGTTGCTCTAAATTCCCACTTCACCCATACTTTGACCACTTAGTACAGATTGGTAGCTATTCAAAAGCAAAATCTATCCATTATTATACATTTGCAGTTTTTGTAGGACTGTGGTGCTTGAGTTTTCTGTGCAGGAAAGCCAAGAAAGCTAAAGAAAACTCATTAAACTCTCAAGTCAAAATAGTATATGTACAGCATCATTCAGTTGTAACCTGGTGAGCAGGACTGTCAGTCTTCGAAGTATTGCTTAATGAACCTTAAAAGAAGTTGTTTTTCTTGTACTAGATAAATCTTCAGTAGGTTTTATGGTTCTAAAGCATGCTTGTAGTAAAAAGAAAAATTGAAATTTTCATTTAGTGAGCAGAGAAAACAATCATTTGCAGTAAGTTTGCCTCAAAAAATAGTCTACCAGGTGAAAAACGGTGGTTGGTTTCTATACTTGTTTAGTTGACTGATACACAGTTGAAGGTTTATTTAATGTAGCGTAAGATTAACTTCTCTTAGTTTTCGTAATTGTCTCTGCATCTTTCTCTTCATGAATTCAGCTCCACAAAGTATTTTCTCAATTGAGAGGTCACCATGTTATCTATGCACCAAGTTAAATTCCTCAAGTGCTAAGAAAAAAACCCAGACATTGCTGTTGTGTGCTGGTACAGAACGCAGCTAACAGCAGCAACAAACTCCCTTCGTGAGTGGGAACTTTAGGTATTGGCAGAGCATGGGTATCTATAATCACTCATTTTTTTCAGTTTTATATATTTTTAAAGTAATTATTTATTTAATTTCATATAGAGTCTAGAGATCCCAAGAAGCCTTTTCCTGAATATTGAAGAATAGCTTTTCTTTGTTCTTTTTATTGTTTATTTTGTTGATTTGAGCATGTTTATAAGACCCAAAATATGAACATGAAAATCTGAATAATGTTTGCCCTAATAAGTGATAAGAAAGAGCCTAATAAAATACGGGAACATTTTAAGCCTAGGAGTAAGGTGTTAAAAGTAAGTTGGTGGAGTGCTTTTTAAAATGTTTTAGCTTCTGTATTTTTAGCTTGGGTTACTATAATAATGGTAAAAAAATAGGAACGGAGGTATGTCTTTTTAGAATTCTTGCAGCTCTAAGAGAGAAACTCTCCCTGAAAAAACCAAAACTTTTTCACTACAAATACTTTAAAATTAATTTGCTGTAGAAGGGAACTTGTGCAACTTAATAGGATTCACAGGAGTAAAATAAACCTTAGAGCCAAGTTCTTAGAATAGAGGAAGGAATAAATTAAAGAAGTAGAAAACTTAACTGATTTTTCAGGTCTTCAAAGTGGTAAATGATCTTCCCATTTTCAGTCAGCTTAAGATTTAATCTTCAGCACTTATGATATGTTCTAGTAAGTCAAACCTGTACTTATATTGATTAGGTTTATTTTGTATTTTCAATATAATAAAAATCCCAGTGATTCCATACCTACTACCGGTAGCAGATGTGATATGCTAGACTATAGACAAATTTGTTGTTGTTGTTCTTTTTTGACTCAAGTTGAAAATTGGAAAATGGGAGAAAATTTAATAGGCTTATCAGAATGAAGGAATTATGTGAATGTGTGTTGGTATGCATACAAATACTCACATATCACTGATAAGGCTTTGTAGGTATTTTTAATGTTCCTGCATTCCTGGAGATAGTTTATTTTTTTTAGTTGGTAATTGGAATGTATAATGTGTTCCTGTATAAAAAATACAGAATTAATTCATTTGAATTATATAAAGTAGCAGTTGGAATACATGTTTTCAAAATTGTTTTATAAATTTTTAATGCTTTGTAATTTGCAAAAGGTGATCTGTAAAGGTTTTTTCCTGATGATGCAAACAAAAATTATTACTTCAAATTTAAATATTTAGCTTAGCAGAAATTGCATCATGAATAGTGGCAGAGGATTAAAACATTAGAGGTTAAAATCTGTCAGATTTGGTTAATCAACAGACTCATTTATTGAACCATGAAGACATGTTTATTTTCCATGACAGAATAGCTCATTAAAATTAACATTGTACATGAATAGCCATGTCACACAGAGAACTGTAAAATGTTTGCTCAGTATGCAGTGTTTTGTTCGTAATTGTAGCATTCAGTCAAATATCATGTCACAATATAATTCCAAAAGAAGCACTGCTCTGAAATGTCTTGTATCCAATGAACATTCCCACTTGTTTACAAAAAGGCTGTAAAATGAGTTAGCTTTCATTATATATGCATGCACACATACTTATGTATAATTTTCAAGAAAATAGAATGCAAAATGCTAGGCAGTACAGTAAATTAATATTAAATTTACAGTCACTATCTTTTGAAATCATATCAACTTGTTTTTATGCCCAAGATTAATGGGTATATAGAAATGCCAGTGGAACAGAATATATTTAATTTGGCAGTAAACAAGCTAATAATTAAAGATCATGTCCCTTAGTTTGCCAAGGGTAATTAAGACAATCCGCATAATACCAACTTCTTAAAAAAGAAGTGCCAAACAAAACAAACCACCAAACAAACAAACCAAAGCAAAGAAAAAAAAAAGGGGGAGGGCGACAAAACCCAAAGCCTCACAAAAACCAGAAACCAGCCTCTGGAAAATACCTTATTCTGTGCTGCTCAGTATCTCTTTGAGTATTAATCAAGTGGACTTCAACAAACTGCTTCTGTAAAACTACCCATTCCGATGTATTATGAACATGAATGAAAAAGAAACTGTTCTGATTTTTGATGTTGTTGGCTGGGTTGGGGTTTTTGTTTGTTGTGGGCTTTTTAAATTTGTTTTTGTTTGGTTGGTTTTTTGGTTGGTTTGTTGAATTTTTTTTTGTCTTCTCAGGCTTTGCCATCACTGATCTTTCCAGGGAATTCTGGAAACACTTGCTCATAACTCGTGTCCCTTAGGAAGGTTGTGTTTTGTACTGGAGACTTTGGGGTACCAAGATCTGCTTTTGTTACCTCAGCATTCACCTCTTGCCTCGTGGGTGTTTCTGGTGTCATCTCTGAAGTTCAGCTGTCATTGTGCAGGCTGTCCCAGGTCACTTTGGATGCTGATTCGAAATGCCTTTTACTTTGTTGCTAGACAAACTGAAGAGGTGAAGAACCCTTCAATTCTGTTCTGGGTGCTTCTTTCTTTTTCTTTAGAGTTGTTGGGAAGTTGGAGAGGTGTATGGGAAAGGGTTAGAAGAGTGTGAGGCTCTAGGGGAGGGAGGTGAGGAAGGCACTTTGAGTGATAGATGCCTGGGTGGGAGGTTATTCTTCAGGGCCTGCCTTTCTTATGTGTTCACCAGACTCCTGTGTTTCTAATGGTGTGCTGTCCTTCTTCTGATAAATCTGTGTGTACATCCACTAGGACCATGTTTCCAATCTTTTCAGAGCCAGAGGGGCTTCAATTATTCTTATTTACTTTTATTCATTGCTTCACTGTGTTGGAATTTCAGATGCCAAACTGTAATCTTGATTCAAATCAAGACTTCTCCAAAAGTTACGGAGAAAAAAAGTTTTCCGTAATGTAAAACTATATTTGTCTTGATTTTTTTTCTCATGGAAGGTGGAAGAATACACATTTTTCTGACATAAGCACTGTGGGACTTGTGACATTCATTCATCATTACTAATGTCAACATTACAGGTAGAAAACATGAAGCTGATATTAAAATAACTTTGATAATTCTTTTTGTTAAAAACTGCTGGTTTTTTTCCTTGTCTCAAAAATTAGATAGCTTTTAACTTTTGAAAAGTGAAAGAAAAACTGCCTCGTAAGGTAAATATTAAATGAAATCTATATGGATTTGCTTTACCAGTATAGACAACAGTCTATTAATTGAGCTACTACAGTAAGTCAAAAAGTGCCCATTGTAATTTCCTGCTGCTCAACTGTCAGGCACCACTGTGGAGATCTGTTCACTTCCTGTTTACTTTCTTGGAGTTGGGTGTTTTAATCTTTTGGAACATCGGAGGCATGTAACAAAGAATACATTAAAAGAATGCTTTGGAAATTTGAAAGAACAGAAGGTGTAACTAATTGTCTATGGAGAAGACACGAGATTGCAAAGTCCCACAGCAAAAGAAATTAGGGGTGAATTTTCCTTTACAGAGAAGACCTGGTGAAACTAGTCATCCAAGTGAATGAGTTGGTACCTCTTTAGTAGTTCAAGTAAAACTACAAAAACAAGATGTGTTATTTGTTAAAGTATTAATCAGTAGAAATAATTCAGTATCACAATGTGCCCCATTTTGGTGGCAATAAAAAAATCAGTTGTGTTATCAACATATATATGTGAAATTTGCACGTGGGAGAAAATAACTTTTCCTTTACATGTTTTGTGATTTTATAACAATAAAACTATGAATGACCTTGAGTTTACATAATATTATTACATAATATTGTTCCACCCAACCTGTTAATGGATTTTGCCTCTCTAACATTTTGAGCCCCATCAACTAAACCACTAGCTTGTTATAAAAGGAAGTGTGATTGTTTTTCAGCACCATGATTATGAAAGAGGTAGCAAGAAGAAAGTTAAATGAGATGATTTTAAGCTTTCTAGAAAACCCCAAAACCCAACAGCAACAAAAAACAACCAATGAAAAAAGCCTAAACAAAAACAAAAAAAACCCCTACAAAAAAATTATTTCCATACAAGTAAAACCTGCTATTTAAAAGTATTTCAGATCAGTTACAAATAGAAATTTTAAATGATTAATTATTAGTCCAAACATAAACAATATTATTTTTATTATTTTTTCAGACTCATTAAAGGATTATTAATGTCTTTGTTTTAAGATAACAATATTTGTGTAATTTAGCAGCAAAACAACAGAATTTATAGAACTCAAGTTCAGCTTTTTTTCCTTAACTGTCCTGAGAAATCAGTTCATAGCATATTGTGATTTGAAGTGATACCTATTGTCTAATTTCATTTAGAAAATTTCAAATGGTACTTTGTGTGTTCAAATTGCTTGTTGTACATAGTTTTACTTCTGTCCTCTCAAAGCACTGGCATGTACTTCGGCTTACAGGTTACCTGTAGGAATTGAAGATGTACCATTTTGGTAGCATGCTTTTTCCCTCCATGTGTAAAATACAAACACATAGTAGTTGGAATAATTAATCATGGAACAGTTCTTTAATTTTTTTTTTTGTTTGGTTGGGTTTTTTTTTGTTTTAAATCTCAGGACTCTAAAGGAATTTGAATTTAGTTTTAGGTATGATGAGCCTTTGAATTATCTCTCTCAAATCAGTATGTTAATGCAGTTAAACTTCTAATTTGCAGGCAAACAAATGTGTTTACTGAAGCTTGTTCTCACCTGTTGTAGTTACCAAACTGGAAATACATTAAATGCCTGCATGCTAAATGGCATAAAGACTTTGTGATAATGATATTCATAGAGTTTAACTTTTAAGCATGGTAAGTGCTTTGCATGAAAGGCACGAGTGCACAGAAGGTGTGTGCAACATTAGCTTTGCTCTGTCGCAGATGCTGTACACTGTCTTTAACAGTAAAAAAAATCAGTAATCTGTGGAGCTGTAGACAAGGCTAGAAATGTATATCTGGAATATTATGAGGGGGGAAAAAAGCTCAATTCACCTTTTTGGGATGAGAAAAATTACTTTCAAACTTGGAACTGTAGAGGGAATATTTTAGGGACTTGGCATTTCTATGGTTTTTGTAAAGAACGAAGAATGATGTCTAAGTTCTGGTATGTAGAAGTGTAACTTTAGACACAAAAGCCTGTGAAAGAGTAGAACCTTTTCCACTGAAAGTCAAATTTAAAGGAACCTGGGAAAATGTGGTTAGGAAAACAAAAGCAGAAATGTAGATTTGACCTAAAAAAAGTAAAAGTATTTCTGCATATTTTACTTCCACTCTTTTAATCTTCCTCAAGTACCATGGAATTAAAAAAAAGTGTATATGCCTTAATTTCTGCACTTATTTTGTGAAAAAAAAAGTTGCCTTCTTTTGGCATGGATTTTATCAGTCGCAAAATTAAAACATTGTTTGATTATTACCTTTGAGTCATAGAGCGTCCTAATAGCTTATAGAAATATGAAACAGAAAAATTATCAAAATAGGGACTAAAAAATATTTTTTAAATCCGTGTTTCTTTTATTTAACTTGAAGTGGCTTGACCATTAAAGGGCAATGAATTTCTGTTGGTCCACTTGAATTAATTTGTTGGTATTCAGTAGTTCAGGCACATTATGTCTTAAGCTGGCTCTTCCCCTATGGCATTTACTTCTAAGATGTTTCCTTTCAAATAGTGGAAGGAAATGAGAATTGGAAAGGCAGTGATTAATTTATTGCTTTACTTCATGGTTGAGCTGTTGGGGATTATTGAAAGTTGGCATCAATGGTTGTTTTCCTGGAACTCTGGACGCTTACTAATTCAGTTGATTCTTTACATCTTGTGTGTGTTATATATGTATTGTCAGGGAATTCTTGATTCAGATTTTCAAATTTGTGATAATTTTCAATTAATTTGGCACAGAACTAACAGTATTTCATGATGTACCTCTTGCACAATTCCACTCTGATTTAGAGACACCTCTCCTTTGCTGAAAAAATTACTGTCTTCTCTGATTTTTAAATATACTTTATCTCTGTCTTTGGAATCTACATACACATTTCAGAATGCAAGCTTGTCATTCTTGTTTTATTTTTTAAAATATATTTTTATACATACAAACATACATATATATTTGCAGTCTGAAGATTCCTGTAGTTATTATTCAGTGTTTATTCAAATTAGAGATTTTCAGTTCTTGACAGAGGTGTCTTTTTTGTGGGAGACACAATGTTATAAACAACTTGGGATGAAATGGAGGTAACCACTCAGTGTTTTTAAACTGCTGCCCTAACTGTGTTCTGATAGTGTCCTATAACTGCCACAGGAATTAAATCTACTTCATGACTGGCTCTCTGGGTGTTAAATGATGAGGTTTTCCCATGCCTAAGTGTGGGATCATATTGTTCTTTCATGCCTAGGTGGGACCCTGGGTCAATTTTTGAGATGGTAATTCTGATGTCCTGGTTTAATTGCTGATGCTGAAGTTTTTCTTCTGTCTTTATCAAGATGTTGATATTTGAATGATGAAGCACAATCAAAGTATAATGATACAGATGAAAAAAACACATAAGGCAATGCTTACCAGAACTAACACCAACACTTGAGCTTTTCCCTTGGAATTCCCAATCATAGGAACTGTTAATGCCCTGGTTTTCTCAATATTGACTTGCTCTTTGTCAGAGCACCACAGAGATGATGTGCTGGCCAGCTCTGGGCGTTTGTTCCTTTTTGTTCCTATTCCAGGGTGCTTTCTTTGGCTCCAGGTTTGTGCTTTGCTTGGTTCTTAGTGTGATCTCTCAGGCATGGCCTTAAATATCCTTGTCTATACCCCTTGCTCAGTCAATAGGTAGAAAGAAATAAAACCTCCTTTTTTAAGAAAGGTATAAGGTAAGAAATTTCTTACCTTTTTATAAGGTAAGAAATAAAACCTTATCAGTAAATATTGTTCTCCTTGTTGGCTAACTCTTCATAAAATGGATTTATAAATCCAGGAATTTTAGAAGCTTTCCACTGATAGTGATTGAGGGAATGAGATATGTTACAGTGTATTTAGAATTCTAGTTGTTTTAGAAACTCACCCCAAAGACCTAGATTCACTTTTCCCCTTCTGTGGGTTTTTTTTCAATTGTTTTGCCATGTAGGAAAATCATCTGAAAAAGTGTCGTGGGAAGTCCTGATCATGTTTCAGGTTGGTCTGAGTTTCCAGCCTGAACTGACCCTATATTTAGTCCTGCTGTGTTTCACCCAAAATAAAAAAAAACAAAACAACTCAAGAAAATCCCCAAAACTCAAACCCACTTGAATAATTTTTTTCTGACCACCTAGAACTCTTGAAATATCTTAAAAAAAATTATTAAATTTGATGACATTCTGAAGGCGATTTATCAACTCATTGTAGTTTGTCTAGTAACATTAAACAAAAAGGAAATCTATTACACATTTTCTCGACTAATGAAGTAGTAGTTCACTAGGCTCTGTTGAATAATGGAAATATAATTTAAACATCTGCGTGCTCAAAAGTAGCTTCAGAATATGAGAAATATGAGATCAGCTGTGCTGTTCTTACATGTGCAGGGTGGTGTAGCTTGGCTGCTGTGAGTTCAGCCACTGACTGATTGTACTTCAAACCTAAGTAGTATGTCCAGAGTAATTGTTTTAAATTCATCTTACGTTTTGTTGGCTATGTCTTGCCATTTAGTGAGGCAGCCATCCTGCCAAGCAGCCTTTCCACATGGATATTGTGGTGACCCCTTTCAGCACTTTGATGTGAAAATGCCCAGGATCTTAAGCTCAGAAAATGTGGTTACTCTTTCGTTATTTTTTGATACCTTTCAGAATGAGGTTTTTTCTATTCTGAAACAAAGTCTGCAAAACTGACTTCAGCCGTTTTTTCTTGGTTTGGCATGGCAGCAGCTGGAAGGTTATGTCAAGTTGCATTTTATCTGTGATAAATAAGCTCTTAAAAGTTTTCTGTTAGGATTTAGTACAGAAGTTCCCAACTGGACAGTATGGTTTTTGGACAGCATTTGTTGGACTTGTCCTGAGGATAAAGGTTTGACTTCTTCCCCTGTGTGTGCACTACTGGAAAAAAAAAAGAGAAAAAAATTAATTGATCTGAAAGTCTCTAGCTTAAAGCCTACCAACCCCATGACAATTTCTCCTGCCCAAAGGAAGTTCTAGAGGAATAAACAAGCCAGGATAAAGGCATCTGGGAGAGAAGCCAGAAACAGTGTAGCAGGTTCATACATGGCTTTAATCTAAGGCTTCCAAGTCTGTCTTAACACAGGCTGTGTGGAAAAGATCTCACATGGCTCTTTAAAATTCTGTTATTATTCAACTATTTTTTCCTACGGTAATGGCTATTAAGAGTTTATTTAAAAACCTGGAGACACTGTGTTGTATGGATCCAGATCAGGCGTGTTGTTCCATTTTTGAAGGTGATGTGCTGTGGCAGAAATGAAATAAAACAATCAGCTGGGGTGCTTTTTGTAAGAAGCAGATGTGGGACAGGGAATAAAACAGAAGTTTGGTCCAAATACTCACTGCAAATTCAGTGGAAGAAAAGGTAGAGTTCCTACAGTAATTATATGAGAGTGCCAGTAAGCATGCAGGTAATCCTGCTGGTATTGTCAAACAAGGTTGAAATAATTAAAATTGCAGAAGAAAATACTAAATTTTAGATTCCTATTAAATTTGCATGTAAGTGAGGAGAAGTAAAGGAAAAAAGGATGACTTGCTGCTTGTAAGTGGTGCGTTTCAGCTGTGACAGGCAGTGGGGAGACAGAACCTCCTACCTGAGTAGAAGATTTTGTAACTCTCTTTTTCTAGTAGCTTTGGTTTATTTTTCTGAGAATTCTCTTGTTTCGGTTTTTTGGATGGAAATTTTATTTCTGCCTGTGCTCTTCTTGTAAAGGGTTAATTCCTTTAGATTGGAGATGGAGACTTGTAAACATATCAGGAAGAGCAAAAAAAAAATTGCAAATGAAGTCTGTTAGTGCAATTTATACATTACATCTAATTGGTTCTGGAAAATTCACAGGATATGCAAGAGTTATTGCCAAGTCATCACGTACAAGCTGTGGTGGTTCTTATTGAAGACTTGGTTTGATTTATATTTACGTTTCGCCCATCAAGATCTTCAATTCAACAAAAATCTTTGAAATAACCTGGCCAGTGATTAAAACCCAGTTTTATCAATAGGAGTGTGGAGGAGTATGGGGAAGGAGGGATTTTTGTGGAGGGTATATCAGATACATTAAAAAGTTGGACAATAGGTGCAGAAATGCTTTAAATTGGAGAATAAGGAGTAGAAGGTTAAATGACAGTCATGAAGACAAAATTACCCTTTTTATTAGCTGGCTCACCAAAATGTACACAAAGTAGAAAATTGATTCAGCAGAGAGGCGGGTTGGTTTTTTTCTTCCTTTTTTGTCTTGTTTAAAAATTAGGTTGGACCCATTTAATCGTGTGTTTTCAAGACTTTATACATAACTGAAATGTTCATATGTGAAACCAGTTGAAAGAAGGGACCTCAATTTTTTTTTTCTATTATTGGGGAAAAAAAAATCAAAACTTTTATCTATCAAAGCTATTTATCTGTATAAAGCATTTATATGATTTGGGGTTTTTTATAGTTGTTGTAGTCTTGCATGAAAATGTTTGAAAAGGTGTGAACTTAATAAAATGAAAACCAAACACAAGTAGAAAAGCCGCCAGCGTGTCTGGGCCTGCTGTGCTATGGAAATGGTCAACAACAGGAATGGGGCTGATCTATGTAAAAAGGCATCAATCAACAGCAGTGAAACCCAGGGCTGGCAGCAGAATGACATGAGCAAACAGGAGCAGTGTGATGTCTGTGAAGATTTTTCTAGATTAATAATAAATAGCTGTACATAAATAATTATGGTTTTTGACAGTTTCAATGACAAGTCATCCAAGGGAAAAAAAAATCTGCATATTTGGAACTGAAAAATGACAAGTTGGAGATGACAGAGGTGGTTGGGAACAGAGACAGGCAGCTTGTCTAAATATGTGTAATGCTAAATACAGGTGATTATTTTATTTGAAATTAAAAATAAGCCTTTGATTCAGTTATTTTTAAATTGTTAGGCCTTCTCAGCTGCAGATTTTGCCAGGTGCTAGAAGTTGTAAAACCAAGCAGCACATAGCTTATTACTTAAAAATGACATTCCTAGGCATCAGTGGATATCTTTCTACTAAAGAAACGCTGTTTTGTGTGATGAAAAGCAAATTTCCTTTTTCCCCATGTAATTTAAGATAATTTGTGGAACTGTGCGACTCAGAAGCAATAGCAAGGATTTTAAAATGTTTCCTTTGTCAAATTAATATATCGATCAATTGGGTAACTTGTATGTACTATGGATATTTTTTTCGTGGCTATGTAGAGCTGAATGAAGAAATACCCCTTTTAGCTTGCAAACAATGCTTTTAAATATCCCAGTGTCACAGGATATCCACAGTTGGAAGGGACCCACAAGGATCAAGTCCAACTCTTGGCCCTGCACAGCACCATCCTCAAGAATCGCATCATGTGCCCAAGAGCATTGTCCAAGTGCTTCTCGAACTCTGTCAGGCTTGGTGCTGTGCCAGCTTCCCTGGGGAGTCTGGGAATCTCACATAGATTTGTAAATATAATCTTGATTCCCTTCACTTTACCTCATCAATCTCTCTCATCTCGCTTGAGCTTAAAGTACTGTGAAAATCGATAGGCAAAAACAGAAACCTATACTTAATGTTGACACATTAGGTATGTACAGAACACTCTAAATGTGTAAAACCGCCTTTGTTATTCCCTTGTTGGCCTGTACCAGTGGGATAAATTGGTCATTGTTTGAAAGTTAAGTCAAGGGAGCCTCAGGAATATGACAGGAAATGCAGTTGTGCTGTCATGGAACCAGAAGAAGGCAGGTATTGGAGCAGTGGTGGTTGCAAGTGAATCTGCTCCTCATGGCTTTGCTTTATAATGCAGGGCCTCCATAGTTGGGTAAGGGGTGCCCAAATTTACTGGGGCCAGTGTGAGTCTGACAAAAAAGGAGCAAGATTTTATTTTATCTGGAAGACTATCATACCACCTCTTGTTGCAGAAGGTGATAGTAAGAGTCCTCTTCCAAATTTCTTTTTTAAATGTTTTTTTTTTTAATCTTGGCATTGAAAAGACAGAAGGCTTGTTAGGTTTATATTGAAAAAAATAAAGAATATCTTATAAGTGCCTAAATACTAACGAACTTGCAAAAATGTAGCTTTTAGGTAATGATAGGTGAATTTATCACAGTACGATGAGATCTCAGGATCTCATTATCTTAACATGCTGCTCTCAGTTTTGAGTGGCAGTGAGGATAAAGGTCTAATATACCATTTTCAAGCTATTTATGTGTTGTAATTTTTAGTAATGACGAGATAAAGCTCAGCTCAGATAAGCTTGTTTAGTTGTCATACATGTCAGGCCTCCAGTTAGCAGAGGATTACTTAAAGAGGTTTGTTGTTTTACTTAGAGATGTGTCAAAAAATAAACCTGTGAAGATGATACAAAGAGGCGCCACCCATAAACTTTAATGTGTTTTATTTTTGTGTCTTGATTTGAAGTGTTATATGGTAAATACTAGGGAAGAAAACCTGGGCTCCTTTTTAATCTTTGACTTTAAATGCTGTCAACTTTCAGAGAGCAAAACCCATTGAATCTCTGCATTTTGGTGTGATGCTTATCTCACTGTGGTTGTCACTAGACTAAAGGTTTTATTCAGTGATACAGAAATCTTTCAAGTATCAGACCTGGTAGATTTTAAAGAGTGCCTCTGCAGCGCTGGGTGTGCGTGTTCATCTGGCTGTGTCTGAATACACATGAGCTCTTTTATATTTTTATATTGTAGAGTGTATTTTCAAATAGATTTGACAAAAATGTGAAAGCTTTGATCAATACTTTAATTTTATCTTATATTTGATCTTTTGATAATTGCAATTACTTTCTAGTATACTCATATCCATACTGTGTAATAGATGAAAGAAGCACATCGTGTTTAGAAAAGACAGCACAAAAATATCCATGTATCTCTGAAGATCATTATGCAAAATATAAGGAGCTAATTATTCACAAAACTGTATTTTTTAATAATTCTGATTACTTCTAAGCAATTCTTGGAAGGAGTTTTAGTGTTTAGGAAGTGAGTTAATGTAGCTCAAATGCAAAACTTTCCACCTGGAATGGGTTTCAACTAGACTTAAGTTAGAGGTTTTTATTTTAGATTTGTGCTGATTTGTCCTACCACCTTGTAAAAAGTAGATGAACTCTCCACAGAGTGAGTTAGCTAAGTAATGAGTTTACTTTTTTTGATTCTGTCATTAATCACTAGGTTCTTGTGTCATAAGCAGGTCAACAAAATGAAGCTTGTTTGTCATGGCCAGCAGGTTCTGGCTTTTAGTTCCTCATCATGCACCTCAGCTGTGCTTGAGGAGGTTTCCTGCTTCTCACAGCAGTGGTCTGTCGTTCCTACTGATGCTGGTTCCATGGATTTTGAATATCACGTAAAACATGACATGATAGTTCTATTGTGTATCTTTAGTGGTTTTACCAGGTTTCTTGCATGAGTGAAAGAGGTACTGTGTCTATAATGGCAAATACCTGTTGTTTACTCAAAATTCCGGGTTTAATGTTTGATAGAAAATACTTAGTAGTTAATGAAAAATCTCATACTTGCTACTTGTTGCCATAAAAATTAATATTACAAGCAGATGAAATCAATAGTTAAATTATGCTTGACCCAAGATGACATGCCAAGAGATATTACGCATTTCGGAAGAGCATTGGTGTGTGGAAGTTGTGTGAAGAATGTGGCTGCTCAGCCTTTTGTGAAGGATATATGTTATCTAGGACAACCAAAATGATGTTCATTTGTCTTTAAATCATTAAAGTTTTCATTAAGCGTAATTGCACTGGAAGTTTGAAGAGTCTGTACAAAGATAATTAGAAAAGAAATGTACCTCTTAACAATTTTTCGCAGTCTTATAAAGAACTTACTTTAATTAGTTAAATGATTTCTTAAATGTCTAATTGACTAGAAAGTTTTCAGGAGTTAACCTCTGCCATTAGTATGCAACTGTCACATCATTTTTCATGTATAGACAGCTGGATTCTGGCTTTAGGTGTACACCTCAACCGAAACTCTAGATTTTTTACAGTTGAAGCCCACATAACATGGAGTATTTTCTCTTTGAACTTCTGTGTAGATTGCATCATCTGTTGAGTGGGTAACTTCGCTGTCTTTTGCACTGAACAGATGTTTACAGAAGGTACCCTAGTGCTTTAATGACTTCTTTAACTACCACAATACTTTATGTGAAGTTTGATTGCTAACTGTAAAAAAAAAAAACAACCCAAAAAACTGTCTAGTTTTGACCTAAGTTACAGCAGAGAGGGAATGCTGTCTGCCTTGCTCTGACATGCTCTGTTTTTATTCATAGTGTGGTTCCTTGTCTTCTCTGGCCTGGATTTTGAGCAAGACCATGTAGCTAGAAGATGTTTAGAAGCAAAAAACCACAAAATCCTACAGTTTAAAATAATGGGATTTTTTTTTTTTGAGATTAAAACTTGAAGTGTTGCTGCATACATTTACTTTTGGATAAAAATAGTCATGTAAAAGTCAAAGGAAGTGTGTCATTAGAATTAAATATACATTTCTTTGCTGTTTCTTTGAAATGCTCAATAATTACTAATACTAACCTGTTAAAAATGATTTTCATTTCATTTTAAGGAAATAAACGTATTTGGTTTAAGGTGTTTCAAGTATCCTTTTATTTGAAAGCGATTGTAGATCTCTGGGAGTGGAATTTATCATGATGGCAATAAGATTAACTGTAGAAGTCCAGTGGAATGTCACTATAATTGGGAATGGAACTATTTGCTTTCTATGTATGTATTCCCAAGCAGAGCAGGTATTTAGCATATCTACATCTTTCTTCAGTGAAATTAGACAAGCTTGCTGTAGTATTTACTTATACACAGGCACACACAGAGAAGTGCTATAGTCAAAAAAAAGTTTTCAGACAAGTAATGAAATCCACCTTTCGTCTCTCAAAAGTAACACAGACACAATTTTGTATTATCAAAATAGTTTTTAATCATTTGCCTGTTTTCCTATTTGCCAAAGAACTAAAAGTAGTGATTTGTGTCACTTTGTGTCCACTTTCCCCACCCATCACACTAAGCCACACAATGAATAAAAAATTTGATTAAGATGGCTGAAGTTCAGCCAGCTGTCTAGAATTTTTTGTTTCTGATACGGCATTTTGGAATTACAAGGCTTTTATACAGTATTCCAATTAGTAATTGTGTGGACAGAACTTTATTTCTCAGGAATTTTAATGTATAATTATCCCATACTGTAGCAATGCAATTGCTATGCCTGTCTACCAGTAGCATGGTAAATTTTCTTGATGGTCTCTAAGTTTTTTTGACTGTTTCTATCTGGCTACACTTAAGTTCAGATTTCCTATATAGTCCCACATACACTGGAAAGTAACAAGCAAGTATAGAATAAAAAAAAAATTGAGGTGTAGTTCAGTTTTTAAATTGAAGTATGATTTGATTTAGTCAGGAGCAATCATGAAGCAGCAATTGTTTTGGCTATCAATATTGTACAAGACAGTCTCAAGGTCACTTTAAGCATGTAAACCATTTTATTCACTATTTTTGACTAATGACTACAATTTGCTGTCACATTAATAGTCTGACACTGGGAAATCACAAAAGCATAACGTTGGAAAATGCAGTTGCTTAGAAGATTTTTCACTGCAGCACTGGCATAATTTGAAGGACTTTATGAAAGAATTTAGAGGGTTTTTTGTCTCTAAATTGCACTTCTGTATAGCGGTTGATTTTAAGAGTGATTTTTATTTAAAACAATAAAAAACTATCTCCTCTTAATAATATTGCAGCAACAAAAGCAATATAGTGTATATTAGAACCTCACAAACCCTTTATTTGCTGGTGAATTGCTTTATTCTTTGCCCTTATGGAAAACTGGATGTAGAGATACACACTTCATGGTTTGGTTTCATAGAAGAAATTTGATGTATAACATTAAACCATGTGGTAATGGTAAATAAATATTTTAAATGCTATTTGCATTGATTTTCAATTGCTTGTTTAGGAAAAAGCTTCGTCTCACCTAGTGTTTTATACAGCTGCCATGAGTTTTTAATGTTCTGAAGTTAGGTAAGCGTTATCCTTGCAAGGTTAGATTCCAAATATTGGTACTTTGGAATATAACCTGGAGGATTCCACAATTACGCTGGAACTGACAGCAGTTGAAAGACTTTTTACTCATAGTATTAAACAAGTTTTAAGGAATAAATAGTTGGTTTATGGGTGCCAGTTTAGTTACCTGATACATTTCGAAGTTCCTCAGCCGCCGGCAGAAATTAATCCTCTGTGTGAACAGGGCCAAGTCTTGTGTTTAACTGGATTACCTGTTAAAGTGAGATACTCAGGACTTTATTCTCTGTGTTTTTTTAATTTGCTTAATAATTGCTTCAGGTTGTGCCAGGTGAGTTTCAGGTTGCATATTTGGAAAACTGCTCTTGCAGTAAAACAATTTAGGTGTTGGAACAGATTGCCAAGGGAAGTGGTGGAGTCACCATCCCTGGAAGTGTTCAGAAAATGAGTGGATGCAGCACTTCATGATATGGTTTAGTGGTCATGGTGATGTTGAGTTGAAGGCTGGACTTGATGATCTTGGAGCTTTTTTTCCAACCATAATGTTTCCATGATTCTCTCTTGGACCTTTAGCCACGTATTTCATCTGCAGTTTCTCCTTATACGGTGGAATGGTGTGGGCCTGATCTGACTCTAGATCCTTAGGTTTTAGAACTTGAGATGCATCATTATGAACCTCATTAAAAATCAGCTGTTGCCCTGCAGGAGTATTTAAAATTTCTGTTACGAAAAATACTATGTACTTTTTCATTTGTTTACTACACTATTCCACTCAGCAGTTTTGCTCTAGAAAAATGTAAAATAAAGAGAAAACTGCCTTTCCTAAACCTTGGATGTGTACGAGAGCCTACAATGGCATCTAAGAGCTGCTGTGATATAAAATTTTGTTTGGTTATCCACAGTAAGCTAGTCTAACCTTCTATTCATAATATTTGAAAATTTTTGCTGAAGAACTCCTGTAAGAGATATATGTTTGTACAGTGAAGAATGGCAGGGGTATAACGGGAGCAGTTTTAAGTCTTCTCCACCCCACTGGAAATTCTCGAGGATTATGCAAAGCACCGAGTAAGCCTACTTGGTCTGTCTGGCTTTGCACCTCACTGTCAGTTCAGCAGTCTGGGTGCTGAAGTGAGATTTGTGAGTGGCTCTCCAAGCACTGAAATGGGGAAGTGTGTCACTAGTGTCACCTGAGTGGGCAGCTGGGGTCCTTTGGGGCTTTGTGAGTGATGTTTCTGAAGAACTGTATTTTAGATTGCCTGTGGTTATGACTACACATTCCACTAATGTGGAGTAGTTATGTTTTCAGTTATGCTCAGTTGCCAGCAACTTCCTTTTTATTACATCCTTTAAAGTTTAATTCATTGGCAAATCTCCCAAATTTAAAGGCACAGCCTTTCCTGAAGCTAATGCAGTTTTGTGTAACATACTATAGGAAGATATTAGTGTTCTTGGTAAAGGTTTTACTGTTTGGTTTTTTCTATTGATTGTAAACATTTGAGATCCCAGACTTTTTTAAACACGTGTGTGTACAATGATGAAAACTTTTATTCTGGTGTTCATAATTGCTCTCCATTCATGCTACTCATTAATAAGTGCTGAATTCATTAAATCTCCAGAAGAACATATCATCGTTAATACTCATTTGGCATTACCTAAAGCACAGTGTGTTCACTATTCTGTTAAAGAGAGAATACAGTAAAATATATATAAATGTGCCAGTTCAGAAAAGTTGTCTAATTTTATCAGGCAAAATTTTGGGTCTTCCATCGTCTTCACTGGAAACCTTGAAAGCGATTATGGTAGTCACAAAAGTTAATTAGTTTTGTAACTGTGTTCTGTTAAAGCATTGCTTTAGGCAACATTGTATTCTGAACCCAAAATCTTTATCCCTTTTGGTTTTCCAAGATTTTTGGGACTCCTCTTGCAGAACGGAATTGTCAGTGCTCCAGCTGAATGAGCTGCTTGGATTGTACACCAATGCAGCTTCTACTGAATTGTTGTTTTGTGATCCGTTTTGCTGTGAAACATGTCCTTCTCCATCCTTTTAATTTGAATTTAAAGATCATTTATTTCAAAAATCTCATAAACATGGAAGCTAAGGTATATTACGAATTAAGTGTTGTCTTCCTCATCACAAAGTGTGCTTATCCCTTTCTCTTCTTTTTCCTAGGTGAGTAACTGAAGGTTAACAGAATTCCTCCTTGCCAACTATGCTTATTGCTTTTCTGTAGTACGTGGTGGGTAAGTAAGAAAGATACCGATTATTATTTTGGTTTTTTTTATTTTTTAGATGAGCACACAAGCAAAAATGAATAATTTTTAATAACATCTGCAGTGGTGTTTTAATCCTCATTGGTGTGGGCCACAATTGGCTGCTGTATTAACATGCTATAAAATGTGCAAAAGATTTGAAAAGGTATTCTATATGGGAAAGTTTGGCTTGGATTGGATACTCAGTTTCATGGAGTTGTCTGATTGTTGTGTCCTGTTGTTTAAAATGTGTGTAGGGTAGACTTGCAAACTTCTAGAATTGTAGATGTGAATGTGATTTGTCTTGTGTAGGACCGAGTGTTCCATGAAAGACTAAAATTCGCAGTCAAGAAAACTAATTCAGAAAATGGTTTCACAGATCTAGATAACTTTTTTGGGCTTGTGGCTGCAGCACTTATGAATAGATATTTTGTGTTTTGAATTTTATTAATGGTCAACCTTATGCCTTGGAGCTTATATTTCTTGTGCAAAAGTTGTTAGGAAAAAAAAATTTTAGTAGGCTAATACTCAAATTATATATTTCTTAGTTGTGATTTGCATCATTTCTGTTTGTTTTAACTGGAATAAAAATTTTTTTTTTGGGCGACTTCTAAACAAAGGAAGTGGCTTACTTATGCTGGATTTACTTATCAACCACTGAATGTATGATTGAAAAAACTGGAAGTAAAGGCTTTTACTGTAGTCTGGCCCTACTTAAGAGTGTTTTAAAACATTAGCTCAAACTCCAGTGGCAACAGTTGTTTTCATTGGAAATGTCCTTTATATCAGTCAGAAATTACAATTAGTAGAAACATAGCTGTACAAAAATACACTAAAACACTTTAAACTCATTAAAAGATCTCAGTTCTGACTTCATATAAATTGGCATTTATTTAAGGGGTAGTTAAAATACTTAGTTTGTGAGATTTAAAACTTGTCATGTTAATTTAGTGATTCTTTTTGTCTGAAAATGTATTATCAGTGTGGATGCTTAAATTGTCAAGTTCCCAGCTGGTTTAAATGATGTTAGAAGGAAGAAAGTGTTTAAAATATGCCTCATACATGGTTCTAGCTTCTCTAGGAAGGCTGATATGTCATCAAACTAAAAACTAAGAAGGGTTTATTCAGTTATATTTGTACAGTGCTATTCAAGAATGTGGACACTGAAAAGCTTCAGCAGAGGAAATTTTCAGCTTTCTGCTGCATTCTGTGAGAACTTTGTATTTCTCACAGAAACTATGCAAAATACTGTTAAGGGTTTTTGTAAACTATTTCTTTATTTTTGTACCTGCTGTTTTTCCAAAGGATTGTTATGATGTCCTGAGAGAAATATTTTGAAATGGGTGTTGAGTGGACTGACCAATCACCCTGATGGGTGGTTGGTCAGAGGTCCAATAACCTTCTGCCATGCTGGTGACTCAACTTATAAAAAACGATTTATAATTAATTAAATAAGCTATTTTCTCCGGATTTTGGTCGTGTCATTTCTCCCGTCTCAGGTACAGCAGCGACACAAGAATCATGGAAATAGCATCCTTCTAGGAAATGAGAATTTTGAGGGGGGTTTTTAAACCTGGTAAACTTTAAAGTTTATATAAAAAATGCTGAGTAGCCCCATGTGATGTACAGCACATGTGTAGAAGGATGTGTGAATAGAGCAAAGAGCACAGAAACACTCAATAATCATGAATTCAAAGCCTCAGGGCAGAAAAATTTATATTAAAAATGTAGTGAATCTAGAGTAGGATGCCAGATAGCCATTTTGTTATGGCTTATTTGGGCTCTACCATTTTTTTGTCACAGCCATGACTCACTCAACTGTTACATTATTACACTTTTTCTTTAAATGTTTAGGAAAAACCTTTACAAAAGGTGGAAGAAAGGTTATAGAGATGTTTTGTGTCTGGTTTTATGTTCTTAGGTAGCAGATTAACTTTTCAAGAACTATTAAGAAAGCCTTGAAGTTCAGATGTCTTGCAAAAACAATAAGCAGTGTTTTCCTCTCATTTGAAAACTTTTCTTATAAAGCTTATTCTGTCAAATCTTAGACTGCTTACTTCAATTGAAAGACAGAGAAGCCAGTGATAAACCTCATGGAACTGAATGGGAATCTTGATTTTGAGGGTCAGTAATTAGTCCTATTGGAAAATATTCAGTGTTTTTCATTATTATTTCCATTATTTTCATTTAATGATATCTTAATTAGTAGCTACAATATATAGACTACTAATGGAACTACAGTTGATTCAAATATGACAGTAGTTTGTAGACTTTAAAGGTATTTTGTATTAATTTCCATCTGCCTGGATATCTAAATCTACGAAATGAAGTAACTGAAGTGTGATTTGCCTGCTCTCTGTATCAATTCTGTTGTTGGGAGCTATTCACAGTTGCATGTATCTTATGAACAAACTTAAAGCAAGTTTATAAAAGGAGATGTTAAGGCCATGGATTTATATACTAGGTTGGATTCTATTTAGAAGCATAGCTTTGAATTTGGTAGTCTTGGAATAAGAAAGTTAATAAGGGACAAAAAAACTTCCTTATTCTATGAGTAATTGCTAACATAAAAGCAGGAGTTCAAGAAGCCTGGAAATTTTATGTCAGCATTAATTAACTATTGGAGAAGCCTCTGATAGTATAAGAATAGATCCAAATATTGGTGACTTATATCTCTTGAATGTTGAATAGACTATATTAATCTTATATGCTCTATAGAAATAATGTGAATTGCATTTAATAAAGTTGAAAAGCTAACAAAATACAGTGAAACTTTAACTTAAATATGTTAATAAACAGTATTAGGAACAAATAGTTGCAAAATATCAATGCCATTTTCATTTTAAGTCACTACTAAATATGCATGGATACAGTGTGTCATCCAAATATAGGATTTTGTACATAAGCTGAGTTGCATTTTAAAATAATAGCTGCCTTAAAAAGTTTCTACAGGAATATCTTCTGATGCCTTGATTAATTACATCAGCTCTGCTTGCATACTAAAATCACTTTCCATATCTTTCTATAAGTAGGCTTGTGTTACTAATTACAGCAGTAATGGATTTTGTCAATATTGGGGACATTTATTGCACTGTTTTAAAAAAAAGCTTTAACTCCCATTTTTTGTAGTCAGGTTGCTACTTCTTTCTGGTTTACATAAAGCTTGATGTTAACACTTCATTGATTTGTATTTGATTTAAAACTGCTTAGATCTTTGGTTCTCTAAACCAGAGCAGATCCATTCTTCCACCCTACTATTCCTCTTCTCCCTCCTCCCCCAGACATTTAGGTTTGTCTTGGGGTATTAATTGAACCATAAAATGCTGGAATATGAGAATAACTCATGACAACAGGATCATCTTCCGAAACCTGTTGATGAGCAGATTTAAAATTCAGCTGACACAAAAGCAGGCATAGCACCTCCTATCAAAAACCAGAGGCATTGCATTCATGCTGACTCTGCTGCAGCTACAAAATCGAGGTGCAGCCAAACTGCACAATTCCTGAAGTACCTCAACAGTTTGAGCAGTCAAGACCGTGTCTAATGAAAAAGGTGTGTTTCAAATAGACATTGATAAAGGATTTTCTCATCTGCAGGTAACTTTAATACTTCATTATTTGCCTCAGTTTGACATGAAATTTGAATTTAATAGGCTTTTCAATACTATGACCGTGCCTTCTTTAATTCTGACTGAAGGTAAAATAAACTGAAGAAATAATATTTTGATAACCTGTTACTTGTTCTTTTTCTCTTGGAGCTAGCTTTTTGTTGGTTTTTTTTTTTGCTTGGGGGTGTTTTTTTGTGTTTTGGTTGGTTGGAGTTTGGTTTTTTTCTCTACCCTTCCAAACAAAAGTGCATTGTGCATTTAAAACAAAGACTTTTTTTCCCGCTTTTGTTCCTAGGGCAAACAACTCCTTTAGAATGCCTGCATTGTACTTCAAAGTGAAATAATAGAATGGGAAGTCTAAGACTTCAGACTTGATAGGGTTTTTTTATATATGCAAGTGCTGCTTGTGGAGCATTTTTGAGATCTCAGCAATTACAAATCAAATTATTTATTCAATGGTATCTTCAAGTCCTGTGAAACAAAGATCAGTTTGAAGCTTCTCTGTTTTATATGCTCTGTAAGGGAGAATTTTGACACCAGTTATGTTTGGGTAACCCTAAGTAAAAGTTGTTCTTTGACTGTATTCTTTAAATGCTTTTTTGCTAATATATGCATATACAGAAGAGGGTTTTTGTAATGTGCTTCAAATCAGATTTTATTCCCGTCAATTGCTGCTTTGTGCATTTAGTGTGGTTTTCTTTGTTTTTGTGGTTTTTTTATTACCTTGATGAGTTTTGTGTGTACGCTAGATAGAATATGGTAGCTCTGGTAATTCACAGTGTGGACTAACACACCTCAACTTGCAGGTGGTTTTGTAGCTTTCTGTTGAAAGGTGACAAATCAGCCTTTACAGTGGCAACTTTAAGCTGCATGGAGATGACCTGTTTGTGTAGTATGCCTTAATTATAGGAAATTGACTCTATCTGGGGTTTCACGTGCATGATGTAAATGACTTTAGGGCAGTCATGCTGGCTTGGGAGACATGGAACAGAACAGCTGAGTGCAGCAGACTGATCTAACAACAAACTGAAGAACCATTCGGTCAAACTGAAGGTGGTGGCAGTCGCAAATGAAAATGCCTCAGCTGATTGACAAGATGCGAGTCTGGAAAGTCGAGATGTCCAGAATAGCGGCCTTAGGAATGGAAGCAAGCAAGGCTAGAGCATCAGCAGCTGGGTTAGGAACAGGGCTGGGCACCGGGGTGGGTGTGACAGAGCTGAGGATCAAAGTGCAGAAGGAGAAACATAAGCCAAGGGGTGAACTACCCTCTGTAAAATGAGGAATGAGGCAGCTTCACATACCTGAGGGGCTGGGAATGCCTCCAAGGTTGATTCTGACCAGCAGCATGGGATGAACTCCAGCTTGTTCCCAGGTGGGCCAGGCAGGGGCAAAGAGCATACAGAGTTGAAGTTTAAAGAGGAAAATACAGCTCGGTGTTTATGATAGCTCTGCTGAGAGGGTTCAAGTTTGTTGCTAGCAGCTTTGTGCATAGGTATGTATGGCACTAAATATTTTTCCATATCAAAGCTACCATGTAATGACAACGTGAATTAAGCAGGGTAATTACTAAGAGAAACTTCACCATAAATTGTCATGACTGCAGCATTTTTCTGTGCACTAAATGGGAGGTGTTGCTAAGGGGCATGATGTACTTTGTCTATGATCTGCAGCTTAATTGAACATCTTGTTATGTTTTTGTTTGATTACTTACAGCGCAGAAAATATGCTATGTGACTTCTAATATAAGTAAAATATATTATCCTTCCTTCAGCTTGCAGGATGCAGTGTAGGGCCAGGAGTAAGGTGATAAAGAGAAGCCAGGGAGGGAGTATGAGCTCACTGGGGTGGTATTCACTGGGAACTGAAAGTGTGTGTTGATATAAAAACTCTTGATTTGATGTTGGAGAAATAAATCAGTAAAAATCTTTGAGTTTTTTTTATTTCAGAAGTTACACGTCTCCCAGGAGACAAATGTTAACCTGGTTAACAGGGTTAGCTCAGGAAAGGCAGCAGAGCAATTAAGCTGCCATGGAATATCTTGAAGTTACTGCTTGTTCTTGCAGGTAAACTCTAGACCAGTTTGTACTGTTTATCAGGATGGAATGAAAACTGCTGATTAGTGAAGTTGCCAGAGGGCCTCTCTGGCTACCTGGATGCCCTTTTCCATGATGCTCATACATTTTTTTGCAGTGGAGACAGGTGCAAAGCCAAAGTATCTGATTGGTAGGACTGTGCTAGTTAGGTGTCCATTCAGTGATAGTGGCTTGTGAGCGAGCTATTGTCTCACATTCCTCACTCCAGGCTCTTTCTGTTCTGTTTTAGCTTTCATCTAGTAAAGCCCATTTTATGCCTTCTCAACTGCCTCCCATGCCTTAGTTTATATACATTACGTAGTTGGTGGGTTTTTTTGTTTGTTTTTGAGGGTTTTTTTTGAAGGAAGGAAGCATAAATTAATGTCTTCTGCAAGGAATGAGAAAAAATTGACTTTGTTTATTTCTCTCCAGGAATTTGTCAGTCTCCTTTCTTTTTGTATAGTTAAAAATGTGTGAGGCCACATAGGAAGATGGATCAGATAAACAGTTTAGTAGTTTCCTTATTCGCACTGTGTGTGGAAACTTTGAGACAAATACAATTTTTTAGAAAGTGCCAGATGCTTCAACAGGAAATATAGTCTTTTCAAGGAGTAGTCTGCAGTTCTGGGCAACCTGTGTGTATGTGGAGACCTGAGGTTTCAGTGCTCTTCCATGTCTCTCAGAAGAGCAGCCACAACTTGGTTTTCCTAAAGATGAAGATCATGAGCAATGTGCTGTTAAATGCTGGTGTGAAGGAGCATTTGCTTCTGGACAGAGATTGACCAAATCTAGTTTGAATTAGAGAAGTATTTTTCAAACTGTTATGCTTTTATAATAACAGCAGTAAAAATTATTAGACTTCAAGAAATTGTACTTTTTATTCTCAATGTGGTTTTTTTTGAGAAATTCGTGATTGGTTCAACTCTGACGTTCCAACAACTCTAGTAAAATCCTGCATGGAGTTTACTGTCCTAACCCACTATACTATAGATACGATATGTGCAGTATTGTATATCTATTAGTTTTTTAACGTTGGAACAGTTCTTAAATATTTTTACTCTAAAAATATCTTAGACTTTACCATAATATTTGCAGTTGCTTACATTGGATTTATTTTTTTGCAGGCTTGCGACTATGAGCTAAAAATAGAAAAATATAAGCAACTTAATTTTGCATCACCCAGGCAGGTCCCTGATTTCTGACACATAATCTCATCTAAAAGGCAGTTAGATATTGTCTTATTCTGAATACTTAAAGCTTGTCTAGAAAGCTTGAGTGTAAAACTATAGCCAATGAGATGAGCTTTAATTTATAGTCAAATCAATGACATATTTGTGTTATGTAAGTTCCTGCTTATGTCTATAGAACTTCCAGGAAAAGAGAAGAATGACAATTTAAAAGAAAGAGACCTGTCCTTTTTACTTATGTGCAACAGACTTGTTTAAGGTCAGGGTTTTTTTCTCTGGTACAGGTGGTCTTGGGTTTTGTTGGTGGTTTTTGGCTTCTTTTTTTTTTTTTGTACTTCTGTGTGCCAGGTACCTTTACTGACTCCTTTTGTCCCTGCTAAATGACCTGGGTGAGTGGCATCATTTCACTTACTGCTATTTTAGGGAAGTAATAACAGGTACCAGATATGAATGCTGTCTCTGGAATACAGTCCATTAAACAGAATGAAAACCAGGGCCCATTTTGATAATATTATGTATGGTTTATTAATAAAATGTCACCCCCTTATTGTGGATATAGTCAGGAAAATTGTCTTGAACTCAGTCTGGTTGAATAAAAGCACTGACAGACTTTCAGATGCATTTGCTGAACTGGATTCAGCGTAAGGAATTCCCGAGGTTTTTATGGACAGATAGGCAAAACCCCAAGTGACTCCATGTGGATCCAGTTTGTAATTAATTTGTATTATTATACTTCATATACTTATAATTCTTATTGGTTGGAGGAGGTTCTTTTTGAAGTAAATTATTATTACTCCTCCTTGTAAGTTAAATTATTCTAGACATTTCCTCGCTCTTCATTTAGACATTCACTATTTCATTTTTGTCTTTAAAATGAAATGACTGCACTTGATGCAGTGCTATAAATTTATATATTGCAATTATATTTTCTTGTGACGTGTTGTAGCTTCTTAATCCAGTGCCTGTATTCTGTTTTCTCTGTACAATTTCTGACACGTACTTTCCTAGCTTTCTGAATTCCTTTCTTTCTGCTTTGTAACAATGCTCTTTCTACTATTTATTCATCATTGCTTCCACAGCAAATTTTCATTTCCTTTTCTCCTCTTCTATACACGATGGCTTTATTTTTCTAGACTGCTTGGTAGCTTCAGCAGACAGTGAGAAAAAATAATTGAGACTTTGATCCTACAGTAAGAAATTCTCTCATTGTTTAAGTGGAGAAGTGACTCATTACAGAATAAAGCTGTATAATATTACACTTATTTAATGAATTAAGTAAATGTTACCTGTGGTAACACTAAATACTTAAGAATTTAGAAGTGATCTTAACTTGCTTGGTCCAATGTCAGCTGTGTTATCATACCTTTTGGTTTTTTTTATTTTAGCTGCATCTATAATATTGGGACAGTTGGCAAGTGAAGTCTGTCTTGAAATGTTTCTCATTACATTTTTGAGTCAAAGGTGTTAATTTTCTGGTTTTGATTGTTCTGTAGCATAAGACAAGCCTAGCTTTTGAAGGTCTTTTGGGTGGAAAAAGTTAGTCACAATGAGCTAAGAACTTTTTTCTGATCAAGGATTGTTTCCTTGAAAGTACAATAAGACAAATTCATAAAAATTAGAACTGAAAGATGTACATTTTATTTATGCAGTCACCTACTGGTAGATTTGCTAGGGCAGCCAAAGCTTAACACATGGTTTTTACTACACACTAGAAGCCAAGGCACACAGTTGCCAGGCTCAATCTATTTAAGGGTGCAGACTGATTATTTCTGTAGAAGTTAAATGTAGTTCTTTAAAATGTCTGCCACCTCACTGGTGATTAGCACCTTTGCAGCTGAATTAACAGGTTGTCTGAATTTTGTCCCTCAAATCAGTACGGCTCCTGGCAAGTCCCAATAACTTTGTGCTGAAGTGACCAGACTCAGTAATGAGCATCTGGTGCAGTAAGTTTTCAATCATCCTGGCTCACTGTGCCAGAATTCATCTTTCTATGCCCTTAGTCATCGATTTCGCTGGGCTTTTTGCTCATTGACTCACGGCAGTGTTGCAATAGAAAGTCTTGACTAGCTAAATCAAAACCCTTTTAAGGAAGGCAGTCATGGAACGAAAAGATGAAGAAAAAAAAAAGAAAAGAGATAAATCAAGGGGAATCTGAGAGAGGGCAAAAATGCTGGTGTTAAACTCCGAATCAGTTTCAGAAAGGAGCAGAAATCAATAGGAGCTTCAAGTACTTTGAAAACCTCTGCATCCCCCTCTGGTTTGTTTGATCTGGACTAGCACAAATGTGCCAGAGACAGAACAACTCTTCCTCAAATCCCAAAATGTGACTGAGTGGCAAGAAGGGTCCTCTTTCTTCTCCATTTTACATGTTTTCACCACTGCCAGCCTGGAGTAATTTTTTCTGTTTACATCTAGGACAAAATTCCAGATTCCCAGTATGTAAAACCCAACCTACTCTTTCATCCCTTGACTCACTACTTATTTTTTACACTCTTGGATCATGGATTTTTTGCTAGTATGCTGTTTTTGTTACAGCTGCTTTTCTGTTAACTCAAATTCAATGGTTCCAATAGAAAAATTCAATCTATCGTTATTGTTTTCTGACTGTTAATGGAGAATTTTGAGAAATGCAGAACGAAATAGCACAGATTGAGTAGCCATGCAAGAACTCTGTAAAGTGAGTTCTCTACCAGCTCTTTGATAAGATCGTGTTGTGCATTCACTTCACATGGCATCCCAGAGATAAATGATACCTTTCTCTTGCCTTCCTTTTCTTTTAAATGAAGACTTACTCCACAAGTAAAGTCAAAGGAGGCTGATGCTTTCCATGCCATAGTGAAGTCTTTAAGAAGATTATTCTCTTATGCTGGGATAATCTGTTTTGGATTAGATATTCAGTAAATGGTCTCTAATGCATCATACAGTTGGTAATGTCAAGTGGTTTTTCAGCAGTTTGGGTTTTGTGGTGGTGGTTTGTTTTTTTTTGAATTGGGATGTTATTCTAATAATAACTGGTTGTAAGACATTGAACATACTTTGTATAATCAAGACCTGATTCACTCTTAAATTTTGTATAAATATCTACAATATATTTGCATGTTCCTGTGCTCCTGTATTCTGTTCTGAATGCACTGTCTGCTCTCACAGGAAAAATCTCAACTTTCTGGGACATTCTTACTTAGGAATTCCACTAGATTTGGAAATGTGATAATATTCTTAATTCAGGCAATTATCAGATTTTGCCTATATCACTGATAGAAAAACCTTCAGGTGTGGATTTTTTGCCTTTGTTTTTACTTTTGAACATGTGTCTGTGGTACATACATATGCATAATGAATTATACAAAGCATATTTTTTTTAAGGAGGCTCTTTAGTCTCTTTTTTTACTGCTAATTTGGTGTTCTAAACTTATACTAGCAGCTACTAAAACACTTCTTTTGTTCTTTGAGGTTGGTTTTGTTTTGTTTTTAGTAAACGACAGAGAAAGAAGTTGGATGGTTTTGCGAATGCTGTGTTGAAAAGATTGAAGAAAAAGAAAGTTCTAATGTTTGTAACTTAAACATTGCAAAAATCATGGTTATAATTCCACTCCGTTGCAATAAAGAAGTGCTGTCCACTGCATGAATGGACTTCAGTTTCTTAAAAAGCTGAGAAAACAATTACTGAGTGGCTTCTTCCTGTTAGCACTTCCATGACTACACCCAGGGAGATTGTTCAGTACACGTGAATGCTGCAGTTCCTTGCAGGTGTCTTCATTTAACATCCAGCACAAAAAATTCAAGTGGTTTGACACATCCATCTGGAATTAAACTTTTTATATACAAAAATATGGCTGAGACCTCTTAGTGACTTCAGAATACATTAAGTTTTGGATGAGTTGGTGCTGTTATAGTCAAAAAACTGCATTATTTGCTATGTCTGAGAGGACTTGTATGTTGATGGCTACAACCTGAACTAGTTTTTCACTATTTATCTGAAAGAAACTTACTTCAAAGGCAGGTGATCTCTCTGATTTATAGATTCTAAATGCTTGGGGGAGTCCTTAAGTATCATGGTCATCTATACCTTAATGGCCTGTGGTTCAGCCTATGAAAATAAAGGGGATGTTAGGACAGCCTAAAGTCTGCTGACTCTCTCTCCTGAACAGGCTTTGTTGAAGAATTTGGGAGATAAAATTGTCTGGAAAAATGCCTCGTAGAGTGTCTGAGATGCAAGGAAAGGACTCATCCAAAAATTGATCTGGCCCCAAGACTTGCTTGTCTTCCCGAGATGGGAAAAGGCCAGATTATATAGTTCTTGCACAGTAACGTATTAAAGAACAGCAGAGCTTGGGTATGTGGGGAAATTAATTTTCAAGTGAGAGATTTCTCAAGAAATATTTACCTCAGATGGCTACTGAATGGTAGTTTTAAGCTCCTAAGATGTATTATAAATAATTGTCCATAGGGAAGAGAGTATAAGAGTATGACTAAGAATTTTCAGTACTAAAGTGGCTGAGAGCCCTCTTTCTAAAGAATAATAATGTTTTTATTGAGCCATGAAAATTATTTCTGTATGCAGAGAATATGCAGGACTTTATGTGCTCTTTTTATCCTTGTTGGAGAGCCGCGTGTTCTTGGTGGTCTTTTTTTTTTAGCAGTCTTCGTTTCCGTTAAGGAAAGCGCAGGAAAACCTCCAATCACCCTATGCCCTTGGTCAATACTTGAGACATTACAAGGCCTTTACAAGCAGTAGAAATTTTGGCTGTGGGATATTCGCCTGTGGGAATTCAGGGCTGCTCCAGGGTGGATTGACAGGGAACACAGGGAGCAGTAGTTGGAGTTGTACAGGGAGGTAGCTTGAAGACCACTCACTCTCTTGCTCAGCCAAGATGTTTCTGCAGTTATTCCAGGTGAAGGAGTTTTATTCAGAAAAGTCCCTGGAATACTTGCAATTCCTGAATCATCTAACATCGGCCTCACTCTGGTAACCCCTGGGGAAATCTAATTGCTAGCAGCTTCTTAGAGGTCAATATTATAGATTGCTTTTTACAGAAAGATCAAGGAAAAGATCAAGCTGTACTTCTTGTTTGAAGATGGGAGGGAGGAAGGACAGGTAGGAAAGGGCAAAGAGCTCAATAAGAGAATGTGATCTGTGCGCTGGGGCACTGAAACAGCTTTTCATTGTAGCCTTGTATTTGATTATGGTGCTTCAGAAGTAAAGCCCAGGGGTGAAAACAGGATGGAATGATTAAGCACCAGCCCTGTTAAACAAATAATTTCCCATGGAGAAGGAGTTTAATTGTGAAACTTTTGTGTTTTATTATGCAAACAATTTTATTTTTGTTTATTTTCTGAGTCCAAGCTGTATTTTCAAGCTGTTAGTATAATTTTAATTAAAGGCAATTTAGATCTTGTTAGCTTTTGAGGAAAGGACTCTACCAAATAAGTTTTGTTTGATGTGGCAAATATAGGACATACGTAAATGTACTGAACACTTTGATTGAAAATGACTATAGCAAAAATGAACTTAATCTGCTTCTTTTTATAAAATTATGAGAAATACCTTATTCCATGTCAGATGTGGAGTTTGTGTCATATTCTCCTGTGGGTTTTTTTCATCTCTTCTGAGTTTTTCAGTCCAGTTATTGTGGAAGTGCTTTAAGTAACCATATGAATTGACGCAGTATTGAGCAGTACTGACAAACAGGTAAATTGAGTATGCAGCATAGATAAATAAGATCACAGGGCAGTGTGTTTTGAAGTTACTTTCTTATGAGTGCCTTCATTTCCCTGTATCTGAGCCTGTGTTAAGGGTAAACTGAGTAGAAAACTTAAGCCATGAAAGTGGTTTGCTTTGGCTGGTTAAGTATTTCAAGAATAAAATATTAGTAGATAAATATTTCAATTTATATAACCAAAATGCCAAAATATTGTTCTGCTCAATAAAACAAAAAAACAGTTATGATACCTAAAGCACAGGCTCTTTGAGTTCTGCAGTGTGTCCAGGCAAGCTTTCAGCTGGATTTTAGTAGACTATGTCTGAAGAATACTAGAAAAACTGAGTTTCTAAACTCTGTGTTCTGTCTGAAAAAGAATACTTGTAGAATGGCTTGATAGAACATAGAGGAAGAGGCTGATGCTACATTTTTGGTTTTTTAGCTTTTATGGTGAGATAAGTTGATGTAGATTTAGTTCACATTTAGGGGGACAATTTAATGTAAAGAGGCCTGTTTTATTGTTCGTATAAGAAAGCACTGGGCAACACAGCAATTGCACTGCAGTATCAGGATTCTAAAAGTATGCTTTATTATCACTAATAGTTTTGATGATAACTGCAGTGCTAATCCTGGGCTTAAATTGCCACTGTCTGGCAATATCTGGTCTTTTATGCCTGGTTCCTTTTTTTCCCCCGCAGTCCAACTTGGAGTAATTACTGCAGCATCTTCTCATTTGCAGTGAGGAGGGGAGTGAGAGGCTGGAGACAGAGACACCCTGCTCTGGCATCACTGCCTGCCTGGTGCGCTAGTTTTTTGTCAGAGCTATGTCCCTCTACAGCTGTTGTGTGTTTGGGACTGAACTCCTGAGGTGGGAATGAGGAGAGGAGAGGAGGTGGGATGTGATGAATGGGGGAATGTGGTGTTGGAGAGGTGAGTGTTATTAAAGATTTTCAGTTCTACTTCTCAGTACAATGTTTGGTCAAGACTTCACCTTCATCCTTCTATTTATGCTGCCAAGGGAGATTAGAGTCATACCCCATGCTCCTCCAGAAGTTCTTCAGAATTTTTCTTAATATTGATGAGTACCATTCAAATTTGTGAGCTACAATGAATTAAAGAATGTAAAGAGGTATAGTTTTTCTGTTTGCCTCTCCTTTGATTTGGGCAACTTAAGTTCTCAAGGAACTCATAATGAGCAGACATGTAAAAGGTGATAGGTTGAAAAGGATTCACAGAACATATCATGAGACAATACCGCAGCTCATCAACGCTCTACAATCAACTTAATAAAGCCTGAAAACCAGAAATGTCATGGGACAGCAAGGAGAAAAAGTACAAATGACCATCATTGCTATCTTGGGTCCCTGCAGAACCAGGACCCCATTAGGCAAATCAGAGCTCATTTTAGCAAGGACCAAACACAACTGCAGGGATGTATCCATTTTGCCAGAACCATGGGGATATGAAGGCAGGAGACCCCCGTTTCTGTGCAGTTGTAATTTCAAGGGCTTCCCTGGATGTTTGCTATGCTTTGCTTTTAGCAGTGTGCTGTCTTACCATTTCAGGCTTGATAAAATCTTTACTTGAGTGGACATTTTTCTGTTTGCCATTTTGTTCCAATTATCTTTGAACAGCACATCTTAAATAATGCTTCTCTGTAAGACAAATATTTCTCAGGTACAGTGATCTGTCAAAAAACGTTAGGATATCACAGTCTAAATTTTATCACAGGTGTCTTACATCCTGACTTAACTAGTTTAGCATTTATTGTGCTGTAATGATTTCCATTTTCTGCTTATTCAAATAAGCTTTTGTATTTCATGCACCTAAGTTTTGACTGACACTGGATATTTACTCTAATATGCATTTTGATAAAGTATAGAGCAATTAGAAGGAAGATGACACTTATGAGGGAAGACAAGTAGTTTTCACTAGACAATATCATTTATCATGTTTTTATTAGAAAAAGATAGAAAAGCTGTGTACAGTTCTGGAGTGAGGGCAGTGGAGTGTAGAACCATGTGCCCCTGTCAAATTGATAGAGTAAAGATGTTGAGGGAGATAATGGAAACTTTCTATTCAGTGAGGAGTGGAATAAAGAAACTATTTCTAGTCATTCTTCAGCATTGATGGCAGTCGTGCTTTAGGCTTAGATCAGAACTTGCACTTAATAAAGGGAAAGTTGAACAAATATGGAGATCCACTTTGAAAAATGTAGTTAGATGAAGCTGATCCTTTGGTGCAGCAACATCAGGAAAATATTTAACATGGAGATTTAATGAAGGTGATAATACAAAGGAATAAGCTGCAGGCAGTAGCGCTGATAAAATGTAAAACATTTAGCGCGTAGTGTAATAAACAGTCCAGTGCAAAACATATGGCTCCATATTTCTGGTTTGACCTTACTTCAAGGAAACAAAGCCACAAAATAAACCTGCATTTCAGCTGTAGCAGTTCACAGTGTTCTTTATTTGGGTATGTCAGGATTCACTTCAGTGTTCCCCGCATCTGGCTGTACCAGTCAGACAAACACTTGTGTATTCTACACCTGCTCGTACCTTGCCTCTGCCATCATCGTGGCAGCGATGGGTATATTAAATTAATCACTTAGCAATTTTATTATGGAACCTTCTGAAGCTTTAACGTACTCCAATTTTAAAGCAGTGTCATTATGGTTACCTGCTGGGTAATTTTATGTTCAGATTCTATGATGCCTTGGTATTCGTTATTTGTAGTTTAGGGTTGTCCAGAACACTGGATTTTGCGATCCTTAGTACAAGAACATAGGAGCTTGGTTGTCAGAACATCTAAAAGCAAATGACAGCAAAGTAAGCAATCAGAACAGCTGCTGCTGTAACAGGTACAAGAATTTGCTGTTCCTGCGTCATGCTTACATTATTTGCAAAATATTAAGTTGCTATTAGTTGACACTGGTTTTATTACTCTGGGGTCAGGAATGTTCGTTACAATAAAATTGGTGATTGCTGTAGCTGAGAAAAAATTAGAATTTCTGTGAGTTACTGTTCGCAGATACTCATCACTTTGGGATGCGTTCTTCTACAGAAAAAAACTTGTATGAGTTGGTGTGCAAATAGAACATAAAACCACCTCAGTATTACGAAAAAAATTATCTTTTTTCACTGAAGGATGAATCAAGATTAGAAGACAAAGTTGCAGGTAGTGGGAAGAGAGTTTTTCACCAAAAACTGTTTCTAAATGGAGAAGGTTGTAAACTATAAAAGAAAAAAATAATAAAAGGAAAATTTTCATCAGTAAGTGATTAATCTAAGGATGAAATAAAAGTTGAATTCAAGTTTTGTAGTTTCTTCTGAACTATTGGTTTTATTAGTGGGACCAGCTCAGCCATTTGTTATGGTCTGTCTTTTCCTTTTCTGTCATTGTCCTCCTTATACAGATGAAAAGATTTTTAAAAAATTTTAGGAGATAACAAAATTATCCATAATTCAGTTCGCTAGGATGTTCACTAATGGATCTATTTTTACATTGTTTATTTAAGTCTGACATCGGAGGAAGTCAGGTAGAGAGGTGGGTGGTCAGAGGAGTTTCATGAATGTCTTCTCTTCTTTAGCCTACTCTTTAATAAGGAAACACGTCATTTGGGTCAATCTGATTTTGACAGCACATTTCAAATGGTTGTTACCCATCGAAAGTTGCAATTGTGTCTATTTCCCTCATTTTAGGACCAGCTATTTTTAATCCTGGCTTCAAGTCAGAATTGAAGCTTGTATACTTGTATGAAGCTTTCTCGCTTGCATACTGTTACTGGTTTTTTCTGCATTATTTTCAGTATTTGCTCTTCAGCTTTGCAACATTTTGTTTTCATGTTTTCATGTTTTGACTTTTAGGGTTACTTCTCTTAATTTTAAATGAAAATTATAACGTTTCTGATAAGATTCAGGGTACTGCAAGCAAGCAGTATTTTAAAATATAGCTTGTAAATGCAAATATCAGAAGGAAGGAATTTTCTATTAATATCTCTCATTTTAACAGAACTAGTTGTATTACGGTAAAAAACTCCTGTTTCCTAGCATGCTTTTCATTGTCTTATGTGTTCCTATTAGTTAGTATTTTGTCATATGCTAGTGTATCTCTGTATATATGTTTGTAGAATGAAAGAAATTAGTAGCTTAAATCTAATCAGTTCCTGTCTCTAACATCTACTTGAGAAGAAATTATTAGTAAGTGTAAAACAAGTGCTGAGAATCAGAAGCCATTTTAGCATTATTATGAATCATGGCAATGGGACAAAATACTTGTCGAAGATGTGATACAAATGCTAAACAAGAGGCAAAATAGTGATGGGATCCGGTATATTATCCAGGAGTATCCACTATTTTTGCTTTATGAAATTATTTTTCTTAAATACCTACTTGCATTTCTGCCACTTTTTTTTACCTGTTGGTCTAGTAGCGTCTGCCTTCTACACTAAAGGTTACTCATAAGGTTCACCTTTATTTAAACCTAATTTGTGGAAAAGATATTAATCTCCCATTAAAATAACCAAAATATATTAAGGAATAATACTTCCTATTTCAGGTGTTTTTATTGAATAACTTCCTTGGAATGTTTCATGAAGTTTCCATCAGTGATGGCAGTTGGTATTGTTGGAGTACTAATATCTATTTGAAGAGTAAAGTGTAATAGAAAAATGATGTTTTATGAGATACTTGACCTAATTTTGATCGACTTGAGATACAAAAAATCAGCTACCTGGAATTTTTCAGTGTGCAAGAAGGGAGGACTTTCAATGTACAACAGGGAGGACTTGTTATTTTTAATAGCCATTCAAGAATTAATTCAGTTGCTAACAGTAAGAAAAAACATCCAGAAACAGAAAAACAGAGAGGTAAATGGGGGGAAGAAGTAAGAAAACTTTGTTCTTGTAGTAATATTAGCTTTTTCATCAATTTAATGACTTTTATTGGCAGACATAATGTGTTGTGATAGTCTGAGCACAGCGTGTCTGTTGTTTGTAATGACCATTACACCTATCACAGTCTTAAATCTGAATTGGTAAACTAAATGAAATATCCTTTGCATAGGTACAAAGGGAAGTTCAATGGGTATAAAGAAAATTGAAACACAGGAGAAGGAAGACAGACTTACTGAATTCTGTTTTGTTTAGTTTTGCCCAGAGGAGGGGAGTACTGAGTTGTTAACAATAGATTGTGTAAGAGTTTTAATGGCTTAATACTAACAGTGTTTCTCATTGCTAAAACATCTCTCCTTTGATTTGACGGAAGGTCACTCTGACAATCATTTTGTTCTCTGAGATTTTTGAACTTTATCTGTTTGTAAGAAATTGGGTGAAAAATATATTTGCTGACCTCCACTAACTAAGATGTCATTTGGCTTTTTCTTTGTGATTGTTTGACTTATTTTGATGCAGTTTTGAACTACCAATTTTATTTTATTGGACTCTCATCTTCTGCTTATCCTATCTTTTATTGGAGTTCCACTAGCCTGCCATGGTGTTTGTTGGATTATCTGATCTTTTTAGCCTGAATGTTTGCTCTTACTAAGGAAAGTGGGGAGATGGCGTGGGAAACAGTTTTAGCAGGATGAGATGTCTGTCCTTATGTGTTGGGCTCTCCTGGGGCCTTAGATAAAAAGGAAGCTGTTTATGTGAGCTTATGGTTTGGCGAGAGCTGTTAGCTAGCAATAAGCAGAATGTATAATAATTTCCTGACAAATAATTAGAATGTGGTAAGTGGAAATTGCTGAATCTAACTCTGAGGTTCAGCAGAGCTTGTTGTCAAGTCTTGACCTGCTTGTGACTCGCGCAAGTCACAAATGCTCCTTGCCACCATGGTCAACATAGTTGTTACTTGGAGATTAGACCAGCAGAATACTTCATGAGACTTGAACTGTTCCTTTATCGGTTTACATAAAGACTTATTATCCAAAAATTGCTGTTGCTGTTACATATTTCTGGGCCTTGTATTGGCAGGGATGACTGAGATAGGGTCCTCTTAAAATAACTGGGAAGATGCTGGTAGCAGGATGCAATTTTAAGAGACAACTGACTTGAGGTTTTTGTGTCTTTATTCCACAACAAATTCCATGAATTTATTAACCTGCCAGAACACTACAAGTTCACTCTCTCCCTTCCCTTCTCCCTGTTTTCTCCTGCCCAGCACATGTAAACACTCTTGTCATGTGCTTGCTCTTGAGGAACAAGCAGCTTGAGAACATTCTTTGTTGTAGGCAAATTGCTTTGTGTTTCTACTTGTTTAATATAGTACAGACATGTATTTAATGGCAGTTTTTAGTCGATTTGGGTAGCAACACAAACTTCTGAAGAAGGGAAGGGCTGGCTCCTTTCGATGTGAGGAATGGATAGTCTGGATTTATGAGGGACAGAACTGACTTTCATTTTTGTGCTGTGTCAATCTGATCATATTTTCAGTGGGTAATGACTGACAGTTGTTACCAGCTGATGGCTGTGTGGTGACCTGTGTGAAAGCAATTGCAATAGTGTTTGATTTCAGAGCCTCCAGGTGCTTACACTGCAGAATAAACCAACAAAACTGACAGTAATTGGCATTGGTTTCAGCAGGCTCTGCAAGGGGTCAAGGACAATCCGGCATGCTAGGACGTTGCTGGGGCAGTTTGGAGCTGTTGTCTGAGAAAATTTGTGGTTTCCCAAGCTCTAGCTGCCCTGAGCACCAAGAGAGTTTTTGTTTCCAGGAATGTCAGTTCCATAGTCTTCAGCAGGACTGTCTTTCCTTTTAAAAACATAAACAGTGGAAAGGAGGAATGCAAAATAATAATCTCGTTATGGAAGTATTAATTCCTTTATAGGAATACCCAACTGGAAGTGTATCTTGCACTTTCCATTAAATAGAGTTGGAAGTTAGCTTCTAATAGTGGTTTTGATTTGCATTTTAATTAAGAATAATGAGAAATAATAGCTGTTTTTGTGAACATGTGTGTATGTATGTGTGCAAACTCACATGGGTTTTATGTACAGCAATTAAGCTGAACATATTGTGTGTAACTGGTGATTTACAAAAAAAAGTGGCACAATTAATAACAATTAAATGCCAATAAATGCTTAATTGCACCTTATGCTCTATATAATTGCTCACTAGTTTCGTTTTGTATTTACTGAAGATTCAGCTGTCAAGAGAACTTCTAAGATCCACCATGTATATTTTGTGGGTATAAAGTGATTTTGGGGATTTTCTTCATTTCTCTTGGATTGGAGGGCCCTTGCTTGGTGTTTCAGTTCTGAAAGATGATTTATTGGTTACTTTGATTAGAGAATAGCTTAGTGGTTTTTACCCAAGGCTTGTTGCCTTGTTCAGTGATAGTTCAAGAAGTGGTTGCCATTTTCAGATGATATTTAAATGTAGTTATGTTGGAGTTCTGGTGAGGACAGTTGGAAGAGACTCATCTGGTGTCTAATGTATCATTCTGCCTTCAAATATTTTTATTCTTTAGAGAGAAAGACACTGGAAAGAGAAGTGAGGAATTTGTTCCCCTCCAGCATGAGCTAAAGAGTTTGAATGAATGATTATATCAGGGTGCCACAGGGTGGTATCTACTAACCCAACCTCTGGCCATACAAAGCCTGGGATCTTTTCAGCTAAGAAAATCATTCTCTTTTCCAGATATTTGGATCAGGTTTGATCTTGCTGATGACAGCCCTCCCCCTTTGTGCAAGATAGTTATGGGCCCATTCCTTGCTCCCAGAATTTTACCTAATAAAATTCATGTAACATTTTAATAGCATCAGCAAAACAGATATATTAATTAATTCTTTATGCATTTATATTTTTTCTTTTTATTGCTGAGTGCCACAAATAGTTAATCAGCTAGCTGTAAGTACTCTTTAAATCAAAACTTGTGCCAACTCCTAGAAATCAAAACATACTTTCAGAAAAGAAAAAAAACAGCATTGCAAATATAAGTTATATCTGTCATAATGATTATCTTTTTTGGTTTACCTTTTCTCCACAGTTTAGAATCCCAGAGGTTACTGCTAAATTGGCTGGTTTTTTTTTAATCCTTCTATGTTTAAGAATAAAATCAATCTGTCTTTCTACTGTCATGAGCTATATTTGGTGCATTTTTTCATCACATAAGTTGAAGATTTTAACTTGAACATTTAGCATATAATTATGTAGTTATAAATAAAAGCATCAACATGTAGTGCTAAAAAGTTAAGCTTTCTCTAAACCAGCTTTTAACTCTGAAAAGAGTTTGGTGTTTGAGTCCTTCAGGTGACTTACATAAATCTTAATGTAGGCATGTATTAATTTAGAAGCAGTAACTTCAGTTTTCTTCCTCTTTCTTCCTTCTCCAAGATCTTTTCCGTCTTTGTCTTCCTTCTTCTCCTTTTGCACTTTTTAATT
This sequence comes from Rhagologus leucostigma, assembly GCA_013397725.1. Classification (NCBI taxonomy): domain Eukaryota; kingdom Metazoa; phylum Chordata; class Aves; order Passeriformes; genus Rhagologus; species Rhagologus leucostigma. The sequence continues at coordinate 1,451,761 of VZTD01000305.1, forward strand.
GAAACGCGAAACACTGGTGGGCTTCTGTCATGGAATAGTGTCATAAAAAGGGATTTTCTTATTTTCTAATCGCATGGCATAGGAAACAGATATTTCTGTGCTAGACTGCAATTGAACGAATAAAGCAATTTTAGTGCAGTTTGGACACTTACTGAACTTCCCAGACCTAGCATGAATTTTATTTGTTGTTAGTTTATGTAAGTTAGGATGAAAACATCCAGGTACTTCTCAGTATTAAAGTATTCACTGAAGAAGTAGAAATAGCTATAGGCTGTCAGTGTTATTAAACTGTTGATGCATCTAATTCAAGTGATTCACATCAGTGTTATCTCTCATTTTGTATTTCAGTGCTGAGCCACTTCTTATTTTCATTAATATGCATTTACATAGAAACAATAAATGCCTTTTACAAATATACTAATGCTGTGGTTTTGAAAGATATTTTAAGAATTTGCTTTATCCTGTCATGAACAGCTTATTAAAAAAAACCAGGAGGTGCATGATAGAGAAATATTTTCTCTTGGTGTTACTATGTGTAAGAGATCTATTTTAAGATATTTGAGATTGACCTTGGGGGAGAAGTAGGAAAGGAAAAATGTATTGATGAACAAGGACAGAGATATTTCTAGAAATGTAAAACAATGCTCCCAAGGCAAAATAGGTAAGGAAAATGAAATATTTGGGAAATGCATTAAAAAAATCATCGAAAGAAAGCTACTTCAGATGCACGTCCAGTCCGATTTGTGTGCAGAACACAGGTGAAAAAGAAACTCCATTTCAGGGCTCAAGAGGAGGATTGGGGAGCTAGGGTGGATTGCAGGGTTTGGATGGTGGAATAGAATTCCTCTCAATGTCAATTTATTCAAAAATAGCATTTTGAGAAGGGAGTAAGAAAGACTTTGTTAAATTGTTTTACTTAAAATGATGCATTCAGAATAGTACCTAAGGCATGCTAATCTTCCATGGGGGCTATTGAAGAAGAAAGTGATATGGTCATCCTTTGATTTCTACAGTTCAAATGGCCAGGCTCTCATTCATGTGTGGATTAAAAAGGAACAGTTTCTCACATAAGTTCAGAGCAAGGCTGATGCACGACTGACTTTGTGGTGAGATGCATTAACTACATATTACTGATATGAAAAGTGAGTTTAAAGGTAAACCAAATTTATTGCAGCCCGTTTCTAATTGAACTGTGTTTGCAGAAATTTCAGTCACAAAAGAAACAACACTCTTCTGATCCTGAAGTGGCATATTACAAACATACTATAGATCAGTAAAAAGTAATACACAATATAGTTTGTAAATACATGCTCTATCATTACATATAAGTGTATTGAGAATGCATCTGTCTTTGCCTAGTCTGTCTTCTACTTTATTTTTGTTTTGAAAATTAAAAAAAATTGTTTTACTACTGTGTAACCTCTTTGCTCTAATACTAATATATTGTTTTCTTTTTTTAAAGTTTTGTATTCCTGTGTTAGTTCACTTTTGAGTCTTTGCCAGGTTTTTTTCTTTGCCAATTTCTTTTCTGTTTTCTAACCTGCTGATTTGATAGATAGCTTATATTTCTACATATTTCACTTGGGTTGGAGGAAACCCAGGTGAAACTCATTTTGCTGTTTGCATGCAGAGGCATTTTGATTCTTGTTATAGTCCTTGAATCAGTTGTATGTTTTCCTCTGTTTGAATTTGATGGTACTTTTTACTATATTATTTATAGATGATCTGAGGAATCTTTGATCGGTATCAATTTTGCTCCCTTGTGGATGAAGCGTGGAAAGTCCACGATATTTAAATATATACTGGTTGTTTATTGACCTGTTATATAAACTTACTTCCCATTGTTCAGGAGAGAGTACTATGTTTTAAAAAACATGACTGCCATGAATCTACAACTGAAAAAGTGAGCTTTGGAAGCTGGAAATAATTGTTCAATTACCAATGTATTAGTAGATGAATCAAAGGAAACCTGGTGAAATATTTCTTTTGGCACACAGCTTTATTTTGTGATCTTGGGTAAATTACTGAGGGCCAGATTTTAAAAAAGCACCAAACTCTTCCTTATTTTTTATTTTTAAATCTTGCTCAATGTTTTGTGTATTTTCTCCTTGTGCTAGGAGAACAAAATAATTCCAAATGTAAACACGGGCATAAGTGGTGTGAAGGCTTCTAACACAGATTTAGAATACACTGATGTCTAGTGCAAGTTTTTGATGCTGTATTTGGCAGATATGAGTGGTATCTTTACTACTCAAAGCAATATTTTTGCTGTAAATTATAGGGAAATAAGCAGTTTGTCCAGTTTGGGGAAACTTGGGAATACAGTACTTTAAAATCAGTGTCATAGCACCAAGGGGGAAAAAAAAATCCAGGCCTTGATCTGGAGAAATTGGAGAAGGGAGGAGCCTCTTAACTACAAAACAAGACACATTTGCTGAATGGTATAAGCAAATGCCTGTGGCAAGAGGCTTTTTGCAGTATTTATAATAAAGAATCTACCTTTGGATAATGTTGAAATGTGGTATATTTTGAGAGTTCAAGAAACACCTGGTTTCTTCCTTGAACTGCAAATCTTTGAATGGAGTGGATTCCACCTTCTCTGAATTGTACAACAAAATCAATCATTAAATGAAAAAAATCTGCTTGGTTTTCATTTTATGATGAGGGAAAGCTGACTTTGTCACAATTGAGACAGACATGATGACATTAAAAGCTTGGCTATGGAGGATGTTTTCCCCCTCTTTTCATATGGAAAAATGTTACTGTGGAAAAAGTAGAATCTAAGTTTAAGACTAATAAATTTATAACTTGGATGTGTTTTTTTAAATTGGTCTCTCCTATTATGGTAGAAATTAAGCATTTAGAGTTACATCTGTAGATGAAAAGATTTTGAGTCAACTGAAGCAGTGCAGCCTCTGTTACCAGTCACCCACTCTTTGGTGGTCTCTGGAGGGAGGTGACCCTTGTTCAGCTGGTGCTAGAGAAGGACAGAAGTAGAACTGCTGAACAGCCCAGTGGATTTTTGAAGTAATTTAGTGTTTTAGTAGCTGGATATTTTTCTCATGTTATGCTTTAGAAATTGGCTGCTATGTATTTTTGTTTTACACAAGTGGTTTGATTACATGGATCTAAATGTCATAGGTCTGGAGAGAAGAGAGATAATACTGCCTTTTCTCACCAAGTGCTGTTAGGCAGCATCCTTAGAGAAATAGACAGACTTCTGAAATCCATTGACTTTGTTTCTGAGGTTTTCCTTTTAATTTTATAAACCTATACGCTTGATTTTTACTTAGGATGAAATATCCTGTGAGAAACTTGATGACAATTCCTCATCTTTTTTATTACTGTGTGTGAAATTTCAAGTTGATTTAGAGCAAGAAAATAAATCTAACCTACAGGAGTTTCTTAGGTTTCTTTATGCAGTATTTGAAGGAAGGTTTAACAGCTCCCTGTGCCGTTTTGGCATTTGAGTGTACACACATGCAAAAATATATATACATATTGTGTCAAACTGCCTAAATAGCTAGAAGGCTATAGGAGGAAGTATTTTTGTAACCTCAAGTAAAATATGTTTTTAACACATATGAAGATAATCCTAGAACTATTCCTTGTATATTTTATTTATGCTCTTGACTATAGCATTTTATGTGTAAGACCCTAGATCTTCAGTGATACAAGATACATTAAAGGTTTAGGAACAAACTCTCCACAAGCAGTTCCAGTTAAACATGAAATGTACTGCAGATACGTTGTTAATTAGTTATTGTTATTCTCAGATGTTACTGTCTTTTAACTAGAGCAACACTTTGAAAAATTGTGGTTTCCCCAATACAGTCATCCATCACTTTTTATGTATCACCTTCTTTCATTGCAGTTTATTGTGACATGTTTACTGGGATGTCTTAGTGTTGATTGGTATCATGCCCTACTTGTGAGATGATATATTTTATTGCACTGAAGATTTTTGGATTGGATGTTATAAAATATTAGCTTCTATTGAAATATTTCTTCTTTTAATTTCCATTCTTAATGTGAGTGTTTGATACTCTGAAGGCTAGAAACAGCTGTTTGCAGGAAAGGACATTGCACTTTGGTTTCAAGACACAGCCCTCTAACTTCTTGACGTGACTGCAGTCACCCCTGCTGTGAGTGTGGCTCTGGACCAGATAACTTCTGCATGTCCCTTCTTAGCTTAGTCTATCATCTTCTCCATGGTCAGATAGTTACCAAAATCCTTAGGGGATTTAAGCTTGTAGGCACTCCTGTCAGTGAAAGTAAGGGCAATAGCTGGCACTTAAAGGAATGCTTCATCTAGCAGGGTGGTCGGTGCTCAATTGCTCTCACTTGTAGGTATTTTCCGAATTCTATGGAATAGTGTTGTTTAATGCAGGAAATGTTTACACACGAGTAAATTCAGACATTTTTTTTTCTTTCATTCTTTGATATATGTCAGGATGCCCCAAATTTGGGGGGGGATTGTTGTTTCACTGCTGTGATTTCGGTTTCATTGCTTGTTGTTTATTGTTTCATTGCTGTGACTGTGTATGTGACTCTGAGGGTAAGTTTGAAAACATAAGGTAATGTCTATCTTTTAGAATGCAACTTTTTTCTTCCCCACTAATAAGTCTGAAACACAAGTTTCCGGCCCAAAATTTCAGTTTATGACACTTAACCTTTTATAGGTTTTTTTAACTTGTTATCTGTATTTTATTTACGGAGTGGTTAGTATAGCTGCTCTAATATGCTAGGCTAACTGACAGAATATTTGAAGTCTAAGATTTCCTTCATGGCCCATTTTAAAATAAAAACTATTGGAAGATACGATGGTCACTGCAATTTGTTTTTGACAAATAATACTTATTATAATGAGCCTGAAGGTCATTGCGTGTGAGGTACAATGCTATATAAATGTCTACTATTATTTTTTATTACTGAATAATTTACAATTCCCTTGTCAGTCAGTGACCCAGGTATGAACATTTCTGTATACCAGTCAAAGCAGATCTTTTCTTTCACAAGAAAAAAATCAAGTCCTTGTTGCCTTACAGTATTCTCTGACAAAAGACATTATTGTGAAATAATTGATTGTGCTGGAGAATTACAAATGTTGCAGCACCACCAAGGTCATCTAACCCTCAGCAATGTGGGTTACCCAACGATAAGAGTGCTTTGTTCAGAAATATTGCTATTGCAAAATGGTTTAATAGTAACATAAAGAGGATGTTCAGAATTTGAAAAAGCCATGTTTTGAGAGAAATGCTGCCCAGAAGCAAAACCCATCCTGATAGTGGTTACAGTTTAGTGGGACACTATGGGTGATAAAAATGCTAATGTCTGGAAGTTAAGTATCCTGTAGCAAGTTCATGCAGTTTGCAGTATGATCTTTACCTTTTGAAAGAACTTGGATTTTTGAAGAACTGGAGCTGCATACCAAGGTATTCTAGGAGCAGAACACGTGCTTAAGCCTTCTAAATCTCAAATATTTAAATCCAGTGTATCAATGATTCTAATAATAGTCTGATGACACTTAAGAGGTCAGAATAACTTTGTTTAATTGGCAGGATTTCTGTCATTCCTGAGTAGATAATTTACCCTAAGTACATTGTAATAGCAATTCAAGCTGTGGCAGATTCATCTGTCTACGGCCACAGAGAGCATGATGATTGATTTTAGTTGTGTCATTAGAATGTAGAGATAAAAAGAAAATGTTATAACCAGACAAACTTTGTGTGGAAAAACATGTGTCACAGGCAACCTGAGGACAGGTGCTCCAATTCATTTGCTTCTCTGTTAAAGAGACAATTTGTCTGCATTCCATACACTTACACTTGCAAATTAACTTAGATTGGAAAGAATATCCTTCTGTGTAACTAATACTGCTACTGCAATGAATATCTTTAGTGGGATCCTGATTAATATAAAAATACATTAGCATCAAGAAACCTATGCTGATAGATGGTACTTTCATTCCATACTTTGTGCAGCAGATGCTTCAGCAGTTTTGAAACCAAGTGTTTATACATAATATTTTTTTAGGGTTCTTATTTATGCACTTAGGACACCTACACATTGATCTTGTATCCAGCAACTACCCATTTTCATTAAGCAACTTTCAAAGCTGAGTTCTGAATTTGTTTTAGAGCATGCATTTTCACCTTTAAAGATCTGAAAACAGCTTCTCATGGGTACATAATCTGCAGGATCTTTCTTGACTAACAGATACATTTTAGTCTTCATAGAAGACAATACATAACCTTTTTGATGTTCCTTCACTCATTGAGTACTGGGTGTTGTGGGTTATCTCTTGGCCAGTCCTGTGGAGGCCTTTCTTATTTAGTTGCTCTCTTAGTAGGATGTGGAGAGGAAGACACAAGGGCTGAGTAGAACTTCTTTAACTTGATGCACCAAATGTTCCCTTGGTTGTTGTGCTCATCTGAAAACTTCAGCTAGCTGGTCTCCTTGGGAATGGGATTTTTTTTGTCATTTATAACATTGGGAAGCTTTGTTTTATTTTGCCAAAAAAAGGAAAGGTGAATAAACAGATCAACCCAAGATGCCAAGAAAATTACCAGACTGTGAAGCTAAGGCATTAACCACACACTTCTTAGCTTTTTCTCTGATATAAATTACTTAGCTTTGTTTATAAAGGCTGTTTAAAGAGTTGTCTCTTTTTGTAAACAGTGCTGGAACCATCTTTAAAAAAAAAAAATCCTTAACAGCATGCAGGTTGAATTTCTGTTATAAGAGATTTGACAGAAATAGTGGGTTTAAGAGTCAAAACGTGGTCTCAGGCTTAAGGCCTCTGAGATGATTTCTGACAGAAGTAATGTTTGTAATGCACAGCCAGGTAGCAATGGTGAGTGGGTGGTCACACATGACCTCAGGATTACAGCAGTTACAGTTACCAGGGTCTGAGACTACTCATTTTTCTGTTTGTGTTACTGTCTATTCCCATTGTATAAGCCTTCATGCCTCCTGATTTTCTACCTTGTTAGCTGTGTTTTGAAATTATTAATTTTGTAAGTAAAATATTTTGATTAGTGAAATCTTAAAAACTGTGGTTAGCAGTAAAAGTTGAGTATTTGGTTCATTGGATTTCTAGCAATATTTTTTAAAACTGCTGCTTACTGAAATACAGTGGCACATCTGCTCACATCAAACAACTCCTAGAGGTTTTACAGATGGTTATTTGAAAAATTCAAGTTCTGCGCTGGACGGGGATTACACAACAAATATTGAAAACTGATGGACAGAAGGGTGAAAAGACTCTGGTGTGATTAAGGACAGATCACAGAGTCACAGAACGGTTTGGCTTGGAAGGGACCTTACAGATCATCTTGTTTTGACTCACCTGCCATGGGCAGGGACACCTTCCACTAGACCAGGTTGCTCCAATCGTCATCCAGCCTGGCCTTGAACACTTCCAGGGATAGGGCAGCCACAGTTTCTCTGGACAACTTCTCCAGTGCCTGGCCACCCTCACAGTAAAGAATTTCCTCTTAATATCTGATCTAAATCTACTCTCTTTCAGTTTAAAGCTCTTTCTTCTTGTCCTGTCAATACATGCCCTTGCAAAAAGTCCTTCCCTGACTCTTTTTGGTTCCTTTAGGCACTAGAAGGTGCTTTGAGGTCTCCCTGGAACATCTCTCTTCCAGGCTGAACAGCCCCAACTCTCTCCTCTTGTCTTCAGAGGAGAGGTGCTTGAGCCCTCTGATTAATGTAGGCTATGTTTGACTACTAGGCTGTTTTTATGCCTGAGAGAACGTGTCAAGTGTTATTTTTATTCCTCACAACAAGAACTGTTCACTAGCTAATGGTATTTCGAGGTAACCTGTAATACTGTGCTGCCATCTTCACTAAGGCATTTTAAATACGCCATTTCAGTCAGTTTTAGTTTCTCACTGCCATGAACGAGTTGTCATTTTATCTGAATATTTGGCACTGTGAAGGGTAGCTGCAAAGAAAAAAGTTATGTGATCATGGGAAATTTTTTGGTTTGGGTTGTTTGGTTTCTGGGGTTTTTTTTATTTTTTAGAAGCATAATTGGAGTGAATACCAGTTCAAAGACAAATCTCCATCAGTGTGGGAATGTGAAAGGGTCACTGTCATATGCTGATAGCTGCAGTGGTTACATATAATCAGATGTCAGATGATAACTTGAGTTTGCAATGAATGACTGGAGTTTAGGAGTCATTTCACTGACTGAAGCTCTTTAGTATTTGAAGGATAAATTGACATTTTTTGTTTCTTGTCATCTTTAATTTACTTTTTAAACGCTGTTTTCCCTTGTATATCATTCTTGCATAGTTACAGAGCTGTACGTCTCAAATTGAATTCTCTTATTTCTCAAATTTTAATTACAATAGAAAACTGAGGATTTTCTTGTAGTTAATTATAATAAACCCTCTTGATATTACTTGAAGTTTATTTATTTTCTCTTGTTTGATTCAGCTTTGCTCTCCTGGCTGTTCATCCTCCTCTAAATAATCATTAGTATAGCTTCACCAAAATGGTTAACTTGATCTAATTTCTTGAATATATGCTCATATTTACTTCTATGTAGTTTAATTGTGGTCTTTTTTAGTTTGAGCTGAGGGCTCAGGTTTAAAGTTAAGGGTAGGGATGGTCTGCTCTGTTGTCTCAGGATTGATACAGGGATTACTTTTTAACCTAATGGCGGAGAGTCCCACTCTCATTGCCATTTACCCTGGTAGGGCAAGATGTGTTTCTTTCAAGTCTGTATTTAGTGAACAGGAGAATGGGTTTTGGTCAGCTGACCCTATAGCCATTCACAAATTTCTGGCTGTCTCATATCCATATTATTTGTCTGCTTTCATTTTCCTATAAAAGCTTTACTTACTCTTGGAAAGTCTTACTCTGAGTTGTTATTCTGTCATTTTTCTTTACAGTGATTATAGATATATTTCTTTAAGCATTTTGACCACTGAGTTGAATCTTCATATTTGTTTTAACTTGGATGTTTAATCTTCTTTGATTATCCCAAATATCTTGACTTCTTTTTAAGATATTTCCTACTCTTTTCATGTTTTCCTGATGTGCTAGCACTTCTAGAAGATAAATCTTTTAAGAGCTTGTTCTGTTTAGTTACTATACATGATAACTGATTATATATTATTTTCTTTATTATCATTCATGGCAGTGCTTGACACCAGTTACTGCAAACACCGAGGGAGCTAAGCCTGTCTTTTAAAAGTTGACCCAGTCTAACATATGTCTTCATATGTAGTGATCCACTGGAGTGGAATTTCATCCTGTAATATTCTAAGATTACACAGCGCTTTCCAGAGTGTTTTGCACTTTTCATCTGGAGAGTTCAGTGGGAGTGCAGCCATGCTCATTGCCCTCTCGCTAGAAAAGCTTTCAAGTGAAGATGGCTTTTCACAACAACTAACAGAAAGCAATAGTGCTTCTGCCCTCAATATTGCTGAACCTTTGGCAAAGAATCAATGCTTCTGAGAAGAGCTGCTAAACGTGCTTTATCTTCTGCCAGAAGAGGAAGGGAAAGGGTAGAAAGTTGTCCAGATTGATTGAAGCTCCTTAGAAATGACATCCACATCAATAAGACTGGGAAGTCTCATGCCAGCTAGCAGGTGGGCAAAGTCTATGCCAAGACATCCAGATGACCTCATGGATCCACCTTTACCAATGCCAAGTCAGTGTGAGTTTTGTGGAATTAATCCTGTATTTACTCTGCAATTCTTAAGGGACAGCAGCCTTTGCTGAGTCAGACTCGAGATTTTTTAGTAACAGACTTGAGGTTTCTGACTAAAAGCCTTTGTGACCTCTGTCAATCAGTTTCATATTGACACCTGTGGAGTTTTGCACTCCTGTACTGACTCCTCAATCCACCACATCTGACTAAAGCTGTCCTTTATGGGGAAAAGTACCTCTGAATCCACTTACTTAGACAGTGTTTCTTTTTTCCAAAGTTTTGTCACTACGAGTGAATGTCTTTTCAGTAGCTGAAATCTGTTGCTATTGTACAACAAAGCTTAAGCCTCTATTGTGACTTTGCTTTTCCCCTTGTCGTTCTCTGCAAGCTGGAGGAAACCAGATGAGTTTGCTGTGCTGCATCTACTCATAGGCAACCATCCTTCCTTGTGGAGGACCAAAAGCTCCCTCTGCAAACCTGTCACTTGGCCATTCACTTGTCATGTTCTACTAAGCTCGTGGTAAAAGGAGAAGTTACCAAAACACAATATAGCTCCCAGCCTTGAGATTAATTCTTTTGCCCACAAAGTGTTTTAGAGCAAGAAAACCCTTTTGAAATAGACTACTGACAGTTTGCTTTTCTTATTGGAACCTATCCTTCCCTTTTGCAGAGACGAGCAGAGACAGGGTAAAGTTTAAAAATGCTTGTAGGCTGTCACGAGAAAGAGTGTTAAAAATGTTTCTCAAAACTTGAAAAAAAACCTTAAAATACTGTAATTCAATAATATAAAGCAGAGAGTTACTTTTATTACAGGCAGCTTTTCCAGAAGTGCTAGTGTATTTGTTGTTCATGTTCTCTGTTTTGTTAATGTGAGAGCTTTCAACTTGTCTTAAATTCTTCTTTTTCATTAATACAAGTGAGAAATGAGTCACAAAAAGTATTGTTACATTCATATTCATGTGTACCCTACCTAGAGGGCAGTAACTCATCCCAGAAAGAGAAGTTCCTTTTTATGGAATGTTTACTCAGTATCTGATACTGCATTTTTAGAGACTGAAGAACCTAGCAAATACTAAAATTAAAAATATAGAAAGCAGCTTTAAATCTGATTTCAATGTTAATCAAAATTACTTTCATTTTGGCAATATACTTAATTTCAGTGACTGTGGGAAAAGATGTGTAAGAGCTATTCAAGGAATGTTTTTATTACATATATTAAAATAGTAATTTATCTAAGAAAAGATTAGTTTCTCAAATAAAGTTAATGTTATATGGAATTAATAGCTTTTATCCAAAGGAAATTATTACTTGCCTAGTGAGGAGGACAAGAAAATGAGACAAAAGAAAATCTGAGATGCAGGCAAAAATAGCATTTAGACCATTTTCACTGATTGAGAGAATATGAGAACCTGTTTCCTGAGCTGAAATCTGCCATCAGTGAAATAAAACACGTGAATTACAGGTACACCCCCAGAACTGTCAGATCACATATAACAGCCCTCCCAGATACCTGGCTCTCGAGGTGTAAGGAAGTATTTTTTCCAACTTTGCAGGACAGAAGTCACCGTAGATAGTCATTTAGTTTAGAGAGCAATAGATAATGAAAACTTAGTGATTCAGAAATCCTGAAGACTAGGAGGAAAATTAAGCATTTTTCTTTCTCCTCTGCAAGTTTCACTCCAGACAGGCTTTGTTCCTGTGGTCTTGAAAAATGAATGTCTCCCATGTCTCTCTTCTCTCTTCTGTCTGTATAGTTTTGCTTATTTAACAAAAAATAATCTAAACTTGCCAGTCTTTTTTTCATTGCTTCACCTTTGGATCCACTAAGTATTTTTATTCTTCCCAGAAAATCTGTAGTTTGCACAAAGGGACAAGTTTTTCCTTTCTCAGTGTATTGATAAAGGAAGCCTACAAGAGGACATGATTCACTATAAGAAAGTGCCTTTGGATTCTGAAAGAAATTAGCTTTCATCTTGGATTGCTTTTGGATTTTGCTGCTGCTCCCAGCACTGGACTCCACTGCAGTGTAGTCCAGTTAATAACCTCGGTTCTTCAGCCAGTTTGGGGCCCTTTGTTCTATGAGAGGCCTCAGTCTGAAAACAACAGCAGTTGCTGTTGGGAGACGCCCATCCAGATAAATGCTTGTTTCTGGAAAGTGAAATTCCCACAAATTACTCTTATACCAACCCTGCCTCATTGCTGCTGGAAATAAAGCTGTGTTTTGCAACTGTTGGAAGTCATTTTGTGTGGAGTAAGGCAAACTGGAATGAAGTTCATCCATAACCTAAAACTTCTTGTATTACTTCAATCAGAAAGTCAGAATCGAAAAGAAGCAGCCTTTGGGTTAGGATTAGTGAGCAAGAAAAGGAGCAGAAATGAATCGGCAAGTAATATCCGGATAACAGTAAAGCTTCCCTTTGTTACTGAAGTTGTAAATACAGCTGTAACTTTTCACATTAATTTGAAATATAGCTGGATTCTGTATTATTTAGATGCAGAATTTTAATTCTCCTAGCTCCAAAACAACAACATGTAGAAGTTTGGTTATCTGTGTTATAATCTGATGTCACGGACAGTTTTTAAGGAATAAAATGTAATTGAGACAGGTTCTCTCATGCAGCATGTATCAGTTGAAGAAAATATTATTTTGTACATGGAAGCTTTGTGTGACCCACAAAAAAGACTAATTTATCTTCTTTTTCCTCATCCTGTAAGTGACATATACTGAGGAAGATATTATGAAGAGTTTCAGGGTTGGTTTTTTATATTATTTTAATTTTGTTTTTTCACAAAATAGCTAGAATTTACCCCCCTATATGAAACATTAAACCAAAAAACCCTCCTGTCTAAGGGAAGAAAAAAGGAGTTTATTTTCTACGTACTTTAATTATTGAATTTTGTGGTTAATAGACTGTCACATGATGAAATTCTTAGAATATAAAGGCATAAAAACGAAGTGGTGGAATATGCATTATGTTGATGTTCATATGCCTTCGTATAATAGACACGTAATTTTCGTTTTTCTTCCCTATGCATCTCAATTCAGAGTTTCGCGTATTTTATATCAGGATAAATTGCCCAAAATAGTGATTTACAGCCTTTACTAGCTGTGATTTATTTCTCATAAATTTTATTTCAGTGGAATGATGTGCTGTAATGTGGCATTTAGCATTATCTAAAAGATCTGCTTTATTTGGGTTAGAGAAATAACATTTTCTGTATATGAACTTCCATTAGTTTTGGTTTTTTTCACAGTAGCTTAAGTGTTAAAGCCTGAAAGGATTTAGAAAGCTGCAGTGAATGTGTTAAGACTGTTAATGAAGCCTCTGAATCTAAGGACAAAATTAGCTCTCACACCCACACTGCGCAAAGTACAGCAACTGTCTGATAGAATTGCATCATGACTTTTACCTGGGGACACGAGTATTATATTCACTTGAAATGATGAAATTGGGAAGACAGATGTCCCCAGTGGACACTTTAAGGAGTTTGTACCTACATTAGTGGCTCGACAAAAATCCCTGAAATTTGACCATGAAACCTATGTAAAAAGGCTTATTAAGTGTTAGCAGCAATAATACATTCCATCATGCAATATCTGATTTTAAGTATGTACAGGAATTTACTTTTGATACAGAATAATCTGAGGCAGAAAGAGAGCAAAAGGAGCTTTTGACGGCGAGGACTTTGAACTGCTTAGTTTTGTTGGAGGGAAAGACAGATCTGCATATGAGATTCTGATTCATCAGAATCGAGCTCTAGAGAATGAAAAAGGGGCATTTTCTTGTTTCCTCCATTTCAGGGAGTGGGAAAGATGCCTGTGGCTGTAGTCATGGAGAAGGAGAATCTCAGAATCTCCAAGATCTGTATATTCCTGTTCTTCTCACCTCTCAGCCCACACAAGTTCCTTCTTTCAGATGTAGCACAGCCATCAGGCCCAGGAGATCTGTGAGAAACAAGACCAGGGGAATTGCCACTGCCTCGACAGCACATTGCTGGTCCCATGTTGCTGATTTAATTTATTTCTTCTTGATTTTGTATGAATTGTTTGTGCAAGATCATGGCTGAATAGCAGTTGGCATGATCCAGCAATGTGGACTTGGACTAGGATATGAGAAAGAACTACAGGAGGAAGAGAGTAGAGAGAGCAGGGAAGAAGGAATATGATCAGATTCCCAAAGAGAACACAAAATGGGAATATTCTGGATAGAGATCAGTGATGGGAAATGTATACAGATATGCCAGTGGATGTAACTGACAGTATAAAAGCACTGAGTGAAATTGCTAATTACAAGAGCAAAAAATTACAATTGCAGTGTGTTCGTACCATACATTCTTTGCAGGAGTCAAAATGGTCTCTCTTCAGCCACTTTACCCAGAAATACAGGAAGTGATCTGCAGATCAGATGTTTGCCAGCAATACAATAGTGCATGTTGTTCAGCAGAAGCTCACAGATAAGCAGAAGTTATAAACTCATTTTTGCCCTTCTTTTAACAGAAAACTTATTAGAATGGGAGGCTTAAGCAGGCAGTAATTGAAAAGAACCTTAGTAGAGATTAAAAAAAAAGTATATTTGTAGGCACTTATTAAAATTAAACAAGGAGGAAGCTTGAAATCTTCAGCCTTCAAGACGAGGTATAGTTTCTTCATAATGGGCTACTGAGTGTGCTGATGACAAGACGGAAGCACTTCATAAAGAAGGGTTTACCTATTTCGCCATGAAGTGTGTTGACTCCAATAGCACAGAACTAAACGTTCCTTTATCACGCCTCCTCACATCTCTCTAACTTCCACAGTACTGGAAAACCACTCGCTGCTTCTGCCTTGAAAGGGAAAACATGTAGCTTTTAATAAAAATGAAGTTATATTTCATATCCATTATTTTGTTAGTTCTTATAGAGAGATTCTTATGTGTAGGAAAATAATATTGGACCTTTGCTTCTTTAAAGTGAATATTATTACAACTACGTAGCCCATCATGGTAAGATTGAAGTTTTAGATCTGATTCTTGTGGCTCTTCTTAGAACGCTGTATAAAATAAAATGTGTTAGGAACTGCTGAATGCTGGCTATTTGCAGTCATCAAAATTCAGAGTGATTTTGCATAATGTAGTAACATAAGGGCATCAAAGTTTAGAAATTTATTTTGGAAGATTTTTAGAAATAAGGAGTTTAGGGCATGTGAGAATAGTAAAACCCTTACATTCTTGATGAAGTTGATAAATTATGACTTATCACTGCTTTTTAGACGTAGTATTTTATAAACATGACTGTAAACATGTTTTTTTTAACAGTTTGCTAAAAATCTTCAAAAGTCCATTTTACAACTATGGGTTAAGGCACGTGCACACAAAATCCTAGACAAGTTACCAAATATAGGAGATCAGTTGCCTGGGATACTGAAATCAATTTTAAGTAGGACTTTTTGACAAGGGAAATTGAGAAAAAGCATTTATGATTAGAAAGTTATTAAGTTAAAATCCTGTAAAATAATTTATAATTATAGATAAAAAGCAAGGAATGGAGTAACTTGTAAATGTCTTTAACTACACATACAGTCTGCACAGGAAGGTGCAGATATTCCTTGTTTACTATTTACTCAGCAATTGACATAGGTTATGACTTTAGATATTTACCTTTACAATTTCTGCTGTGAAGGCTGGATCCCGTTTATGTTGAAAATGGATTAGCTTGGTCTTAACTCCATTTCAATAAAACTACGGTATCCTACAACTTAAACTGAAATCCTGCCAATGGTCATACAGATTAATTGCCTAGATAAACCTCCTTTAACTTTCTCTGTGGAGCCTAAGGCTGTACTCCTTACCACATTTTAGTCATCAGATCAGTACTTGGCAAGGCAGTGTCTAATACAGCACTGTCTATCACTCCTAAAATACCAGAAGCTATGAAGGAAATGTAAAATACCAGGAAAAAAGCAGATGTATAAAAAATTGTATACAAAATTCAAAGGGTATGATAGAATAAGTACATAGCATATAATTGTCAATTAATTAGGTAAATAATGCTTACTGTTTTAGTTGATTCAGAAACCTACAAAACTTGGGGGAGAGGAGTGAGGAAGAAATCAGTGTAGTAATTTTGGATTTTTGCAAAAGGTTGGCTGTTGCTTTGCTAAGCTTGACTTGCAAAATTAATTCAAATTGGCTTGGATAAGAGCACCGTCATGTGGATCAAAAGCTGGCTGAAACACTACAAACAAAGGGTGTCTTGAGGGTACCACAGGGATCATTGCTAGAACCAGTCATTTTTAATGTCTTTATTAGTGATCTGGGAGAGAGTGTTTAACAACATGCTAATAAAATTAACATGTAATACCAAACTGCGAGGAGATGGAAATACTTGAAAGTTTAGAAAAAAGAAAAATATACAAGGTCCACAGAGATTAGAAACACTGCAGAAGTACCACAGTGAACTTCAGCTTCAAGGAAACACAGTCCAATTAGATCTCACGAGAAGAATTTGGAAGATGGATAACATGCGTAAAGAAACTCGGAAGCAATTAGGTAGGGGAAAAAAAAAAGGCTGAAAGGAGAAGTGATAATCAACAGCTAAACCAAATGTGCATAAGCCATGTAAGAGGTGGCAAAGGAGGGTGACGGAAGCTGGAGCAGCCCAGGAGGCCCTGGGACTGTGGGTTGGGCTCTCAGCAGCTAAGTTGGAAATTTTTGTTAGAGCAGGCACCTGGTAAGTGCTGCGGTGGGGAATAGCGAGAAAATAACAGATTAGTTGTGTTTTCTTCCTAATTTCTTTGAGTCTGATGTGATGTTCTAAAGGGCACATTGCTCAAATATTGCAGCTATTAAATCTGAGCATCTGAGCTAATACTGAATAGTGATGGAGCTAAATTATTACTCCTAAAATACCGATGGTATGTATCTGGCAGAATCTTCAAGTAATAAATCCAATAACAAATAAATAATGGAAAATACAATAGTATTGAGTACCCCTGGGAGTGAAACCAATTTAGTGCACGTAGAGCAGCAACTAAACAATCTTCAGATCTCAAGAATTTGCTGTTTCTGTAAGTGAAATATAAGCATTTTTTATATCAGAATAAATGTGGACTTAGTCATGGTTACATCATATACTTAGTACTAAATTCTTGAAGAAATAGATTGGCTTTCTTAAAATGTTATTCAGATTACCTCGACAACTAATGAACTGCTTTTGGAAATCTTCATTTTTTTTTTACAAAAATTTGTAAAGCAGTTTACAAAATTACAAGTCTTTTAAATTGTATTGTAAACAATATCTCCTCCCACTTCAACTGTGTTAGTGTGAACAGGTAGCTTTTGTTCTGTTTTACTGCAAATTTCTAAAATTTGTGTTTAGAATTGGGAGGCTGTTTTGGAGGCTTAACTATCATATAAAAGCACAAGTTATTATATCTGTATTGATCATTTAACTTAACAATTAATGTCTTCATTTGAGACCATAATTTTTATTTAAATGAAATTCTGCTTTGTTTTCAGCTGTAATAGCTTGCTCTTGCACTGACAGTATGATTTGCTTGATGGAAGCAGGTGCTTCTTACTGGTTGTTTTCTTAATTGTGTTTAAGGAATGTTTTCAAGACTGGCTGTTTTCTCTCACAGAGCTCCACAAAAGTTTGAGGATTCTGGCTCCTCCTTATTTGTAACATTTTTTAGTCAGAGAATCAACACATCTGTTTTAGGAATCTATCACAAATATTTTAAAAATGCTCATTTTCGTATTTCTGTTTGAAAGAATCTTTTTAACACGTTGAAGTTGAAATAGAGTCACAGCAACAAGAATCTGTAAAATTCTCTAGCAGGGTTCAGTGTGATTTTCCAGCTTCCAACAGCTGATGAGAGGCAAGATTTGTTGTGGAAATGTGTGAAACGGACAGCAGATCTTCTTGGCCAGCTGTTTCTTCTTACGTATCTGCTTCCAGTTGGCCCACGCTACGTGTTTTGGACATCACCAAACAGCCCGCATTGTTGGAAAAGCATTTGCATTGATTTTGAAGCTGTGCATACAGGAAGAATGTTTGAAGCAGCAGTGATAGGCTGGGAAACATTTACTGCCTTAAATGTTTGTGGAACTAATGGTGAATCGCATTGGAAAATTGATCTGTCTGAACAGTAACCATTATTTTATTTTAAAGCAATTTATGTAGTGTGGTTATGCATGAGATATGGCCTCCAAGAGAGAGCATCTCTTGCAGCTCTGTTGCTTAATTGAGAAGGAGCTGGAAGTCTGTCTGTCACCTCTGGTGGGATCTATTCGTGTAGCATCCATTGAGGCTTTTCGTGGTCCGGGGATGTAATTCTGTGGACTTTTTGTTACACATGCATTCCTGTGAAATAGCTAACAGAACCTAGAGAAGAAAATGCTAGGAAAAAAGCATTTCTGAAAGCTCGTTTATCAGCTCTTTGTAAAGTAATAGAAGTTTCCATCTTGTATAAAATTCTGAGAATTAAGTCGGGACCACTCACGAGTGGTGTTGGTTGTGGTTCCAGTAATCTGTTTAGTATTCTGCTGAACCCTGGGGCTGTCTGAGTGCTCTCTATCAATAACAAAGGTTCAGTTGTTTTATTTGCTTAGCAGTTTGCGCCAGCTTTAGTCAGCACATTGAAATCTACATTTTGAGTGCTTTTTTGAAACATTTGTGAAATAGATTTTTGCCTTCTGTTGATGATTAAGGTAACATGGTACAGTTCCAGACTGCAAGAAAATGCAAGGAGTGTTATTTGTGATTAAGTAGATGCAAATCTGCATATATACTTTTTTCCTGTATTTTTTAACTTCAAACTGTGAGGCTACTTGGTCTATGGGCATATTTATTCCACTGTAGCACTGGTATAAGCAAATAAAAAGCTGGGCATGAAATTAGATTTTGATCAGAAAATGGAGTTCTGGTTATGTATTTTTTATGTGCGCAGTAGTATTATAGATTTACAGTATTTGAGGGGACAAATATAATATGCATCCTAATTTCCAAAGACTGAAGTATATCTTTGTCACACCTGTAAACATAAACAAATCGAGTTCATAAAGTAAAGTTTGTAAACAACTCAAACTTGCAAGGTCACTTTGAAAGTCTTTTAGAAGTTTTTAATCTTTTAAAGGTTTTAAAATATTAGCTATCTAATCCTTTCAAAAGCTCGGTGAGGAAAGCAGTGAGTACAATCACACTGCTGAGCTCCAGGCAGCCAGAGTGAGGTTCCACCATGGCGCCCAGGAACTTGCCTGACTCTGGTTTTAAGCCCTGACTCCAAGTTGGTCTAGGCCCACTTTGGCATGGCATGGTTTTGAGGAGAACCAGCGCTCCTCATGGATGGGTGAAGACCATGGAGCATCCTCCAGAGAGCACCACAAGCCCTTCCTGCCCTGGGGCCTCATCCTGGCTTAATGTTACCCAGAGCAGATCAGAGAGAGCCAGTGAAAAGAAGAATCATCATTCCTGTTCCAATGGAGGGGCTTTTTATCCAAATGTTTAAGCAAAGAAGCAATCATTGGAACGTTCTGCTTGTTAGCAGCAATGATTGCTCTTTCTTGAAGGCTGTGTATTGCTTATACTTATTGACATACTCTGGAAGTGTGACCTGGTATTAATGAAAAGGCACTTGGCAGAATCAATTAATGCAGATGTTTGTTTGATTTATTATTGTTGCTCTTTGTTGTTCCATCAGTTATTCGCTGAACGTGGTTGATTAGCCTGTTCTCCTTTGTTTCCATTTACAGTGGTAAAATCTTCTGAAGAGTTTGTTTAAAGCTTTCACTTTGACACGTAAAGCTAGTACAACTAAGAAGATGGCACTGTGCAAGATCTCTTCAGAACACTCTCTGCAGTGCTGTAGTACAGAGTTGTACAAGGCAGGTTAAACTATCTGATTTCACATTTAATTCACAAAGGAGTGTGCCAGACATTGGTGGTTGTCTGGAGAACTGATGATAAAAACAGGATGATATTGCAGTTGATGTGCCAGATAAAATAAAACATAGGAAGACCAAGACTGATGTTTCTAGAAGGGAATACAGATTACCTACTTTATTACTGGAAAAGACACCATCTGTTTTCTCTTTCCTCTGCAAAGAGGTGAGAAACATTGTAGTTGTGGGTTGGATTTTTAGAGTTCTATATATATGAAAAGCCTTTTTTTTTTTAATATGAGGTAACATCAAGTCTCAAAAAGGGAAGAGAAAAAAAAATTGACAATTGCCTTAGCTGAAATTTGTAATAAAGTACTGCTTTGATCATTTCTGTAATGTGAAGACTTGTACTGCAGGCACACAGGTGCCAGAAATCGTTTTGGATTTAGGGAATCTCTGCGGCTTATCCATTGTGTGCAAGGTATGTTGTTGCTTTTAACAAGTTTTCATAGGTTTTGTTGTTCGATAGCATTTGCTAGTCATTTCCTATGGTTGAAAGAACTGTGTAGCATAAAATCACTTCATATTGTATCCTTTAATTGACTATAATCAACAATTTACCACACGTTGTTTGAAAGGGACTGTGTAGTCTCAGCTACGAATATTGCTTATAGGATGGGGCTGCTGCACAAATTCCTTCCTCAAACAAAAAAAATGTAATCAGTTTTAAACATCTACAACAAATTTTGTGAAATTATGTGATGTTGAGCTTGCTGTATTATAACAGTACCTTTTTTAAATGAGTGGGATATTTGAATGTTGATAACACCTCGTGGGGAGTTTTATTGTGGAGTAGTTGAGAACTTAGAGGGTAAGTGGTATTTCAAAATAACAATTAAGATACTGTCAAAAAACGATGGCTACATTTGAAAAACAATATCAGTTATCCACATGGATAATGTGCGGACAGCCCTGTTATGCTCAGGCTGTGGTTTATGTGGAAAGAACAGGAAATAGTCTTTTTTAGTCTCCAACCTGTAGTTTGTGTTGGCCACCTCCTGGATGCTGCTGGGTGGGGGCCAAGGGACACCAGACCTGTCCCACTGTTCCTCCAGGTTCTGGAGGAGAGAGCTGTGCTGTGACAGAGGTGACTGCTCCCAGGGGTGAGCAAACAGCAGGAGAACAAAATGTGTTAAATACTCCTAGGCTTGAAATAATGAAATGCATCAGGATTTAATTTGGTGGAGAACCAGGGCAAGCCCGGCATTTTGTGCTTCATTCACTTTACAAGGGCGTTGTATTCTTTTTATGAGGGTATGTAGTAATAAAACAAAAGGTGATGTCTTCAAACTGAAAGAGGGCAGGTTTATATTAGATGTGAAGAAGAAATTCTTCACTGTGAGTGTGGCAAGGCACTGGAACAGGTTGCCCAGAGAAGCTGTGGATGCCTCATCTCTGAAAGTCTTCAGGCCAGGTTGGAGCTCTGAGCAACCCGGTCTAGTGAAAGGTGTCCCTGCCCATGGCAGGGAAGGGTTAAGAACTAGGTGATCTTTGAGGTCCTTTCCGACCTAAACCATTCTGTGATTCTATGATTTGTGTCCTGTTTGGATGATGGCTGCTCTCTAGCCCTTGGTGGTCAGTACCAGTATAATTTTATAAGCAGTTCACTGTACATAAGAAGAGGAGATAATTTTTTTCCTTCGGGACTTTGTTTCATTGATTCTTTTGGTCCTATCATGCCACAGCAGGCAGTTCTCTAAATTTATGTCTGTTCCTCTCATGTCTGTCTTGGAATAAGATAAATAATACCCTAAACCCTAGAAGGGAAATTATTCATTGCTCCTTGCCACCTCCAGCTGCCTTTGGTAGAAGTATCATGTTGCTCTCTCTATCCACTGTATCGCTCCTTGCTGCTGCATTTAATAACAATGGATTCACCAGTGACTTTTTCCTTCTGTCGTGTTCGGCAGCGGAACAATTAACGCTGACTTTTAGATTGTTATCATTTTGCATTTTCATTAGCACCTGCTTTGACCAACAGGATCAGTTCACACCTCGGAGTGGCTCTGTCAGCCTGTCTGCAGCCCTCTGCAGGCACCATCGTAAACCAAACCCTGTGATTGTTGCTGTCTCTGGCGTACAGACTGGAGAATTTGGGATTGGGGAAGCTAAGACTCTGCAGTGGAGTTATGAAGGAACCTAAACTAGAAGGGATATTTAAGCAGGGCTTTTCTGCAGCTGCGTAGTTGCTTTGTACAGCAGGTCATGGCTGTGCTGCAGTAATAAATTGTAATGTTGTCCATGCCTTTTAAAACGTTATCTTTGCTTTTGCATGCGAGGAAATAACAAATAAGATGTATTCCAATTTGCAGGTAATCCAGCTCATTTAATTCTAGTTTGCATACATCACATTTCAGTTGAGTTTATCACCGCTACCAAAATCACCTCTTAGAAGGCAAATTCTGACTAATTCTGACTAATCTTGGCAATGGTGCAAGCAGTGCTTTTATTTGCATTTGGTTTTGTTGCCATGTCTAACTTCTCAATTTTTAAAATAAAATTTATTCAAGATTTTTAAAATTTATTTCTGCAGCTTAAAGAATCAATCGCTGATTCACAATAAACTGTGTTTTCTTAGAACTGTTGTTTTTAGGATATTTGGAAGAAGTTCACTAACAAAATGTTAGAAGCAAAAACCCGTAAGGTTCCATGCCACCCATGACAGCACACTTTTAGCTGTAAAAAGTTCATTATTATTTGAATTATTTTAATACATATTTTAGGATAGTCTTGCAGACCACTTCTGTGATATTTTTTGTTTTCTAAAAGTGAAATGGTTCCTTTATTTTTATAGAATTTTAACTATTTAACAAAAGTTTTTTTCAGCTCTTATTACTGAACATTTGATTCAAAACTTTTGCTTCAGTTCCAAAGTTAATAAAGTTTTGAAAGAAGTGAATTTAAATGTGAAAGGAAATTTCCTAATACATGACTCTTCAGTTTTCACTGAAGAACTCCACACTGGAAAAGTAAAATATGATGAATTACCATCTGTAATTTAAAGCCAAATTGATCTCTAAATGTTGTCTTGTGGCATTTAATCATCAGAGCTAATGTCTGTGCATTTCCCTTGGCAAACTGTATCAGAAGAACCAACAGGGACTTCAGTTCAAGCATGCAGGAAGTGTTTCTGCTGAGAGGGGCAAAAATAGGGCTTAGTTTGGGTTTTGTTTTTGTGTTTGTTGTTTTTTTTTTTTCCCTTTGTTTTGTTTTTTTAGTTGTTGTTTTGGTTTTTTGGGGTTTTTTGTTGTTTTTTTTTTTAAATGTACATGTCATCACTCTTTTCTATCCCACTAGTAATTTCACGTACTTAGTTAAAATATTTCTGTTGTTGGGGTTAGAATGAGCTTTTCCCATAGCAAGGGAATCTCAAACCTTTATTGAGGTGAAGCAAAGACTATATATATGTGTTCGGTTAAAAAAAAAGAAATAAATCCCAAGTTAAAATGCAAGCCTTTCCAAACAGACAAGTGATTGCCTTGGGGTAAATGCAAGTTTGTTTGCCTAAATACTCAGCATTGTGTGGTAACAAATAATGATCATCTCTGCAGTTCAATAGCATGAGTAGGCTTATCACTGTGTAGATGTAAATGTGTCACTGTCTTATCTTTCTCCTGTACCTGTGCTAAGTCTTATCTCTTTTAAAAATTAAATTAGACAATAACCCAAGTTACTTTTTTGGACTTCAAAGAAGTTCTGACCTTTCTTGTCTCGTTAGTGTCTAAGGTTCAAATGTTTTAAGCTTGCATGTTTTCACTAGGCAAGTGAAATGCAAATTTAATATGAAATCATGAGATTTTGTGTCCATTCTTGAAGTACTTAATGGATTTAGCAACTCTGCTTCAAACTGTCTGCCTATTTTCCAGTGACTGCTGTATCAACTCTTTCCCCCTTGAAGGGGAAACACAAACTTTCCTTCCTCCCTTGGCAGAGACTGAAGTGTAGGTGATTAGATTCAAACTTTTATTTGTTGGGTTTTTGTTGTTGTTTTTTGAGGTTTTTTCCAGCAGTTTTAATGAAAGTAGTATCTGTTTGAGGTCTCCTGCCCTGCTGTGATCTCCAGGTTTTCCCAAAGGTTGGCAGACCTCCCTCTTGCCAAAGATATGCTCATTTATGAAATTGTTTGTTAATTTGTTTGCTTTGTCACAATTATTTTAGAAAATGTCACATCTTTTAAGAACTTTCTTTTTTGTAGATGAGTGTCAAATCGAATTGCTACTCTGCAGGTTATATCATCAGTCCTACTGCTTAAACTTTGTTCAGCTGTAAACAGAACTGTGAAAGAAAACAAAACTCTTTGCCTGTCCTCCTGTTGTCACTGAAACTTCCTGTTCCTGTATCTAGTCACTGCTCTATTTCAGATGCTGCATATAGGGGACTGTCTTCCTTCACACTAAGAAATAAACAATTAATTTTTCTTGCAGTTTGTATAGTGACTGTCACTGAGTAATTGAATCTGAATTATTCATATGCCAGCTAGTGACATGAAGTGCGTTACAAGTTTTCCAACTATATATAAAATACATTTTCCAAGCTGTATTGTATTAATTTGTGGTGGAGGTAACAAATTCAATTTGCCTCACTGAGAAAGCAAACCAGAAAGTTAATTCCGTTTTCAGTTAGCATGTGAAATCAGCGGAATAATAAAACATGGGAAGGAGAAGCAAATCTAAAAACTTGATTCAAGACTAGAGAAAATACCTGAGGGAGGACAACTTTGGGGTCACACAGCTAGAGAAAGCAAATATCCAGTAAAATGTGTGGCATATAATGGGGGAAAATAAAAATGAGGGGATCTTTTAAGAGTCACCTGATGCCTCTGGTGTTGGGGTTGCATATTGGGGCACATGGAGCAGTGACAGCAGCCCAGCCCATCTCTGTGGCTGCTGAGCCATGGGTGTGGTGGCCAAGGGATGCTGAAGCAACACTTGACAGTCCAGAGTTGTGATTATCACAAGTCAAGGACTGAAGCCTGAGAAAGAAATTGCCTTGTCCAGAGGAAATGCTGATTTGGAGACAACTGCTATAGATAAATATTACTTCAGAAACCAGATATAAACTCCATTGCTGTTGCTCAGAAAGGCTCTTTTTCTCCTTAATGAGACCTTATTGGGGGTTTTAAAGATTAAATCAACTCTTTCACAGAGGAAAAAACTCAGCTTTGTTGATCGTAGGATTTCTGTTGTCTTGCATAGTTTCTAGGACAAAGTGAAAGAACGGGATAGTTAACAATGTGCAAGAGTGAAATGGACTCTCTGAACTAACAGAATTGATACTGTAACATACACTGAACATGGGAAAAAGAGGGAATCTCAGTCAAAACCCGTGAAATTCTGACAAAGAATCAATGCATGTGCAAAGTACTTTAAGGACTAAATGGATCTGGATAGAGGGATCCATTCTTTTGACTAAAGAACAGGACAGATTGCTCCAGCTCCTGCTGTTGGGGATCTGCAGACAAATTTGTTTTGTAAGGCCTGTAAGGCCAGCTCTAAGAGCAAAGGATAATTTATATCCAAATTGTTTCTTCTTCAGATTCCTCACTTGAAAGATGCTGGGGAAAAAAGCTAATTTAAGATGTGCTAGGATCTCTTTCACAAAGATTAAGGAAGAGAAATTCCTAGAGTAAAAAAGTTCTAGTCAAAATTTGGAGCTTTAAGTGAGGTTTTACACTTAAATCTAAGGAAATGTTTGCTCTGAAGTGGGCAGCATGCTGCTAGGAGAGAGAGTTATTTAATAAGCAGGAAGTTGGAAACATTCTGAAATGGGTAAAATTACTGCTTTTTTCACTGACATCTAAAATGTAAATTGTTGCAAGAATTTCTTTATTTATCTTCATGTTTCTCATGTGTGAACCTGAAACTTTACAAATGTTGCCATTTTCCTGTCCTTTTAGGCAGGTAGGTGTTTAACAGAAGTAAGAAATTAAGCAAACCAAACTCATTCAATACCAGATTGAACGCTTTTGTGCCTGTCTCCTCTGCAGCAGCTGAAGTAAAACAAATGAAGCATTTCTGGTCACACTCAGTTTGTCAAGCATAACAAACTTGTATTTCAAGTAAAATAAAGCTGGCACCAGAACACCGTAAGCCAGGATGGTGCTTGTCTTGAGCTCCATGACATTAATTCTAGTCCAGAAGCATTGTCAGTTCGCAGGTCCTTAAAATAACCTCTTTGCTTGTGTCTTTGACTAGATAAAATGGTATCTGCCTATTAGTTTCAGCACAGCAAAACGAACAAAAGCTCAGCCAGAATTTGTTTTGGTGGTTAGCTGTGAAATACTTCAACTGTGCTCTGCCTTACCTCCACCATGAGCACTGCTGGGAGCTGAGGCATCTTGACTGCAAAACTCCTGATAGGGTATCAGAGGTCAGGTAGACCATCACATTAAATTCAAGGGAATTAGAATTTAAGAGATAATAATTTTTGCACAGACCGTTTATTTGTTTTGTCAGTGTCTGTATAAGGTGTACCAGGTATTTAAACCATCCTAGAAATTGAATGTGATTGACTTGACCTTATTCTACCCTGATGGTTTAAGTAGAGTTTCAGTTCTGTACCTTGACAGGCGGTGACTGATGGGACACGCGGGCTTGTCTAAGTACAAGCAATCTGCCCATAATACTCAAGGCAAAGTAATTGGCATTTCCCTCTGTCTGCACAGTCTTGTGACTGCTGGGCCCAAAGATCCATCAGCATGAATGCAATTACGTGAATGCCTGGAGTCCTTTCTGCCCAAAGTGGTTTTAATCAGCATGCAAGTAATGTAAATAAATTCAAATGTGAACCACTCAAGAAAAGAAGCCTCACCTCGTGTTTTTTTCTATTCAGTTATTGTTATGCCTGTGTTTATGCCATTATGTATCCATATCATACCATTCCTTTATTCTTTTTGGTTTTGAATGCTTTAAATTTGGCAAGACATCTTCGTGCACAAATTGCAAAACCAGTATGACCTGAACTAATAAATTTTCCGTAAGCTGGGCTCAGTTTCTTATTTAGCTGTAAGAAAGCTACTCAAAATGTGCTTTTTTTTTAGTGTGTGTTATGCTAAATGTAAGCCTTTGATCAGACAGTACATGAATAAGGAATGTTGTTTTTCTGAATTAAGTAGAGATAAGGCCTAAGGCAGCCTGCTGTTAGGATCATAAGTACTAAATAAAATATAAAGTAGTTAAACTTTGCAACCTTCCAAGGACAGGCATAATTTCATATATTGAAAGAAATCTTATATAATGAATTAAGAGATTTGTCTTGCATCATGTCATGTATGCATAGTTACAGCTTTAAATACAAGATTGTAGCACTTTAAATTTCAGTCTTAGAATATAGAAAATTTTTAAAATCTACTTCCTGTCTATTAACATTTATTTTAATTATCACAGCATTTTTTTTAACCTTGTATTTTGCTGATCTTTAAAAAAATATGCTTTGGAGTTTTACTTTTTTTTCCTTCTTGGTGGCCTAAAGGCATAAAAAAACCAATTGATTCTTTATTCAGTATTAGATGTATTTTACATTCTTTTTTCTTTTATTTCTTATGGCTTGCTACTCCAGCAAATTGATACAGAGATGAGTCTTGAAGATGTGATGACCAAAAAGTAAATGAACTATTTAGCAATATTTTTTCACACTCTTGAAATAATTCTTGAAACTGCTATGATTTTCACCTGCCTTTGGCTATTCATAGTCTTTTCTTTGAATCCATCACCTTTTACTTTTTTTTTTTAATATTCTTTGGCTATTCGTTTTCTTCCTCTTGTTTGATGGTCCTTAAATTTCAGTTTCACCATTTCTCAATATATCAGCTGTATTGTGTGGATCTAAATTTTGGTCACAAATGCTAAGATTTTTAAATTTTGATGTAAGCTATTCTGTGACAGTGACAAGAATAGAGCAGCTATTCTATGCAACTCCCTACTCTCCTTCCTCATATGAC
Organism: Rhagologus leucostigma; assembly: GCA_013397725.1. Classification (NCBI taxonomy): domain Eukaryota; kingdom Metazoa; phylum Chordata; class Aves; order Passeriformes; genus Rhagologus; species Rhagologus leucostigma. The sequence goes on from VZTD01000305.1 coordinate 1,479,293, forward strand.
CACAGGCAACACCTGTTTTGTTTTGTTTTGGGGTTTTCTGGGGGTCTTTTTGGGTTGTTCTTTTTTTTTTTCTTTTTTTGTTTTTTTGGTTGGTTGGTTGATTTAATTTTATTTTCCCAGATGTGGTTAGCTGGATACAAGCCTTCAGTACCTGTGTAGGCTCACACAAAATGGGGTGTCACTGAAATACCTCAAGACAAATCCTCCCCTGTTTCTGTGGCTACTCAGGTAGCTGGAAATATTCTGATCCGCTCTCTGCTGCCTTGTTTCTCTGATGTGATCTTATTTGTATTTGTATCTTGTTTTGTCAGTTTTTCACTTAATGCATTTTAGGTATCGTTTGTATTTTTTACCAGCATTCTAAGTATGTTCATTCATTAAATGCTTTATTAGAAATATTTCATTCTTAGTACAAAACTTCCAAGCTAATAAGTAAAAACTGCTGCAGGTGTTTTGTCTCAAAACTGAGGATAAGCTTCTATGACTTTTTTGAGTCCTAATTTTATTCTGTGCACCATTTAGATAAATTATTGAACATTATGCATATGTTATTTAAAAAGATTGGTAAATACGTGTAATATTTTCATGTGCTACATTATCAATGGCAGTTCATAGAAACCATTTCTCATTTCAGATTGGAGCTTTTAGAGTTTCAGCCTCACATGAAACAGAACTCATAATATTGTAATACATATTAAGTTTAGTACTTTTCTAACGACAAAGATGTTAAAATGTTTTAATATACACAGAAGTTTTGCTTGCTTAATCTAATAACCCCACCTTTATAAAATACAAACCCATGTGAGACAAGGCTTTATCACTTTAAGGAAAATAAGATAGCTTAGGCATTGATTAATTTTCCTGTGTAGTTGTCAATAATGCCACAAAATAAGTACAAATTATCTTACCATCTTAGGCGTAACTGCCATTTACTATGTTCTCTGAAACTGCTTTCACAGCCATTTTATTTTATTTCAGCTTTATTACAGTCACTTTACTCTGGAAGCTTTTCTGTGTATAGAGAAAAACCACACGTAGTTGCCAAGATGGTGACAGTGACAGGGCTGCCTGACCTTTCCGCCCAGGATCTCTCCTGCTGCTGCTCCTCTGTGGAGTTTGATACTGTGGTGACAGAACAGCGTGGGGCAGGTGATGAGGAGACCGGAATCTCCATGAATTTTAATTAAAACCTTAAATGCTGCCTTTATTCCTTATTTTGATCTTGTTCAAACCAATACAAACCAGTTTAAACTGGTTCAAACTATTGGATCTGGTCAAAAGCTGTTTGAACTGATTAGATCCGGTCAAAACTGGATTGAACCATTCAGAACTGGTTGTATTTGGCCAAAACCGGTTAGAACTGGTTGGATCAGATCAAAACTGTTTTGAACCAGTTGAAACCTGTCTGAAGCAGTCAGAAATGGTTGGATCTAGTTCAAACTGGTTTCAGCTGGTCAGAACCAGTTTGTTCTGGGCTGAACTGATTGGATACTGTTTAAACCAGTCTGAACCATTTTGAACTTGTTGACACTGGTCAGAACCAGTTGGATCTGGTTGAAACTGTTCAGTTTTTTGTTACTGATCCCATCAGGGAAGAGAGATGTAGCTCTTGGTCATTGTTAGTAATGTGCTTCTCTTAAGGAAGGTGTTCTGGAGAGCAGCCATCAGCTTTTTCTTCTAATTCATTAACTTGTAGGGTCAAAAGGATAAAGATGCAAATTAGGCTTCTGGGCAAGTTTATCTCCTTTCAAGCCACAACTTTGCATCCTAACTTTAATCTTTAAGAGCAGGGTACGTGTCAAGCACCCTGTGGTAGTGTGGCCTAAAGAAACACAATGTATATGCAAAATCAAGCATTTGTTCTTAATCTCAGTAGAGTTTTAAGTCTACTCAAAGAACTATTAGTCTTGGTATAATGATATTAATTCTTATAGACCAAATTATGCAACTATTACAAGTCGTTCCCAATAATGGGACAATCAGAACTGATAGAAACAGACATTCTATGTGTACTCCTTCCTCTGGTGTTACCCTTAACTTTCGTAAAACCTCTCCGGGCTAAGACTGATGGTGATAATTCAGTAGAGAAGCAGTGCGGAGTTAGGGTGAGTGGTCAGCACCTCAACTTCTTCACAAGAAATCCTTGATATTGATGGTTCTTTCTTCTCTTTGTTGGGAAAAGTGGGATGCTGACCTAGAGTGTTTCTTTGTCCACAGCTGGAGGCTGTTTTGGTTCATTTTTATTGTTTGGCAAACACAGTTTCTTACCTTGATCTTTATTGACTTGTAAAACCATTTTTTTTTTCTTCAGCTCAAAAACTTGTGCTCCCTTAGTGACTATCATTGACCATTTCTGATTTGTGTTTGTAGCCCTGGCAGCTTTGCCATCATCCTGTTCTCCCTCTCTCATGGCCTTTGCGGTCATCTGGTATTTGTACTTTTTGGGAACCTGTATTGAAGTATCCTGGTTTTCTTCAAGGTATGGTTTTCTGATAGCCTAAGTTAAGTCTCATTACCACAAACTAATCACATGTACTTCTTTTGTTCTAACTCCAGTAACAATTCCCTTGACAACAATAATGATCTGGTAGAAGACACTCATCCGTAAAGGAACATAAAGCCTCAAAAATATTTTTGCCAACATTGCTCAAGCCATGCTGCTTTTAAAGGGAATGCACTTGAACCAAACCTTTAAACTCTGTTCTCCCAAATATCTTCTCTGGTGTTTAGCAGGGCAGAGAAAGAACATGCAAAGACAGAGAGCACAGGAATAGGGGAAAGACTCCTGACAGCCATAGGAAACTGTCAGCAAGAGGAAAGCAGGAGTGGAAGATTTCATGCTAAGACTCAGGGATGCTAATAAAAGCTAGAAGCTCTGAGATGAGTTTTAGATGTGTTGATTTATAGGAAAGCTATGAACAATGAGAAGTGAACTAGAACAGTAAGAAATGCTATGCAAAAATAATTTTTTTTCTTTTTCTCGTGGCAAGAGGATAATTTAGTGTGTGTCTCTGTTTTGTTCTTTTTCTAGGTCCATATACTTCTTTATGCTACTAGGTAAAGCTGTATTGTGTTTTATAGGTATTGTGTTTTCTTTCACTCTGAATCTAGAGTAGACATGGAAGTAGAAGTTCTTATGTATTATTAGAAATAAGGTCAACACTCGTCTTGGAGGCCTAAAACGGTTCTGCTTTTGGACTGCTTTTCTGTCAAATATTAATAGGCAGATGTCATGGCCAGGAAATGCTCCAAGAGGCTCAGGGATTGAACAGGGGGCACAGCTTAATATAGTAATCTTGCACACTGCGAAACAGCTTTGTGTTTGGAGGCATTGTAGCTTCAGACATTTTATCTTCAGACAAAATTATCGGTGTACAACCTGAACTAAGTAGCCTTGCTGGCAGCAGAGCTTGCTGGCTTCTCAGAGCACTGGAAGACGGCATCGCACTGTGGCCTGACTGTTCCTGCAGAACTTGTTGAACTCGAATTGGCAGAAAGGCACACACTCAGTGCCTGCAATCCACAGGAACGTCAGCAACTACTGTATAAGCCATTGCACAGGAACAGCACATCCATCTGCTCCTTGTGTTAAAAGTTACAAGGAGAAAAGGAAACAAACAAACAAAGGTCTTGTTTGGTTCTGCTCAGTACCTTTCTTCCAGCTTGTACGAGTTCAGGCAAACATGGCTGCAACAGTGCAGTTGAACTGTGTCTTCAACAAACTCTGCAAAAGCTTTGTTTGTGATCAAGGAGCATTTAAATATGTTTGGAGTATTTGTTTTTGCTGAGGAAAATATTTGGTGCTGGTAACTTGGTTTGTAAACTGCAGATTGAAGTGCAGATTGAGCTCTGGTGGGAGCCTAGGACAAAAGGCCTTGATAACAGAGGGCAAGAAGATGGCAAGAAGCCGGGTGGATGGACATTGGGAGACAGAGCAGGAGAGGGGAACTTGGGAGGAAGAGTGCAACCTTGGTGTGCTTGGACTGTGAGGGGATAAAAGCCTAGGGGTTCCTTTGGGTTCTCTCCTCAGAGGCACCAGCTCGGGCTGTTTCTGTCCTACTGCAGCTTCATGGAACGAGATGTCTGAGGCTCTGCTTTGGGAAACCTGGGATGGAGCTGGTTGGTGAAGAAACCTGACCTTGACTGTGTGTGGGGTGTGCAGGGAGTCCAGTGGAAACCCACCAGGTCACTGGAGCCACCACTGTGAAGGGGCTTTGGTCCCAGCAGTGAAAATCTGTGATACTGAGAGTGTGGCTGTCAGAGAGTGTTGTGAATGGTCACACTGGGAAGTTTCCTTAACGGTTTCGTTGTTTGGTTTTTTTGTGTTTGGGTTTTTTTTTTCTCGAAAGCAGAAGGATTTTTAGCATTTTTCAATGTCTATATCACCCAAAAAATTTTCTAAAATCCTACATCAAAATTTGAACTGTGTGTGTGAAGTGACTCACTTTGAACAGCCTGACTTGTGGCTGTCTCTGTGGGACAGAACTGCTTCTCCCCACTCGCTGCTTTGAACCACAGTAACACCAGTCATTATGGATCACAGTGTGAAGACCTAACATTATGACTGTCTTTTCATGTAGAGTGATTACAACTAAATCAGAAGTAATGTTGAGAGTATACTAGGATATTTTTCTGAGAAAACAACACAAAAAATGTCTGAGGGATATGTGAGAAACATTTTGTTTTTATATTTTGGTAAATTCTTCCACAAATGGTTTTTTTTTGTTTGTTTTTTTTTTCAGAAATTTTGATTAGCTGATGTTAAATGCTACTCAGTATTATTTTTTGTGCTCACTCAGTATCTTTCAGGAAAAAGGTTTTAAATTGCATCACACATTTGTGGCAGAACCATAACTGAAACTCAAATTTCGTGGCACATTTAGCATTAAATTAGTGGCCGTGGTTTCAAGTGGATGCGTGTGGGTAGGTCAATACACATGTATTAAACTCTGTAGAGCAAAACAGAATTGAGTATTTACATTTGTACTTGCAGGAGCAGGTTCCAAATTTACTTTTATTTTCTCAAATATTATATAACAGCCACTGAAAACAGGAAAAGCAATTGAATATGATTAACCTGTCATTGTGTTAAGTATAGACAGTGTAAGATTGGGATGGCAGCAACAGCTTATCAGTTTTGTTTCAAACACAAGTCTTTCTGGCCAGTGAGGATTTGGTAAGTTTTAATTCCATCACACATGCTGAGGTTAAGCTCAGTTGGAAGAACTTTATCCCTGAAATTTTTAGTCAAAGCTTAATCACTCGATTAACTTCCTGAAACTAGAGGATTGACCTCAAATCCTCATTCTTAATAAGAACTTTGCAGTAGATAAGATTCGGTAGAAAACACTTCTCTATCTCCAGAAAAGCTTTTCTTTACATTTTTTAATGAAACTGGAAGGATGCAGTTACCCTTCCATTATCAAATCAACCTTCACTGAAATTTAAACTTCATGACCAGAATTGCAGTCCACTTGCTATTTGACTTTTCAGACTTCTTACGTCTTCTCAGTGTGAAAACATAATTATTTGTTTACCATTTAATGCTGCCTACCTCAATTCAGTAAAAGGGGTGCAGCATCCCCACTGTTCTTAGTCACCAGTTTTTGTTGAGACTGAAACACTTGCTATAGATTCTTGTGGTGCCCTGCAATATTCATCATGACTAAACACTGAGATGCTTTTGGTGGGGGGAAAAAAAAAATCAAAGCTATCATCCACCTTCAGAAAAATGTGTCAGAATAGATATTTGCATGTGTTTTGTATTATTTTTTCAGCTGAACTGATTTTCCAGGGTCAAATGAGGCTTTATTCAGCTGGAACTTCTCCAGATTTGATGGCCTGCCTGGGGATACTCCTTCAGACTGAGATTTGCAGAGCAGAAAGTTGGAGTTCATTTGACAGTTTGGTAAACGATTACTTTGTTCCTTACAAAAAAGCAGAAGGATAGCTTGACTTGAGTTTCCAGTCAAGTAGTTTTGCAGTGTTTTTTATCTACATTTTCCCTATCCGTTAACCTTGTTGGTTTTGGTTTTTTGGGGGTTTTTTTTTGCTTTTTTTTTCCAAAATATTCTTGCTATTTTACCTGAAGTTAAAACTTTTTCTTGAAAATACTTAGTTTACAATTGCTTTTAAATGCACTTATGTTCTCTTTTCCCTCTCCATAAAACTTTTACTGAATCTTTCAGGCTTGATCATGTGTAACTTCTGAAATGCAGAAAGGGGAGAGCAAGATCTCTTTCCTTTGTTCCCTTATCCTTCTTTGGAGTTACACTGGCAGCTTTTTCATGTCATGCTTTGCAATGTGTTGTAACATTTAGAATTATCAAAAATCCCTAACTGCTACGTACTTGGATTCCACTTAATTACAGTGAGGTTTGTATTCCTAAATCACTTAGTACAGATTGCCATATTCCCAGGTGTTAACCCAAAGCAGTCAGCATACCTGAAGAGCATCTACTGGGCAAGAAATTGGACTTTTTCCAGCCAATTACCAAATGCTAATTAGAAGATGAAGTAGGTCAAATGAGAATGAATAACTTCCCTTGCTCGTCTTTGCTCAAGTTCTTTGAGCGGGCTCACAGGCAAGGCTTAGGAGATATTGCAGCTTCCACAGGCAGATGTTTTATGTGCCCTGGCTCATTTCACTACAGCTCTTCTACACCATGTGTTTCCTATCACTAGGGCGCATCTAATTTTTGTGTGATTGATAATTCCTCCTGGGGTCCTTTGATGCACACTTCCTTTTAATGTGCTGCTGGTAATTCTATAGGTCATTCCTAAATGCCTCCCAAAAGTCAAGTGAGGCTGGAACTGGTATGGGAAACCAAATTTAGAGCCAGTGTAAAATAATATCTAAACTTATGTGGTAGTAAATGAGACAAGGAATACAGTTCCATGGTTTGTGGGCTATGTACAGTTTTGGGAAAAGCTTCTTGGTAACAGTGAATGATATGCAAGAGTACAATTTGAAGTGTATAATACCGAGGTTGCTACAGAATTATGATGTTATTTTAAAGCATTTTAAAATTTAGAGGTGGTCCAGCTGTACAAAAAGGTTGGAATTTCACTCATCTGTATTTATGGAGTGAAAGAGTGCAGAAGATGTCAGAGTTCTATAAACAACAGAAGTTTTCAAGATATTGTCTAAAAAATTTAATAAAAAATTAGAGTACGTTTTTAAGCTTTAGTTTAGATTTCAGTTTCTGAGTTTTATTTTCAATAGTACTATGGTTGTTTTCTGCCAGTTGCTGCCTATGTAATGCCATTTCAATAAATTACAGAATTTCTACAGCATTTTCCCACTTTTATTTATGATAACTATTTATACTCCACAAAGAGGCTAAGACCTCTCCCTCCCAGAAGGAATACAAAAATGTAGATTCTTTCTTTTCCCTTCTGCTGTTCTTGAATCCTGAGTTCTTTTGAGTGTTGTGGTTTTGGTTTTTTTCCCAATTTCAATCTAGTAGTTCTAACAAATAGAGTTTAAACTTGATCAACTTTATAGCAATATTCAAAAAGTATGGTTTTGAAGGGAAAATGAAACAGCTAAGAACACATAAGATTTCAAAAATGAGATAATTTGACTTTAATTTTTTTTTTGAAGAGAAAGAATGACATCTGCTAGCTGCCTGGAGTTGGGAAGAAATCTCCCCTTGAGACTTTCTTATATCTTCTGAAACACCTTATTCTGTCAATGTCACAGATGGAGCATCCTATTAGTCTACTTATACTGTAATTTTTATATTTTATCTATGAAGTGCAACTCTAAAGGAATCATGGCAGGAGGAAAAAAAGCAGATCTTGAAATACAATGAGCTCATCAGTGAGTAAGCCTTTAATAAGATTAGAAATATGCATAAATATCTTCCTGAATAAAGTCCATGGTATGAAGAACAATGTAAAAATCCTGTTGAAATCCTTCCTGCATGGACAGTATGAGAATATTTTTTTGTTTAGTGCTCGGTATTTTATTCCTTTGCTTAAGACAGTTGAAGTATCTCTGTTTTTTAATTTGAACACTTTTTAAAGGGTAGTATTTTGGAGCATTTTGTTGTGTTAAAGTGGGTGGGGAAATTGTTCTTCCTTCGATTTCTGTCACAACAAAATTATGGGGTTTTTTTTACATATGGAAGTCTAAAGGCAAGGACTGAAGCTTTCTGCTTTTATGATGAAAGGCAAATGAGTTGTTATTCTAATTATAAATTTAAAATATCAATAGAAGTACTCACTAAGTAGCAATAAACATCACTCTATAAATTTCCTGCTCTATCGATTGTATCTCGTATGATAACCCATTAACTGATTGCTGTTGATCAGCAAAATGAAGTGAGATTATATTTATTACTTTTCACTGCCGGCTCTCATAATAGATTATTATGGTAAACATGAAAGGTAGAAAAGAGTAATTGCTGCTTCATTTATCTTAATTATTCATTATTTTTAATATCAAACTCTTTTAAAACAGATATATGGAATAAATTAAATCACCAGTTTATTGTTGTACATTTAAAATGCAACTATTGCTTGCTTGTTTGAGGCTTTGAAAACAACTGATTTTTTTTGTAATTTTGCTTCCTACAGTTCTGCAGCTCTCACGTTGCTGTATAGTTTAATTTTTTCCTATATCAGGAAACCAATATTGAGAATGATAGTGCAGCTGCTGTGCATATGTGTAATTGTTGACCTTGGTGACACTTTACTTTTGCATTGACAATCCCGGCTTAGAAGGTCAGTGTGCTAATTTCCAACACGGACAGAGCATAAACTTACTCTGAGCTTTCTTAACTACTTTATTAACAAGCTGATTTGTGGAAGAGGCTCTGTTGCCTTGATGGATCCATTTTTCTGTTTTGCTCAGTCTATTTTATGTGCTATCGCTGTTGTTACAGTCTGCAGAGACCCTTATATTACCCTCACCTCTGTCACCTGAATGTCACCAGTCAAATTGCCAGAGCAGCCTGTTTTCCAGGCACTGAACTAATGCAAATGCAAAATATTAAAATATTTTGTTGGCTTTTTGTGTCTGGATCAAATTCAAACGTCCTGTGACTGGCAACAGGAAAATACGTGACCAGGCCACAGTGAATTTAACTTGTGATTTCAGTGCTGTGCACTCATCCTTGTCTGATGTATCAAAAATCATTTTGTGTACTGCAAATTACCATATTAATAAGATCTTTCAGAATGGAAACCAGTGGCTAGGTCTTCATTGTCACCTGAACTGGTTCTGAAGCTTCTTACAATGAGCACTAAAACTGCTATTTATGTCTTTATCTTCCATTGGAACTAGATGATCTTTAATGTCCCTTTGAGTTGTGTGTGAAAGTGAAGCATAATTCCTATATTTCACAGTGTAACCAGTGTGCCTGTACCTTTCTGAGAAACAGAACAAACAAATAAAACCATCACTTATGTTGAATTAGCACTTACCCCAGTGGCAGCCAAAGGTAAGTGTAGTTTTATGTCAACTCCAGGAAATCCCTCTCTGTGTGAACAGCAGTACACAATGGGCTGTAATGGGAATTTTACAAATCCCTCCCTGCAGGGATTTACATTGTCAGTAGTCTACCGCATATAATACGCTGTAATTGAAAGTCAAGTTTTTTCCTCCTAATTATACAACAATATTGTTTTACATGTCATGTAAAAGTATGTATTTTCATGGCTTGTATAGATCTACTTTCGGCAAATCAGAAAGTTATGGTAATTTTTTCATATTTCTTTTTTTTGGATGGTTTGTTACCTCTTAATTCCTGTGTTTCATACCACCGGGTTGCTTCCCGTAGCGTAGTGGCATTCTAGCTATTCGGAAACAGGTATAGGACTGAAACCAAAGCTGGCTGGACTGAAAAGAATGGACATCTTATTTTTACCACGCATTTATTTGTGGCAGAAATGGATATTTCAGAGCCACTGATGCCATAATTGTATTTCTTAAATAGCCTAAATTACATATGCTCACAGATGATAAAGGTGTCTGGAAAACTGGGTAAACCATAATGAGAATTAAAACTGTAAGAAATTACTCTGGAGGTTGGAGATCTTGAAACATTGGAGATATTTGCGGTGATCACAAAGATTGAAGTCTTGGGTTGGTCTATCAAGGCAAAATAATCTTGCAAATTTAATAACATGTCCTGAAAATCGAATCACTGATGGGCCACATGGCCCTTGTGGTTTGTCATCAGTAATTTCTGTAACAGGTTTTTCCTGCTGCTTAAACCCCCCAGGATGATGTGAAATTTGCTCAGCCTCCAAGGAGGAAGCAAATCTGAACAGAGCAATCTATCCACACACCTCTGAGGACAAAAGATTGAGACCCAAGCACTGGGAAGTCATTCCTAAGAAGCTGTGGTGGTCTGCAAGTGTGGTGGTCTGCAGGTTTGAGGAACACACGTCAGAACTGTCCTGCAGGAACACGAGTTGGGCAGATGCTCCACAGCTCTGGGCAAACCCTCAGGTGCCAGATGTGGCTTTGCAATTTGCTATCACAACAGAAGAGTTAGGAGAGGTGATGTTGTCATGACTTGGTTTTAGTGTGAACCAACTGTAGGGCAGCTGAAAGGGGCTTAGGAGAAAAGAGACACAGAAGACCTGAGAAGAGATCTAAAGTTTTGATCTTGGCATTTTAATATAACAGTTGCTAAGAAAAAAAAAAGGCCTGATCTCAGATTTACTCCTGGCTTGTCAATAAAGGGTATAGATGACAATAAAAGAAACAAACTTCTCAGATGTCTGAGTAGTTTACCCCTTCCTCTCTGGTCTACTCAGCACCTTGGAGTTCCATCAAGAGTCTCATCCAGTGGGGCAGGTTGTTAGTTTTCTGCTGGATAACCTGCTGTGAGCCTCTGACACAGCTTTAATTATATGATGTACAAGCTGAAGGGTGGTAGATGGAAATTAGGAAGGTAATATTGATTTTGAAGGTAACTGCTAAAGCAGTCAGTGTCATACCTATTTTCAGTATCTACTCTTAAAACAATAGTCTTAAGAAACTGGAAAGGTGACAGAACAGAGTTGCAGGATGTTTCAGGAATGGAATTCATTCAACTGCAGTCCAAGAAAATTCCATACACACAGTTCATTAAGGAAGAGGACAAAACATCCCTTTTATAACAATTGTTCTGTGTGTTCTGTGGTGCTGTCTGTGTACACTGCATTTGTCTCCCCCGGCTTTAATACTTTCTGAATTTTATTTAACTCAAAAAGACCTTGTGGCAGAAAGGAGAGTTTGTATAAAACTACCTGGGAGTATTTCTTGACTTTTAAGGTGAGCTTTTCCTTGTGTGTTGAAATTGCCTGTTGAAGACTGAGTGGAGGTGCTTATAATTGTATTAATGAAATAACTTTGGACTAAGAAACATGCTAACAGAGGGCTGGAAGCTGCAAGGTTTGCTCTGTCATTCCTCATCTGCTTCCCTGGTCTTCTGTAGAACTGTGTTTTTTACCCTTAATAGTGACATTTCGGTTTTTGCATGTAAATGGTCATGTTTTCTTCAGCACTGCATAAGTTGATATTACTTTTAATAATTTTCTGTCTTTGCGTATAGTATTCATTTCAATGCAACACTCAAGGCAAAGAAAATACAATTGGGTTCTTTCAACCCTTAAAAGTTCATTTCTATTGTATTTTTATATTTTTATATTCAAGTTTGTGATTCACGAAAGAAAGACCTTTCAAAAAGTCTTAAGTCAAAATGGTTATTGCATATGCTATAAATCTCTATAATACTCCTCCACAGGGGCTTGCCTTGTCTTTAGATTGCATTAGTCTGCTTTCAAAATACGCGATCACAGAACCATAGAAACATTTGGGGTGAAAAAAAAACCTTTAAGATCATCGAGTCCAGCCATTAACCCAGCACTGCAATGTCTACCAATAAACCATGTCCATAAGTTACACCTTTAGACCTCTTTTAAGTACCTGCAATAATGGTGACTCACCCCCTGCCCTGGGCAGCCTATTCCAACTCTTGTCAAACTTTTTGGTAAAGAAATTGTTCCTAATGTCCAATCTAAGTTTCCTCTGGCAGAACCTGAGACCATTTAGTCTTGTTTGCTACCAAAGCCCCACCCCATGATGAAAATAGGAGTGTTGAGCAGTGAAGCATGCAGTACAATAATTTCATGTTGGGGAAAAAAGTGTAAATTTGAGCTCCACTGCATACGACTTACAAAAGCAATATATCTGTTCTAAAATGTATTGTAAGAATAATTGGATTTCCAGGCATTAATTAGATAAACTTCACCATAAAACAAAAAAAAGTTTATAGCTCAGATAAAAGCTTCTAAGATTTAAAAGATGAGTTGGCGTATCTGGTGCACTTACCTCAAGATTTGTACTCCAGTAAAGGAAACCCACTTTTTTTCCCCCAAAGTAAAAATAAAACAGAAGTTGTGGAACGTTTTTAACAGTGTTTTATAACTTTAGAAATAAGAGGATTGTGATACATTTCCTACAAAATCTATATTTCCTCACACGAAAGTTTTAACTCACCAGAGCATATTTTATATAAACTTGTTTATTGTAGGGATTACTTTAAGCACAACATATAATGAAAATGCCATTCATATTTTTCAAACACTGGAGCATTACACATTTTATTTTTAAAATGGTATTAAACGCATGCTACAGGCAGAAGCAACTTCCAAAATGCTGAAATATGCAATCACAGAAAAAAAAACCACTTTTTTTTTTTAATGTCCAAATCTTTATTTCTTAACGCCAGGAGCAGTCAAATTATATGTGTAGGAGACCTTTCCATATTTTTCCCTCACAGTTTGCTGTTTTAGGGCCAGACTAATGTGGTGACACGCCAGGCAGTCAGCAAGAAAACAGTGGATAATGGAAAAAACCTTGAAAATACCCACACTGTTGGGATGTGCAGCCCAGCCCAGCAGGAAAGCTGTCATATGGGCCCAGCTTATTAGTGCTGGCTCCGTTCCACGCCAACAGGACCCAGGCCTGGCTCCTGCTGGCTCGTCCCCCTGTTCCCTCGGTGTTTTGGATCCAGAAGGAGCTTATTAGCTCAGGTGCATCGCCTTGCAGGGCCAGGTTTTGCCTGGGATTAAGTGGAGGCTAATAGGAGCCCGGAGCTCCCCGGAGTCAGCTGAAGCCTTGCCACGAGCAGCTGCGCTGCTGACCTGGCTCAGGCGCCTGCTCGGGGCTCTGCTAAAGCATCCTCCTGCACCGAGGCTGCCTCCGCAAGCTGCCAGCTCTGACATCTCAGCATCTGTGGTGCACTTAACCCGCAGCCCAAATGAACTATCCGTGGATATTTCTGGGCTGAAGGTGTTTCTAAAGAGTGACCCCTCGACTAAGCCGCCTCCGGCTCTTTGGTGCCTTTCCCTAATTAACAGCTAGTTCATAATTACTCCAGGCCTGCCTCTAGCTAGGGGCACTTGATGTTGCTTAGTCATGTTTGAGGTGTTTTGGAGGCTAAAATTCCTGTGTGATCTGGATATTGCTGTGAGCTGTCTGCTCCGAACTATTCTAAAATCAATAAAGTAAAGGTGTATTCATGTGCAATTTGCTAAATCTGTACTGTGTGTGAATTAATCCACATATCTTTCTGAGACGCTGTAGTAGTTTAATTACTTCAGTAAATCTACGATTCAGAAATTAGGCTTATCTCAGTTAAATTAATAATCTATCTTGCCACTTTGCTAAACTGGTCAGCTGTCAACTTTGGATGTTAATAGAGAGAAGAGCAAATAAGTGTTACATTACCTCAGTAATGAAAAGATGGGGAAACTGGATGTCTTCTTCAATGATTTAAGATCTGCCTATGGTAATATTATGTATTATTATGGGCATAAAATAATAATATTGTATATTATTATGGATGCCTAGTAATAATTATGAAAACCAAGATAAGTTAGAGAAGAATAAAAAAGCCTATAATTATGTTAAAATATAGTTGTTGGTTGTTTTTTTTTTTTTTTTGGAATCACTATGAAAATCAGCTGGAACTTACTAGTTAAGAAGTACAAACAACCATTTTTACTCTCCCTGGCTTCTCTTCCACATACCATTTTCCTCTTGCCTTTAGGGAACATTAGCTTTAGGAGTGATTTGCTCATTTTTCTCTGCTTTCTGTGCTTTTGAGGGTACCATGAGACATTAAACACAGGGCTGATCACAGCAGTTAACATTTATATTGGTGGTTTCTCTTGTCCTTCCAAGTCTTGCTGAATCCACAGGTGGCCTGGAAGTTTGGACAGTTTTTATTTTTTGTCAAATTAAATATTTTATACTGATTAATGCATAAAATAATGTAATTAGATATATTTTTTGAATTAATATCAGCATCCTCCTAATTATTTCTGTTTCCTCAAAAGATACTTAAATTTTCAAAAGCGTGCCTAAAAATAGACATGCCAAAAAAGTATATTGAGGGGGAACCAAGTCATTATTTTTACTTTGATATGCAGATTTGTTCTATACAAAGTGTTTCTGGTCATAGTCATGGGATTCTTACTAGAGAAATCATCTATTTCAGAGAAGATGGTAAAAAACTGTCACTTGTTTTTAAAATTAAATTTTATTGTCCTAGACACCGGTACAATTTTCGTTAGTAGATTTTCCAGCCAATTTGCCCATTTTTGTTTTGTGGATCCTGTATGTTCTAGTTGTCATTATCAATAGTTTTTGAAAGGAGTCCTTTGAAAAGGAGGGAGGAAAAAGCAATTTTATTTTAAAGTATGACTCCTAGTAACATTTCTGTGGGTTTTTCTCCCTTTTTTGATGTTTTCTGATGTTATACACTTAATATGTGAGTGCCTGTTGCTGCTTCATTCTCTTTTCTCTTCCTTCCACCTTTCATTATCTAGTCTCCTTTTGTGAACATAAATTTCCCTCTCTGCAAAAGCAGTCATGTCAAAACACTTTCTACCAGCCACTGATCTACGGTGGGATTCTATTGCAATCCAAGGGATTGCTCTTTTAAGAATCTCATTAAAGTCTGAACAAACAATATGAAATGAAAAATCCTTCCCCAAGGCACAGAGGCTATAGACAATACTGCTTTGCAAAGCTGGATAGGTGAGATGATATTAGACAGGCGATAATGAAAATATCAGAAAGATTTCATAGATAAAAATGTGTAACAATTATGGTCAAGAAAGTGGCCCATTTTCTGATTTTAAACATTTAATATAATTCACAGATGAGAGAGCATAAATATACAAAATTTTTCCTGATAAGGCATTGGTCAGAGGGGATGTTTCTCATGGACTTTTTGTACATCTACTGAAAATTTTACAGTGATTTTTTCCTTTAAAGATTCCCACTAAAAAATATACCAAAAGGTGGGGTTTAATATCTTTTTTTTTAAAGAAAAATAGTTCAAGTAAAAAATGTAGTTATATTAGCATGCTTTAGAGTCTACACTCTATATTATCAATTAATGTACTGGAACTTTTTTTTATCTGAGACATGGACATACTAGAAGATCTTGCCAGTTATTAATCTGTGGGTAACTTCTGTTAGTTTTTAAAATATTTGTATTTAAACACATAAAGGCTGGTCTATAACTGAGCATTTCATAAAATTTTATCTGCACTCAGGGCTTAACTAAATTTGTCTTTCTGAGCAGCTTTTCTTGTGATAACTGAGCAGTTTGTTACTGTAGTTATCTCCTGAGAAGGAAAGAAGAGCTCGAAAGCTCTTATTCCTGAAAGGGTGATGGGATTAGAGGGATGCTCCAGAGACAGTGAAGAAAAAAGAGTATTTTCTAAATTAGACCCTTTGAAAATTGTTGTATTCTCTTGGTACTGAGACTTTTAGCTGTGGGGTTCATGGCAATTCCTGTACTCTCCTGGGTGGCCAGAGTCTGGTACTGTTCAGAGCAGACTTGTGAGTTGTGCATTTTCCTTCTGTTTGTATTTTTGGGTGGAAGGCTGAGTGGTTTTCTTTTTGATATAGACCTCATTACAGGTATTCATTGCTTCTATCATCTCCTTGTACAGTCTGCTCTTGTTTCTGTAGCTGTATATTTGCCATGAAGACCCCAAGGGAAAGTAACCTAATGTAATTGTCCCTAAATTAAAGCTTGAAAAAAGAGGTAATTAATGTTAAAATCCATAGCTTCTAAACAGAGATACATGTAACTTGCTTTTGTGTGCTTTGGACAGTTAGGATTTTTATATTGGGGTAGGGTGCTATTTGTCTCCATATTCCACTAATGTTTGATTTCTGGATTTACTCTTAAGGCATTAACAAAGGGTTTACCAACAGAATTCATTCACGAAACAGGAAGGTTCAGCTATTTGAGGATTACACACTGTCAGTTAAGACAAACAGTTATTGGCTGGTGGGCAGCTCGTGAGCAGGTAATTACAAGAGAGGTTCCCTGTTGAACCACCACACATAATCCATCAGATTGCAAGTGATGTAGATTAGGCCGATAAATTGAGTTCTGTCGTTTGTACCTTTCTTCACTGAGAGCTCTTGCACTTTTAAAATTTTGTTTTCTTTTGCAGGTGAGGAAGAAAAACTTTTTTAAAAATTCATTTAAGTCATTATTAACTGAGCTGAGAAAATCATATGGAATCAAAGTTCCTACTTAGCACCTGGTTGGAGGCTGGGCTGCCCAAGTGTGGCTGGGAAATACCATTTGCTCTGTTCTCCCGTAGACCAGAGCAAGGACTGCAGAATAACCAAGATGTGGTAATTACCTCTTTCCAATTAATTACTTACCACACAGCACAAGGTAGGCAGTCCAGGGAAGGCAATTCCGAGAGAGGGGCCATAGGTGGGTCAAACCAGGCAGTAACTTGCTCACAGTCTCTGCGAAAGTGGTTTATTTTTGCCTGCTATTCACCGAGAAAAGGTGCAAGTAGAGTTTTGAATGTGCACTGTGAAGATACAAGTTTTCATAACACACATCAGTTTAAAAATTCTTTGTTTCCACAACCAAAAACATTCCAATGGTTTTATATCTTTAAAAACAAAAAAGTAAAAGAAATATTGGAAATGTTAAAGACACACTAGTCAGAAAAGTCACTGAAAATACAAAATTGTAAATTTTTTGTCCTCTGACACAGCTTTTTCTATTTAGATAAAAATCACTGGCCATATAGAATTTGGACATAAGCACGTCAACAAACATTATCAATCCCATAGAAAGGAGAAGATATGATGGCATTACATGCTTTACTTCAAAGGTTGTTTCTTTAGTGTTCATTGTTGTAGCTATAAATGGAAACAAAAATGAACTTATGTGCATTCATGTTGTGGAATAAATGGAGTGAATATTAAAAACTAGACTTTTAAAAAGCAGAGGGCAAAAAAAAATCAAGTGACAGTAAACAGATACATCTCATGGGTTAAAAATAATTCATTTTTGTTTGCAGTTGCAAGTTAAAACACAGATACCACCCGACACTCTTCTATGGGACTGTTCCCATGTCCATCTCATACCATGTCTGAGCACTACATACAGGAGAAGGAAATGTATAATTTATATGGTCAGGACAAGGAGAGCTCTTAGGCTGGACTGGAGCCTTTATTTATTTATTTATTTATTAATCAGTGTTTAGAGCTTTGGGGACAATATGGTGAGGAGAAACACAGGCAGAGACTTGTAGCCCAACTCTTGGCTTCAAAGGGCTGCATTTTCCATACATATCCAGGATTTTGCTTTAGTGAAGACAAAGTCCACCTGTGTGATCTATACCATCAAGCTGAGCTCAAATTTCCCTGGGGTCCGTTCTCTGCTTGCACTGACAGGAGTGGTGTGAATAGTGAAGATGGGCTTGTTTCAGGGGATATTCACTCAAATTGCTGGGGCTGTTAATCTTTAGTGGCCTAATAATAATGTTTGAATTGTTTCTGACTACTAACTAGTTCCTCTGTGGGTTTTTTTTTGGTTTTTTTTTTTTTTTTTTTTTTGTTTTTTT